>CM024757.1:99797856-100281381 GCA_014218235.1 Colocasia esculenta
GGTTTTCTACAGGTTTGAACTTAATCCTCACTCCCAACCAGCACTCCAAGAGGATCATAGAGCCATAAAGTGGGCCCCCCAAAGCCGCCGATGTGAGTCCTGCATAAAGGAAATCTAAGACCGCATGAGAGAGGGAAAGTCCTCACCATACCTCGCTAATGGAACTCAAGTTTGCATGGTCTAAGAGGTGATCTCCATACGTGAAGAGAACTACCCCACACAAGCATATAGCCATGACTTTGGCTACTTCTTGGTAATTCCCGCACTTATTCTTGCAATGAGATATGACCCACTTAGACAGGGAATTAGGTGAATATGTTGAGTGCCAATCATGGTATATATCTTGGGATCCATCATGAATTCACCTACGATGAGTTTAGGATCAATGGGATCAACAGTGTACATATCTTGTGCTCACCCCCCCATGTAGTCTTGGGTAAGGCCATGAACGCTTGAACCTCCTCTAGTAAAACTGTGGCCTTGAATTTGGGAAAAAGAAATGTATGAGTTTGTGGGTGCCATAACTCTATCAGCGCGGTTATGCTATGCCAATCAAAGGAGATCTTAGGGTAATTGTGGGTGGCTATCAAGATCTCCTCTAAACCCCACTCTCTCAAGTCGCGGATTAAATGCATAGTAGAACCTTGATCATGGTTGCTAGCCAATTGAGTTTAGAGTATCGGCAGGAGACAGGAAAGAGCTAGGGAAGGAGAAGAAAAGAAAAGAGAGGAGAAGAAGAAGAAGGTTCATTAAACATAGAAATTTGGAGCTTAAATTCACAGAAAATTGAAAAAACCACTTTACATACCTCTCTCATGTTAGCATTGCCACTCAAATGGTTTGGAACCTCCGTCAGCCTCAGGAGCTTTCTGTAGGATGTCCGGGCGCGCTTGGGACCTTCATAGGAAGCCTCTCCACCCATAGAAGCACTTGGAGCTCTCTTCATGGCCATGAGAGACTTGAGAGCTTGAACAGAAGAAGGGGGGTTCTGAACTCCAAATTTGGCATTCCACACCCTTACTTATAGGCATTTAACACTCCTATTCATGGTGGGAGAAGGTTTAGAAAGCCTAAGGGAGTTAGAACCAGACTAGGAAGCCTTAGAAGTCCAAGTAGGAAGCAAACAGGGTGCTCTCGGGTGACCAATTCTGTTTTGGACACAGAACTTAGGTCAATGTATCGACATGTCGCAACTTGATCACGACAGGTGCGTCGTCTCTTTCTCATACAGGTAGCGATAGTCATCCTGTTGCGTTCTATGTATGACATATGTTGGCTTGTTCTTTGGCTCGTTCATGACTATTTTTGCCAATTCAAGATGTATTCTTGCACTTGTGCTTAATTATTTAATTGTTTTAGTGTAAATTGAGTCCTTTATCTTGTTCTTTGTTGCTTTATATCTTGAAAATCCATAAAATTAGAAAATGCAGAATTTCACAAAATCATAAAATCAGAAAGTAAAAAGATGGCTCGTCAGGTAAGTTCAGGTAAGTATTTCTAACCTTATCTCTCTACATTACTAAATGGTATCTACCCTACTATATCATCTTAAGGACTGACTGGTTCTCAGTGTGTTCTGGGATCGAAGTTCCCTTCAACAAAATGAGGATGATCTAAGTGTGCATTGTTAATCATTGGATAGGCCGTTAGATGGTATGGCTTGGGGACAATGGATTCTATCGCACGTCGGGGATGCGAAGTGTCTTGACCCTTGCTCATTTTGTCTAGCAATATTATCCTTGAGTATTTGTTATTTTCTCCTTTTCTTTGCATCTTCACTTTATGGTTTCTTTTCTTTTAGCCCAGCATGCATCATGTAGGACTTTGAGCTTCACGTTTCATGATTAGGCAAAACCAGCTTCGCGATGATGTCCAACCAGATCTTCATTTTCCCAAACAAGGAATTCCATTTCATTCCGAATTTGAAAGTTCACTTTGAGCTAGTTGTTCGGTCCAGTTTTCTAGTATGGTTCCTGTTCAGGATTCCTCTCATCCCCATTCATTATATCAATCATCCCATCCCCCACTGCTCCACTCATTAGTCGTGAATCGCTCGAAGGCCAGAGTCGAATCGACCTGCCGAGACAGCACCTATCCCCTAATGAACGAAACCTGCAAGCCTAACATGGCCAGGGTACCTCTTCATCAAGAGGATGGTCATCTCTTTTCTTTTAATCTTTATTTGTCCTAGGTTGGAACCATCCGTGCACTCTATTCCAGCCATGTTCGAAGCTCGCTGGATAATTCTCCTTGCTTATTCGTTCAGAATGGGTGTCTCTTTACCTTGAATCCTACTTTTCATCTAATTCCGCTTCATTCCACTACATCGTCATTTCATGCCATCTCCGCTCAACTATCGCTCCACTCCCTTGCAAAGCAGACATCAAGGAGGGGCAATCTATAGACACCTATTTCTGACCCATAAGCTGAGCCAAATTCCTTGTCACATTATTGATGCCCCACGTTGGCTCATCATCGCCAGGCTAGCTTTATCTGATCATGGTATCTTCTTATTAGTTCATCACCCTGGTGGGCTCTTCTTGGTCAAATCAATAAGTCTTCATCATTATCTTATAGCTCTTTGAGTTGAGAATCCAACGCTTCAAACTGTATGCCAATCCGATACCCATGCAAGGAGATCAGACACTTTGAATAAGTCATATGTTGAAAGATCCTGAAGGCGACAATGCCCCTGTCGCGTTCCTATTCCGAAGTCCCCGCTCTTCATGTCGCGTTCATGCCTCCAACGATTGCCTTCAAGACATAATTGATCATAATCAAAAGGCGGCACCACGATATGTCGCGTTCTCATTTGGCCTTTTAATTCCCTGAATATTCGCCAAAAAATGCTTCAAGACTTCTTTCTATGGAAGGAGATGTATCGAGGCATCGCTGCCTGGTAGCGACATAAAGCCTGTCACGTTCTGGTTTCCTTCACGGGCCCATGAAATGTGGCTTTCCTATTCCAATTACGACCCTTACTATTCATGAATAATCTGACTTTTGGTGGGGGTCTCCAAATCTTGCCAAACTCGGAGGAAACCTTCCTCAGAACCTCCTTACCACGTTCTGACTCTCCTTGCACGAGCACAATTGCCCAAACTCGGATTCCAGCTCATTATTCCTTTCCCATCCTGTTCAGGAATAATGGCATATAAAAGTGTCAATAGGGCATAGTTTTGAAAGAGGTTGGCATCTGCTTCTTCCTCTCCCAGAGGGCTACGATTCTCCAGAAGACTTCTCAGCCTCCAGACGACCAGGAAGTGCCCTCTAGGGCATTTTCTTCCCCTCTACACTTTCTCTCTCCTATTATTCATGCTTTTTCCTTCATACATGCACTTTTAAATATGTTTCTTTTCATAGTTTTGCATTAGATCACTCCACACACACCTATTTTAAACACCTAGAGGGGTTAAAACACAACCCCATGTGAGTTCCCTCCAATTCTTCATGATCTTTGATTATTTTGTGATAGATTCTACATCAAATGAATTTCTAATGGGTTTTCTGTTGATTTGACATTCTTGGAAGGTTGAAGGAGACAATACAGGTATGAGGCTCTTGCCCCTTGGCCGGCTGAGGAGCAAGAAGAACAAGAATCCACAGTCTCTATCTTATGTTGTAGAAGGCGACAATAATCTGGTCGCGTTCTTCATAAGGTAATAGGCTTTTTGTCACGATCTGTGAACCAGGTTCCTTCTACATCTTTTTCATATTTCCACGGTAGTTAGCATCTGTTCTTCATGCTAGCATCTTCTGCAACTACTTTGCTGGCTATCACAGTCTTTCCTTAATTTAATCATCTTTATTTGGGGATCAATTCCAGTGATTACAGTAAGTCGAAGTAGGACTTCGCATATGACTTCATATATGACGAAGTGAAACTTCGGATATGGCGAAGTGGGACTTCTACTGGATTAGAGGATAAGGTAATCAGTCAGACTGGGACTTCAGTTGGTCCAAAATATAGCAAACTCAGTCGAAGTGGAACTTCATATATGACTTTGTATATGATGAAGTAAGACTTCAGATATGACGAAGTAAGCTTTCTATATGACGAAGTGGGATTTTAGATATGATGAAATAAGCTTTGCGTGTAGTACCCTAGAATTTTCTTGAATTATTCTGTACATTGTTTGTTTATTTCTGCATATTTTGAATGCTGTTGTGTGTAAGAACTAGGCGTCAAGATCATTTGACGTTAAGACTTGTAAGCGGCAATATCGTATGCCGTTTATATGATGTTAACGACAACAGGTATTGATGTTAGTAATTTTTCTGAATTATTTAATTATGGGCAAGACTATAAACGACATCATCGATGGACATTTATATTTGGGGTAGACGACAACCTATGTTGACGTTAAGCTGACTTGCCTATTTTTGGGCTTTCCGTTCTGGATTAAGGAGATCGGCCGTTTCAGGAAGGTTTTAATGAGCTGATCCGATGTGTTTAGATCCGAGGGTCAAGATTAGGTTTGGCCTTTGCTTGAGAGGTCTTTATAAGACCAGATCTCGTGGATAGAAGAGGTTTTACTCTGGTTCTGGAGGAAGAAAAAGAGGGCCAAGGAAGGGATTTTGCAGAGCGATTTGGTGCTGGTTCATGCGGATCGGAGGCTTCTTCACCGAGGAGATGCATAGAACTTCTTAACCAAAGGCTCATCCAGGCGGAGGAACTACATCGGAGGAGGTTTTGGATCGCTTGAAGGCGGAGGAAAGAACTGTCTCCCTGGCGAGACGGGCTTCTTTGAGCTCGGATTCGACACTCCATTAGGAGGGATTAAGGCAAGTTGCATGGGGGATTAGTTTAGGATATGTTATACTACGTATCTAACATTTTTCTGTATTTTTAAAGCATGAAAACAACCTACGGGAAGGGTTAGAAACGCCGTTATTTCATGCAGGTTTTCTGTGTCTTAGAACTAGACGTCCAAGGGTATTGCCGTCTATATCCTGTAAACGGCAATATCGACTGCCGTTTAGTTCGTCCGAATTTTATGTATTTTCTGTCTTTACTATATGTAACGGCGCTATGGTCCGCCGTGGTTTGTGTTAACGGCGCTATGTGCCGCCGTCTATAATTACTTGACGACATCGTATGTGGACGTCTACTATAGTAAACGTCATACCAATTGACGTCGAGTTTAACAGAATCATGTATTTCCAGAATCTGAGTGAATTTGTTTTAAATGTATAATTTATGAATGTATGTGTTTCAACCATGTAATATCAGAGCTGTTTTTGTTTTATTATGGACTGTCTATTGCTATAATGTACAGGTTATGTATATATAGTATTGTTGAACTTGCATATACATTGCAACAATCAACACATGTTAAGTTAGCAAAAGATAAGTAAGATGGTTTAAAGGAGAGCATGTTGATTGATGTCTAAATTACTGGCGCTATATATATATATGTCAGTAATCCCTGTTCCATATGAAAATTATGAACTTTTCTCAATATTGAACCAGTTAGTTAGTTGATTTAATAGAGTTTATTTCATGAAAATAGTTGCAGAAAATCAGAAATTATGAATTTGGCATGTACATTATAATTCCTGATTTCGAATTTCTGTTAAAATTTCAGAATTTTCAGACATTGTACGTTTCTGTTATGAATTTCTGAACAATATATTACACATAGAATTGAATAAATATGAATGTAAATGCAAGAATGAATATTAATATCATGATAGAAATCTGTTGTACAGTAAATAGGATTTCAAAACTGAAAGTGTTGTATTTTGAAATATGCATAACCCATGTTAAATAGTATGAAATAAAATGTCACTATCTATTATACATGTTAGTGTATGCATGATATCAATGATGCCTAAGACAATTGCTATCTTAGAGATTCCTACAAGGAACTACACCGTAATGCCCCTATGGTAATGGTTTACCTACATGTAAATAAATGAACATGTGGGCACGGATTGAAATCCTGGAGGTAGACTTGTTCCACTGGCCAAGGTGGAAGGACTTTTCCCGGTTTTGCGCAAATACTATGACTTCATCACCGCATTGCCTAGGTGATAAGTGATGTTAATGACTACTGATCTCTAATTTAGTGTGGGCTATGTCTTGGCAACTATACGAAAATGATTACAGGCTACAAGTTATATGTCTACATGCTACATGTTACATGCTACAAGTTACATGTCTACCTGTTCTACATGCTACATACTACATTTATATGTTTACATTCCTACATGTGAACTTGTTCAAAGAATTTCATGCTACATGACAATGTTTTAATATTACTACATGAAATTGTTGGTGTAAAAGAATAGTGCATGTATAAGTGAAAAATTGATACATGAGAATTGTTGTAGGTCACATGACATCGAAGAGATTCCATGAATAAGTGATTCCATGTTACATACAAACATGTTTTATTTCCATAATAGTTAGAATCACTATGAAATGAATGATTGCCAATGGGCTTAGAACTGTAGTAAGAAAAAGTATATGATATCAATGAATGAAATGTTAATGTACTACCATGTTTTTTAACCTAATATACTGTTAATATCTTGAACTGTCTTTCATGTGATTTGCTGGGTCTTGTAGACTCATACTTGCCTACATTTCAGGAGAGCCAGAGGATACAGAGGAGTTAGTGCAAACTGACTCAGAACGTGAGGACGTGGAGACTTAGCTTGTCTTAGAGAGTTTAGAGTGACTCTTGTATGTGATGATCTTATGTAATTTCCTTTATGCAGCTAGTCATTAAATGTAATAAACTTTGGACTATTGTTACCTTTTTATGCATTAGATTTACTTTTGAATAAATGCTGATTGCAAGTGTTTAATTCCATATCTGTCAATTATCATTGGAATTGAAAGTTATTTGTGTATATTTCAACCTGTATTGTAATGTTGGATGCGTTCCACTGTAATACCTCTATTAGATCCATTGTGAGTTGGTGTAACTGTACTGGGTTCTAAGAGGGGCGTTACATTGCGTATGATGAATTGGGACTTCGGATATGACGAAGTAAGCTTCATATATTTACGAAGAGAAGCTTCAGGTAAAATGATGTAAGCTTCTAATATTGATGAAGTGTCGATCAGATTTAGTCATTATACTTGGAAAATAGACAAAGATAGAGTTTGGGAAAGTCAACATATTTGAAGACAGTGTTTTCATTTATTATTTAATCATCATTAAAACTACTTAAAAATCATGATCTTATTTGAAGACATTATTTTCATTTATTAGTTTGTCAAAAACTAATTAAACCATGGATTGATTTGTGAGGTTTATATATGTTTGAGCAGTGGTTCAACCATCTCCCTCCTTTGTTGATGTCAAAACTAAGATATGAAAATAATAAAGCAAACACAGAGTGTTGACTCCTTTATCTCCATGATTTATATTTTGGTGATAACAAAACTTATCAGAATATTTTTATAAATCATGTGCATTTACCTTAATATCATTTTGTGTTATGTCTATCAACAGGAGACTCAAAGGAATAACTATACTTCAATATCATCATTGTAAGTAACCAAGATTTCTAAGATTCATTAGATGGTGTTCAATTGCTTCTACGTCCTTGTTGTCACTCATAGTTCCATTCATAAGTTCATGTGTTACATCACTAATAATCTTTTCAGAGTTTCAATCGAAGTCAAGTTTCATCTTTATTTTTTTAAACTTCATCATCCGAAGTCATGCATGTTTCTGGTCTTGATCAGTCGAAGCTACACTTCGTCATATACGAAGCTAGCTTCATCATATCTGAAGTCCACATCGTCATGCATGTTTTGGTCATGATCAATTGAAACTCAACTTCGTCATATCTGAAGTATGAGCTGTTTTATATTAAGTTCCACATTGTCATATAGGAAGTTACACTTCGTCATATCCGAAGTCCACTTCATCATATCTGAAGTTGGTACTTCGTCATACATGTTTTGGTTGTGATCAGTCGAAGCTCAACTTCGTCATATCTGAAGTATGAACTGTTTATACGAAGTTCCACTTTGTCATATTCGAAGTTTCACTTCGACCGACAGCGTAATGAACTATTTTATACGAAGTTCCACTTCGTCATATATGAAGTCCACTTCGTCATATACGAAGTTTACTTTGTCATATCCGAAATCTTATACGAAGTTCACTTTCATATACGAAGTTCACTTTGTCATATCCGAAGTAAACTTCGTCACATTCGAAACTTCACTTCAACTGATTGTGTTCTATTTTGGCCATCTGAAGCTTCACTTCGACTGTTTACGTTATATTATTGACCTATGATTATTGCTCTATTTCTTATCGATTGCTAACCATTTTAAACATTGACTGCCTTGCACTAAAACATCGATCCATTTCCTTATCTTTAAACATCGACTGCTTAGATATCGATTGACTTTATCATATCAAATGTTATTTCAAATAAAATATATATATTATCTTTATCAGGCCTTTTCCTTGAAGTCATGTTGATCATATTGTATATCTTCTGATTAAGGAACTTTTTGAAAACATCTTTGATAAAATGATTAAAGTGTTCTCAGACTTGTTTCAAATATCCTTAGCGATTTGAACACATGAAATTCAAATTTCCCACCGTCTGTTAATATTTTCACATACGTCTTTCATACGCATAGTCTGTTGCCGGATATAGTTCCCATGCAGTATGATATTTTGACTGACTACTATTTTCATGGTAAGTCTTCTAATACTTTTCATGTGAATAGAAAGGAACGTATCTGTTTGTGGATTACTTAGTCACTTGACACAAATCTCTTGTAGAAAGCGCTTTACTGTTTGCCATTCTTATAAAAAGTCTTCTTATGATTTATATGGTGACAGGATGGACATATATATCTCTATATAACCATTTTTGTTCGTTGACTGAAGATCTCTTTCTTAGCATTAATGTCTGCAGGTTTCCGGTAGTCACATTGTGACGTTCCGGCCGTTCGGATTGTTTTCTTGTGTGTATGGAGGCCGGTGTGTGGCCAATGACGTGTGTAGCACGTGTTTTCCGCAGGTGGTGAGGCTCTGTGGGACGGAGGTTTAGGCCCAAAGAGCTCACTGATTCACTGTCTGTGAACGCGACAGTGAAGGGTGTCACATTTTGAACGCAACATCCCAGGGCGTCGCGTTCATGAAACCGTTGTTCTTAGTCTTCGTCTGCATGTGCGCCACGTGTTGCACATAGGGCGAGCTTGCTGACATCGGCTTATTGAAGGCGACGGGGTGGTGCGTCGCGTTAAGGTTGCGACATAGTGTGGCGTCACGTTCTTAACTGTGAAGATTTTTTATAGAACCCCGGCAGAACAGAGCTCACATGAGCTCTGCTCGGCCAAGGGGTTATGCTGGAGGATTTCTGGGCGATTCGACTTATTGGGACTTGGTTTGGCGTGTTCTCGCCGTGAGGACATTGTGTGGAGCGGGAGAAATGTCGTGCGGACTCCGTACGTCGCCTGCTTCGCGAAGGTAGGGAGATTTCCCTTGTTTGAATCCGTGGATTGTTCGTGTGTTGTGAATGATGTGTTTCTAGCTCTTTAAACAGTAGATGGCATGTGTAGGAACACATTAAAGCATGTAAATGGAATGAAAACCATAGATTATTGGGGTTTTGGGGGTGATCCAGATGAAGGTTTCTGGATTAGGGTTTGCGCCTGTGAAGGCGACAGACCTGGGCGTTGCGACACTATCGCGACTGTACGATACGTCGCATTCTTGTTTTCTAAGGCGACATATCGGGCAGTCACGTTTTGAAGGCGACACTAGACCCCGTCGTGATCACAACCGAGGCTTGTTTTATGCATGCGTTTGTTAGTGTGATACTATCGGATTATTGTATATGTATTGAGTGGTAATGGTAAGAGGTGCATTGGCACTCTCAACGCTCACAGAGTGTGTGGTATGTGTGGTTGGCGTGGTGTTCACGTGGTTTACGTGGAGGTTTCACGTGGCTTGCGCATTGTGCATGTGGTTTCCATGTACGTGGCGTGTAGTTTGACGCCTACCGTGGATACCTCTTCAGTTGGGAGCCCCAGGTTTTGTGTGAGCCAGGCACGTGTGTGCTCAGGGCTTGTCCCGGTACTGAGTACCATTGAGGTTTTTTCGTCTTACTGGACACCCTCACTCTTGTGTTGAGTAGTACGTCCGGCTGAGGGAAAGACGGTAGTGGGACAACGACTAGAGAGAGTTTTTTTTGTTGTCGCTTGTAGGCACTCGTAGTTGGGGGAGACGGACACCAGTAGACATATTGGGCCCCAGCTAGTCCTATTTTCTAGTGCCTCACTTTAGGGAGCTCGGGCCAGAGTACCTAAAGGTGCCAAGCATGGGCGTGCGGGGTGTGTGACCTGCAGGTTGTGGTGGTTTAGTTGGACTCCACAGTTCTTTGTTCTGGTTTAGTGGAGCGGCAGTTGGACCTTTCGTCCGTGGCTGCGAGACTGAGAGGTAGTCCTGTGTTGCTTGTCCGGGACAGTAGCTGGTGTCGCGAACCAGTCCACATGGCCCGACTAAGGCGTTTTCCTACTGTAGCTATACACTTGTTTGGGTTTTCCATTTATTTATCATTGGTTTTCTGTTAAGCGGCAAATGGTAGTGGTATTTACAGCTTTATACTGCTACATAGTTCTATGAATTGTTAGTGTAATCTTCTGCTTTACTATTTATGTTGTTTACTCGATTTCTAGGGAGTTTTCCTACTAAGCCAGTGACTCGAGAGGCTCACCCCCTACTCTTTCAGGTGAGGGAGAGCAGGAGACCTCACACCCGTCGTCTAGTTCTGAGCCGCACCGTAGTGGAGGGTCTGTACCACCGGCAGTGTATTTCTTTTCTGTTGTACACCTCGGGGTATGCCCCAGGTTGTTGTTGTAGTTTGGTTACAGTTGTGCTATGGCTATGTACATTTCTAAAATATGGTGAGATTGGCAAATCTTATATATATTGAGCTGGTTCCCTTACATTCCTATGGACTAGTAGTTTGATATCCCTTGCGAGGCTTCGGCTCGGTCGCGGGAGGTGGACTCGTATTAGGCATGTTATTGGGTTAATGGGTCTGAATAACGAGAGCCGTCACAGCTGGTATCAGAGCAAAGTTCGTATGGATATAAAGGAATTGGAAATTGCATAGCCATGTCTCTAGTGTAACCCACTGTTGGTAGCGACCTTGGTTTTGTATTAATTTATCGTATGTTGTGTCGATGAAATGATATTTGTGCAGAGTTATGGATGGCAGAAAGGAGAGATTGGGCAGGTGGAGGAGAGGGGTCAGGAGAAGACCCTACGCAGAGAATGATAGAGAGAATTTGGGAAGCTTGACAGATATAAGGATGAGATCAGATCAGCAGCCACCGGTCCAGCCAGCAGTAACAGTACCACCACTTCCAGAGGAGCCAGTGCCAGTAGCCCCAGTTCCACCACCATCTGGAGTAGAGGTACCTTCTGTAGTACCTATACATTCGGCAGTTCCAGCAAGGCCAGCTATCGGAGAGGAGACTACAGTACTTGTGGAGCGGTTTTTAAGGTTGCAGCCCCCTACATACTCAGGAGGCCTCAACCTGGATACAGCAGAGCATTGGATACATGAGATTGAAAGGGTATTTGCAATAATGAGATGTCCCCAGGAAGATAGAGTGATTCTTGCAGCATATCAACTACAAGGATTTGCGCAAGAATGGTGGCGGTTAAAGATGTAGACAGTTTTTACAAGCAGAACGGAGGACACTATTCCATAGTCAGAATTTTTGTCAGTTTTCAATGATTCTTTCTTCCCAATACAGATCCAGCAAATGAAGAGGGAATAGTTGAGGACACTTCAGCAAGGGAATCTTTCAGTGCTTGAATACCAGATGAGGTTTATGGCCTTGAGTAGGTATGCCCTATATATGGTAACTGATAATACCATGATGGTGGAATACTTCATCCGAGGTCTGAGGGCAGAATTACAGGATGCGGTGATTCCATTAATGTGTAGAACAGTGGAAGAAGCAGCACAGCGAGCAGCAATATTGGAGAGGACTGTTAGGGCCAGGCAGGGGCAGTCTCAGACAGGTGGTTTAGGTTCAGGCAGCTTTCGGCATCCACAACCGTCAGGAGGAATCAGTAAAGGGAAAGCACCTTCCAGAGCTTCTTCGTCATCTGGAATAGCAATGTGGGGCAAGCAGATCAAGAAATTCGTCCAAGGAGGCCGTGGAAGAGGCAGGCGGCAGGGCTTTCAGCAGGGAGGTTTCCAGCAGGGTCGTGGCTATAGGCCACCGGTTCCAGAGGAATCTCAGCAAAGTACAGCAGGGCAGCCTACGACATACCCAACTTTTAGATGTCATAATTGTGGGTAGCCGGGACATTTAGCAAGGAATTGTCCGTATCCTCGAGAGCAGACTTATGGTAGAGGGACTCAGCAGCATCAGCCCCCTCAGCAGTCAGTAGAGCAGGGCAGAGGTGTACCGTACCAGAGAGGAGGACGGGGCCGAGTGATGGCAATTACCCGAGCTCAGGCGGAGGCATCCAATCTCATTGAAGGTATTGTACCTTTCTTGATTATATTGCTAGAGTGTTAATTGATCCGGGTGCTTCGCATTCGTTTTTTCCGAAGATTTCTGGATAGTATAGTGCATCCTTTAGAAGAACGGTCTTGTGAGTTAGTAGTAGAGATTCCTTCAGGAGGATATATGCTTACTTCTAGTTTTCTAGAAGAGGTCCCATTAGTTATTCATGGAAATCAGATGCCAGCAAGATTATATATTTTGACACTGAAAGATTATGTGGATACTGGTATGGACTGGTTAGAAGCCTATGGGGCCATGGTTGATGCAGGAAAAGAGAGTCAGATTTTGTAGACCCAGTGGTGAAGTGATTGAATTCCAAGGTATGCCTTTTTACACTCCCAAGTTTATTATTTCTGCATTTAGAGCTAAAAAGTTGATTAATGCGGGATGTGTAGCTTACCTTGCGTCAGCTAGTCTAGTTGAGTCTAGTAAGTCTGTAGATTCAGTGCCAGTGGTCAGAGAATTTGTAGATATATTTCCAGAAGAGTTGCCAGGGCTAGCTCCGCACAGAGAAGTAGATTTTACTGTAGAATTGCAGCCAAGCAGTTTACCTATCGCTAAAGCACCTTATAGAATGGCACCAGCAGAATTGAAAGAATTGAAGAAGCAATTGCAAGAGTTGATAGAAAAAGGTTTTATCAGGCCCAGTCAGTCACCGTGGGGAGCGCCAGTATTATTTGTTAGAAAGAAAGATGGCAGCTTAAGGATGTGTATAGATTACAGGTAGTTGAATAAAGTCACAATTAAGAACAAATATCCTCTTCCTAGAATTGATGATTTGTTTGATCAATTGCAATCAGCCAAGGTATTTTCTAAGATAGATTTGAGGTCAGGATATCATCAATTGCGAATTAGAGAAGAAGACATTGAGAAGACCGCTTTTCGCACTAGATATGGGCATTATGAGTTTGTTGTGATGTCATTTGGGTTAACTAATGCACCAGAAGCTTTTATGAATTGATGAACCGAATATTTCATCCGTATTTGGATCAGTTCATAGTGGTATTTTGATTATGATATACTGGTTTACTCAGCATCAGAAGAGGAGCATGCAGCGCACTTGCGAGTTACCTTGCAGATATTGAGGGATCATCAACTATTTGCCAAGTTTAGCAAATGTGAATTTTGGCTGAAAGAAATTCAGTTTCTGGGTCATGTAATATCAGGTGAAGGCATTGTAGTGGATCCCGCCAAAGTTGAGGCAGTGATGAAATGGGAAGAACCGAGAACAGTGTCTGAGATCAGAAGTTTTCTGGGTCTTACAGGTTATTACAGAAGATTTATTCAAGATTTTTCCAAGATAGTAGCCCCTATGACTAGGTTGACACGAAAAGGAGTTCCTTTTGTGTGGTCCTCAGAATGCAGACGCAATTTTGCAGAATTAAAGAAAAAGGTTGACTTCAGCACCAGTGTTAGAAATACCGTCTGGAAGTGGCAGATTTGTTTTGTTTATAGATGCATCCAAGAGAGGATTGGGTGCAGTTTTGATGCAGCACAATAAGGTGGTAGCCTACGCCTCCAGGCAATTAATGAAACATGAAGAGAATTATCCCACCCATGATTTAGAGCTGGCAATGGTTGTTTTTACATTGAAGATTTTGCGGCATTATTTGTATGGTGAAAGATTTGAAATATTTACTTATCATAAAAGTTTAAAGTATATTTTCTCCTAGAAGGATTTGAATTTAAGGCAGTGCCAATGGATGGAATATTTAAAAGATTATGACTTTAGTTTGACATATCATCCAGGCAGAGCTAATGTAGTAGCAAATGCACTAAGTAGAAAAGTAGTTATGAATCAACTTATGATCAGAGAATGGAAATTGTATGAAAATGTGGCGGAAAATTCCTTATATGTGCCGAGTAGTCAGCGCAGAGCAATATTAGCAACCAGTGCAGTGGATCCGTCTTTATACCAGCAAATAGTGGCGGCGTAGAGAGTAGATAATAATTTAGCAGATATTATAAGAATGGAAGAAGTGACTTTTGGAAATGACAGTGTGGTTAGACTCAAAGGTCGACTATATGTTCCAGCAGATGCAGAAATCAGACAAAAAGTTTTAGAAGAGGCTTACAGATCAAGGTATACCATCCATCCAGGTAGCACAAAGATGTATCAAGATATGAAGAACATTTTTTGGTGGCCGAATATGAAAGAGAAATTTTAGAGTTATTGCAAGATGTGCAGTATGCCAGCAAATTAAAGCAGAACACCAGAAGCTAGGAGGATTGTTACAGCCGCTACCCATTCCATAATGGAAATGGGATGATATAGCAATGGATTTTATTGTTGGTTTGCCCCTCCTCAGGTCACAATGCAATTTGGGTATTTGTGGATAGATTAACTAAGTTTTGTAGGTTGTTGCCAGTTAGTATGTTCTTGGTCAGTGGACAGATTAGCCAAGCTGTATGTAGAAAGAATTGTGCCTTTACATGGTATTCCAATCACCATTTGTTTCAGATCGCGATCATCGCTTTACTTCAGGTTTTTGGAGGAGTTTGCAGAGAGTCATCGGTACAGAATTAAGATACAGTTCAGCATATCAGCCACAAATAGATGGGCAGACAGAGAGGACAATCCAGACACTTGAAGACATGCTAAGAGCTTGCTGTTTGGTGTGGGAAGGTGTTTGGGAGCGCCACTTGGGATTGGTTGAGTTTGCCTATAATAACAGTTATCATGCAAGTATTGAGATGACACCATATGAAGCTTTATATGGTAGACCGTGTAGATCACCACTAAACTAGCATGAAGTAGGGGAAGACAAGTTTTGGGTCCAGAATTAGTTCGACAATGTGCAGAGACAGTAAATTTATTCAAGAAAAAATTGAAAACAGCCCTGAGCCGTTAGAAAGCTTTGCAGATGTCAGAACGTAGACCTTTGCAATTTGAAGTTGGTGACTATGTATTCTAAAGGTTTCTCCTACTAAAGGTGTGCTAAGGTTCAGTAAGAAAGGCAAGTTGAGCCCAAGATATGTCCGGCCATTCCAAATAAAAGAAAGAAATGGGTGAAGCATCTTATAAGTTAGATTTGCCAGCAGATTCTCTGATGCACATGATGTGTTTCATGTCTCAATGTTGAGAAAATATGTCAAAGATTCCACCCAAGTTGTCAGTTATAAAGAGATGATCTGAAGCCCGACATGACAATGTCGGAATATCCAGTGCAGATTACAAGCCACAGAACTCAAAAGCTCAGGAATAAGAAATTGATCTAGTGAAAGTCAGATGGGAAAATAGACAGGTGGAGAAGATACATGGAATTAGCAGAAGAAAATGATGAAGCGTATCCATACTTTTTTGAGTAAGTTTTCATTCTTTTAAGTGATAGTGTTATATAGATGAATTAAGAAGTTTTCGGCATTCAATTTTTGTTTTAAATTTCGAGAATGAAATTTCCTTTTAGGTGATAGTAATGTGACGTTCCGGCCGTTCGGATCGTCTTCTTGTGTGTATGGAGGCCAGTGTGTTGCCAATGATGTGTGTAGCAGGTGTTTTCCACAGGTGGTGAGCCTCTGTGGGCCAGAGGTTTGGGCCCAAAGAGGTAATACCCCAAGGTATAAAATGATAAATAAGTAAGAAACGGTCGAGAAAACGTAATGCAGTTTGTGCACAGATGGAGAGATTCAGTAAATCTGGATCTATCTAAGCTGTGATTAAAAATGTGCTAAAGGATCTGCTATTGGTAAAGGATAATACTAAAGATAAATAGTAATGATATTACTAAGGATATTACTAAAGGTAAGCATATTGGTAAAGGAAAGGATGGGGATATGGATATCTCTATTCACACTGACCCGGGATTAAATAAAAAGAAAAGTAAAAGTAAATAAGAGGGGCATATCTACAATTATAAAAATATGGGGTTTCCATGCAAATGTTAATTTTTTTGGGACCCTAATATAATTTCTACCGACCCCCAGAAACATAATCGGATTTCCAATCAGAGCTCATTCGGAGCCTGAATAGCTGATCAAGGGGTTAGGAATGGACATATCTCCAATTTCTAAAAGTCAAAAGTAAGAATACTAAAGATAGAAAAGTTAGGGGGTTAAGTGAAATAAAATATGAAAATCCTAGAAAATCCTAGAAAAACCAAGAAACTCCTGGAATCTCCTAGAAATGGACACTTCTCCCACATCTAGGCAATGTCTATCAACTAGGGACACTTGTCCCACATCCAGGGGAGGCAGCCCAGGATCGTGCCACCTCGGGGGACACATGTCCTCATCCTATACTTCCCCTCCTCCTATAAATACCACCCCCTCTCATTCCTCTCCTCCCATTCCACTCATCCAAGGCATCCAAGAAGGAAGGTCAGGCTAGAAGAGAAGAGAGAAGAGAAGGAGTGGCCATCCCGAGGTTCTACTTTTAGGTAGGTTCTTTTAGGTAGTTCTATATCCCTAGTGAGTGAAAGTGCTATCTGTCATGTTCTTCCTAGCCTCCTCTACGTCGAAATGTCGTCAGTTCATTTTCTCAGAATCTCCCGTTACGCCGAAGTGCTGCCGATTTGATTTCTCAGAATCTCTCGCGACGTCGAAATACTACCAATTTGTCTTCTCAAAATCCCTCTCCATGTTGGTTTGTTCACTCAAAACACTTCTTTATGACGAGACTTTACCAGTATGTTTTCTCGAAACCCTTCTTTATGTCAGAACTCTGTCGGTTGGTTTCTTGGGATTTCCATCCACATCGATATGCTGTCAATTTGATTTCTTAGTATCTTCCGTTACACCGGAATGCTGGCCATTTGATTTCTTAGTATCTTCCATTACGCCGGAATGCTGTCCGTTTGATTTCTTAATATCTTCCGTTACACCGGAATACTGTCCGTTTGATTTCTTAAAACTGTCTGTTATACCGGAATGATGTCTATATGATTTCTTAATATCTGCCGTTATGCCGGAATGTTGTCCGATTGATTTCTTAATTTCTTTTATTATGAATGTTGTCCATGGGATTTCTTAATATCTTTTTTTATGATGGAATGATGTCCGTATTATTTTTTATAATCTCCTATTATACCGAAATGATGTCTGTTAATCCAAATTGGAAGTGCGGGAGCTAAGTGCCACACAGGGCAAAGTTCTATGCTATGGGAGCCACCTTGTAACATCCCATGTTACCCTGACCAGTCGCCCTCCATCAAGGGTGGCGACACAGGGTATGTCGCCTTCTGAAAACGACATGTGGCTTGTCGCCTTCCAGTTGGGAAGGCGACTGGCCCTATGTCGCCTTCTGTCTGTGCTGCCAGCCGCATGCACCTTTGTCGTGTAGTTGTATGAAGAGGGATGACAGGTGTCAGCATCTAGCAGTAAGGAGGCGACAGGTCCTATGTCGCCTTCTGGTGTCAGGCCTGCATGGCTGACACGTGGCGATGTCGCAAGTCGACTTGACCGTTGAGCAGGGGATAGCGACATGTCCTATGTCGCCTTCAGGTTTACTGAAGGCGACGGGGCCCATGTCGCCTTCTCATGTTCAAAGGGTTAAGTGCTTAGGCCGAGAGCACAAGCCTCAGTTCGCCCCTTTGCTCTGTGCAAGCCTTATCTCCGGCGAACTGAAGCTTGGGAGCTCCGTGGAGGCTTGGGAAGAGGTTGTTTGACCATCTTGCAAGGTAGGTTGCTCTTGGTTGTTGATTGGTTGGGTTGTTCTTGTTTGGTTGCCCTTGTGTCCCCCATTGCTTGATCCCCCTCTAACTGTCTTTCCTCTTCTTGGGATGCTTAGATGATGGTCTCCTAGGGAGAGGAAGTGCTCAGTTCGTGGGAGGAGGCTCGTGGACGTCGGAGCTCGGAGGTGGAGGGTTGCTAACCTACGAGAAGGGCCTTTTAGGTTGGATCTTCATCTCGAGGTAGGGAACCCAAACCTTCCCCCTAGTTCCACTTGCTAGGATCCTCACCTCTTCCAAGCCTAGAACTTGCATGCTAGGTTGTTTTCATGCTCTGGTTATGGATGTGGTTTGTGTGGTGCTTTGCATGCAATGGTTGCTTGGGTTTGAGGGTTGTCCATGTTGAGTGAGATGCATGTGAGTGTAGGTTATTGTGCATGCTTGTTGGGGTTTCTAGAGGGTGGTTTGAACTCTTTAGAACCATGTTTAAAAGCCTACATGTTTCCCTCCCCGCAGTTGTGATTGTAGTGTGGTTGAGGTCCTGAAGAAGGGAGCCTCGGTGTGTTGCACCCTGGTAAGGCGACAACTTTGGTGTCGCCACCCAGGTGGCGACACATCGATGCGTCGCCTTCAGGAACTCCGGAAGGCGACAACATCTATGTCGCCACCTTGGTGGCGACATGGGGGCCGTCACCTTCTGCCTGTTTTTCCCGTTCTGGTTCCTGTGTCTGTTCCGGAGCACTGACCTGATTGCGACAATGGCCTTGTCGCTATCAAATCAGTAGGGTTGCGCCGCCTTGGTTGTCGCCATCCTGATGGCGACACAGGGCCTGTCGCCTTCTCAGTCAGAGAAGGGACATGGCAACCTGCTCAGTGTCTTGCTTCCGCTGCGACTTGGTTTTCTCGGCACCTGTGCTGTTTCCTAGTACAGTGCTACTACTAGTCTCTCTTCGCCCGTTGCTAGGCACTTGAGGGCTTGTCAGTGAGACAGGTTGTTACCGTTACCTGGGACCCCCGGTCCCCGCGCGTCTATGTCAGAGGGTGTTGCTCCAGACGGCGGGGTTTGCTCGAGTCGTTGACTTTGGTAGCAGTAGGGGAAAACGGTGGGACAACGACGTGGTCGTTTGTGGAGCTATCTTAGCCGAGACTAGTGAAGACGTGTGGCGCACCTGACCAGCTGACTGGAGTAGTGTACTGTAGCTAGTGTGCTTGTCCAGGCAGTTCGCTGCCTGTGTTTACAGCTGGGTTCTTGTGGTGCTTTGGTTTACACGGGTTTACCGATCCCGCCGAGTGGCTTAGACCGACGACTGTGTAGTTCGTTCATGCTTCCGCACTTTACTCTGTTTAGTAGATTAGACCTTACTACTTTATTTAATTATTGCACTAGTCTATATGCTTGTGGAACCAGTGGGAGATTGGTAGTCCCTACTGGGCTTCTTCGTGAAGCTCACTCCCTGTTTTGCAGGTGAGACTTCGCAGCAGTTCCCTCCGCGGCGTAGTGAGGAGACGGGTCCACAGTAGTCGGCGTCTCTAGTGGCAGTGTTTCCCCCAGTTCTGTACTTCACCCTCGGGGTATGCCCCTAAGGGTTGTGTTATTCCTTTTCCGTTCTGCACTTGTACTTTTACTACTTTGGGACTTGTACTAGACTTGCACGTTGTGTTAGACTTCTTCTTGCACTAGTTGGTACATTCTTAGTACAGTAGTTGTTATTTACTTTCCGTCACATATCTTGTTAAACCGATCCGTTAGCCCTTCCGGGTCTCCGGACCCATGGGCGGCGGTGTCGACGGTCGGATCCTTGGTGGGAGCCGGGGACCCGGGCGCCGGGGCCATTACACACCTCTTGAGGCCATAATGGCGCAAAGTGGTACATAGCAGGAGCCACCTCTTGAGCCTGTGGGGGCCACCTCTAGAGTCCTGCCTACCTGGGGAATTCAGATATGCTATATATATATTACCAGACTATTTCTGATTCTCTGCGAACTCTGAGTTGTCATCTCGCTACTTGAAATCGTGAACTCAAAAGTGGAATTCATGCTGATTAGGGGACTATGG
Organism: Colocasia esculenta; assembly: GCA_014218235.1. Taxonomy (NCBI): domain Eukaryota; kingdom Viridiplantae; phylum Streptophyta; class Magnoliopsida; order Alismatales; family Araceae; genus Colocasia; species Colocasia esculenta. The sequence goes on from CM024757.1 coordinate 99,818,039, forward strand.
TCTAGTCCCGGGAAGATCCTAAATGCTCTTAGTGCCCAGCGGTACCGTATGAAGAGTGATGACCTAGTGCTTGGCATACACCATAAGTGAAGTGTTTATAGTGACTTGCTGACAATTCATAATTCGTGAAAAGTGATTAATGTTATAGCTCTCTGATAATCACTTAAGTGCATGATCGTTATGGAAGCGTTCAGTGATAGACTTGGATTCCTCTTGACTAAAATCGTGATTACGTTCTTTACTTAATTTACTTGTTCATGAGCCGTTCATCTTTACATTTTGAGAATTGCTATTAGTAGCATTATTATTTTTTTACTGTGATACATGAATTCGTGCATTGTTCTAGATTCTCATTTCTTTGTTTTGATACGCAATTTTAATTCATCCTCTTATCTTACATACTTGCTAGTGATAGAGATCAACTTAAAGGAATCTACTAGGCAAGTTTTGCTAATCCCTATTCTCTTAACATTTTTCAGATGATAATTAAGTGCGATCATGGCGGGCAGGGTTGTGCGTCGAGAGACCCCTTCTTATTGTAATAAAGTCTAGTTAGTGGTGTCATGTTTAATATGACTATTACGTTTTAATGAGTTGTTGATATAGTCTTCCTGGTATTTTGAGACTGTCCGACTTCATGCCAATCTTATCTATTGAAATGAATGATCCGCTAATGAAAGTTATCGCTTTAATCTGTTACGCCTCGATATTTCCGCTGCTATTGGGACGTGACAAAAGAGCTCACTGATTCACTGTCTGTGAACATGACAGTGAAGGGCGTCGCGTTTTGAACGCGACATCCCAGGGCGTCGCGTTCATGAAACTGCTATTTTTAGTCTTCGTCTACATGTTGCGCATAGGGCGAGCTTGCTGACGTCGGCTTATTGAAGGCGACGGGCTGGTGCGTCGCGTTAAGGTCGCGACACAGTGTGGCATCATGTTCTTAACTGTGAAGAGTTTTTATAGAACCCCGGCAGAACAGAGCACACATGAGCTCTGCTCGGCCAGGGGGTTATGCTGGAGGATTTCTGGGCGATTCGACTTGTTGGGACTTGGTTTGGCATGTTCTCACCGCGAGGACGTTGTGTGGAGTGGGAGAAATGTCGTGCGGACTCCGTACTTCGCCTGCTTCACGAAGGTAGGGAGATTTCCCATGTTTGAATCCGTGGATTGTTCGTGTGTTGTGAATGATGTGTTTCTAGCTCTTTAAACAGTGGATGGCATGTGTAGGAACACATTAAAGCATGTAAATGGAATGAAAACCATAGATTATAGTGGTTTTGGGGGTGATCTGGATGAAGGTTTTTGGATTAGGGTTTGCGCTTGTGAAGGAGACAGACCTGGGCGTCGCGACACTATCGCGACCGTACGATACGTCGCGTTCTTGTTTTCTAAGGCGACATATCGGGTAGTTGCGTTCTGAAGGCGACACTAGACCCCGTCGCGATCACAGTCGAGGCTTGTTTTATGCATGGTTTTGTTAGTGTGATACTATGGGATTATCGTATTTGTATTGAGTGGTAATGGTAAGAGGTGCATTAGCACTCTCAACGCTCGGGGAGCGTGTGGTATGTGTGGTTGGCATGGTGTTCACGTGGTTTACATGGAGGTTTCACGTGGCTTGCGCATTGTGCACGTGGTTTCCGTGTACGTGGCGCGTAGTTTGAAGCCTATCGTGGATACCTCTTTAGTTGGGAGCCCCAGGTTTTGTGTGAGCTAGGCACTTGTGTGCTCGGGGCTTGTCCCGGTACTGAGTACCGTTGAGGTTTTGTCATCTTCCTGGACACCCTCACTCTTGTGCTGAGTAGTACGTCCGGTTGATGGACTGACGGCAGTGGGACAGCGACTAGAAAGAGTTTGTTGTGTTGTCGCTTGTAGTGCGCTCGTAGTTGGGGAAGACGGACACCAGTAGACGTATTGGGCCCCAGCTAGTCTGTTTTCCAGTGCCTCACTTTAGGGAGCTTGGACCAGAGTCCCTAAAGGTGCCAGGCATGGGCCTGTGGGGTGTGTGACCTACACGTTGTGGTGGTTTAGTTGGACTCCACAGTTCTTTGTTCTGGTTTAGTGGAGCGGCAACTGGACCTTTTGTCCGTGGCTGCGAGACTGAGAGGTAGTCTTGTGTTGCTTGTCCGGGTCAGTAGCTGGTGTCGCGAACCAGTCCACGTGGCCCGAGTGAGGCATTTTCCTACTGTAGCTCGTACACTTGTTTGGGTTTGCCGTTTATTTATCATTATTGGTTTCTGTTAAGCGGCAAATGGTAAGTGGTATTTACAGCTTTATATCCTGCTACATAGTTCTATGAATTGTTAGTGTAATCTCCTGCTTTACTATTTATGTTGGTTTGCTCGGTTTCTAGGGAGTTTCCTTACTGAGCCAGTGACTCGAGAGGCTCACCCCCTACTCTTTCAGGTGAGGGAGAGTAGGAGACCTCACACTCGTCGCCTAGTTCTGAACCACACCGTAGCGGAGGGTCTGCACCACCGGCAGTCTAATTTACTTTTCTGTTATACACCTCGGGGTATGCCCCCGATTGTTGTTGTAGTTTGGTTACAGTTGTGCTATGGCTATGTACATTTCTAATAAATATTGTGAGATTGGCAAATCTATATATATTTGAGCTGGTTCCCTTACATTCCTACGGACTAGTAGTTTGATATCCCTTGTGAGGCTTCGGCCTGGTCGCAAGAGGCAGACTCGTATTAGGCACGTTATTGGGTTAACGGGTCTGAATAATGAGGACCGCCACACACATGTTTCTACAACATAAGACTTGTTGCGTCTGCATGGAAATGAGCACTAAGGAATGAGAGACAACAGACACTTCAATGGACACATCTGAAGATAGCTGAAGTACATATAAAGATGAAGACGATGGATGTGAAGAAGACATATTTAAGTGAACTAAGAAAGAAATACACAAGCCTTCACAGCCACTAGAAAAGTAGTGCGTCCTCACTCCAAGTCCATCTACTTAAAGCTCTCCTGAAGCCTTCACTTTTCTTTTTCTGTTGAGAGCTTGTTGTTTCTGAGAGAGCAGCATCATAGACCTATTCTTTTCTCTCTCAGTTCATGCCTCAAATCAAGCATTGCATTGTTGTATAAGCTTGGTTTAGGGGCCATCCCTACTACTCTTCTTTAAGAGTGCTCCTCTTCCTGTGAGAAGAGAAGACTTGCTATAGGCAGGTGGTTTATTCCCCTCATTGAAGGGAAGACCTGTTGCTACAAGTGGTTTTATTGCCTCTTCGTGGGTTGAAGAGAAGGCCAGCGGGTGCTGGATGTGTAAGTATCCTTGAGGGGGACTGTACCCTTGGTTAGTGGGATCCCAAGTAGTTTCTTGAGAACTGGATGTAAGACTCCTGGTGATAGGAGGTCCGAACTAGGATAAAAATCATTGTGCATTTTATGTAATTGCTTTTATTTTATTCCTACTGCTCACTAACTCTAACACCTATGTTTAGTGTTTCTGTTCGAAGTTATTTTTAATAGGAAAATATTAATACATATTTCTAGCAACCCATTCACCCCTCTTTGGACTTACAACCTAGTCAACACGTGGTTTCAGAGCCAAATCTCTTCAAACAAGTAGATCTCACGATCTGAAGAGCAAAGATAAATGACAGCCCAGGGTTATACAGAGGGTTAGTCTGTCAATAGGCCTCCACTATTCAATGGAGAAGACTACAACTACTGAAAGACTAAAAATGGGATTCTTCCCACAAGGCTTCGACTACCAAATCTGGAGCATTATAGAAGATGGTGACCTCAAAATTACCAAGCCCAAGAAAGAGTGAACAGATGAAGAAAGAAAGAATACATCTTGAACAACAAAGCCAAGAGCATATTATGTTGCTCATTAAGCCAGAAGGAGTTCAACATAATATCTTCTTGGGAGACTGCCAAAGAGATGTGGGATAAGCTGAAACTCACCTACGAATGGACATATAAGGTAAAAGAGACAAGGATAGACATATTGGTGACTCAGTATGAAAAGTTTCAGATGATCTTAAGTGAATCCATATGTCAAATGTATAGTCAACTCACAGATATCATAAATGGCCAGCTGGACTTGGGAAAGTATTTGAGACAGAAGACATGGTAAGGAAAATACTAAGATCCTTACCAACACTATGGACTCCCAAAGTCACTACTACAGAGGAAGCAAATGACCTCTCCTCAATGTCATTAGCAAAGCTCATTGGGTCTCTCATGGCTCATGAGATAAATATGGAAAGACTAGGAGAAAGCACCTCAAAGAAAAAGATCAGCATGGCATTGAAGATAGAAGAGCCCAACATAGATGAAGCTACGGTTGGTGAGAGCAGTGATGCAGACAGTGAAGAAGAGGCTTTTCTGTCAAGACGTTTACAATGGATTTTGGATAAGAAGAAACATCAGTCAGGTAGAAGGTATTTCAAAAGGGATAAAACAATCAAGAAATCTGAACATATCTGTTATGAATGCAAGCAGCCGGGGCATCTAAAGATAGATTGCCCTAAGTTAAACAAGAAGGAAGAGCCAACCAGAAACTACAGGAGATACAAGAAGAAAGCTATGGTAGCTGCTTGGAGTAATGAAGATAGCTCATCTGAAGAATCAAGCTCAGATGAACAACAACAAGAAAGGGCTCATCTTGCCTTTATGGCAAATCTTGAGGATAAGGTACATTCTGACACCTCTTTTAATTCATTTTAGATTCTAATGATGCCGATGTAGAGGATGCTTTTAATGAATTATATGAAAAATATAAAGATGTGTGCAAACATTTAAAATCCATCAAGAGAAACTTTGCATGTCTTGAAAGAACAAACTCAAATTTAAAATCTAAAATGGAACAACTAGAAAAACAAATACAAGAATTAAAATGAAGAAATGAGCTAATGTGTGAAGACGTAAAAACTAAAAATGACAAAATACTAAGTTTAGAAAACCAAGAGACAACAATTAAGTCAAAAGAGGAAATAGAAATGTTAACAAATGAAAATAAATATTTAAAAGCTACTATCAAAAAATTAAGTAATGGAAGATCTTCATTAATACTAAAAGGTGCAAGAAGATCAGGTAAGAAGAAATATGGAATTGGTTATAAACTATTCAGTAGGTTGCAAGCCCAAAGGGGGGGTGAATGGGTTGCTTCATAAATGTCTTTAAAATTTTCTTGCTTAAAATAACATTAGACAGAAAACACACTAAGTGCAGATGTTAGAGTTAGTGAGCAGCGGAAGTAAGATAAAAATAATCACACAAAAACGCACAAGGATTTTTATCTTGGTTCGGACCTCCTATCACTAGGAGTCCTACGTCCAGTCCCCAAGAAACTACTTGAGATTTCACTAACCAAGGGTACAGTCTTCCTCAAGGACACTTACACATCCAGCACCTGCTGGTCTTCTCTTCAACCCACAAAGAGGCAAAATACAACCACTTGTAGCAACAGGTCTTCCCTTCAGCAAGGGGAACTAAACCACCTACTTACAACAAGTCTTCCTTTCTAATAGGAGGAGGGACACTCTTAAAGAAGAGTTGAACGGATGGCCCCTAGATCACGCTTATACAACAGGCTATGCTTGATTTGAGGCACGAACTGAGAGAGGTAGAAAATAGGCAGTGATGCTATCCACCCAAAAAAACTCGCTCTCAATGAAAAGAAGTGAGGGCTTTAGGAGAGCCCGGAGTAGAACGAGTTGGAGTGAAGGTGCACTACTCTCAATGGTGGTTGTGAAGGTTTGTATGAATCTGCGTGTATTGCTTGTATGTTCTTTCGTATTGTCTTTTGCTCTTCATAGCCATCGTCTTCTTATATGCACTTCAAGTTTCTTCAGATGTATCTGTTGAAGTATCCATTGAAGTTTCTATTCTATCTTATCTCTTGGTGCTTGTTTCCATGCAGTCGCAACAGGTCTTACGTTGTAGAAGCATTTTTCTACCAGAAACTTGCAGGCATTAAATGCTAAGGTAGAGATCTGCAGTCGACAAAAAAAGGTGTTATACAGAAATAGAAATTTCCATTCTGTTACCATATAAATCGTAGGAAGACTTGTTATAAGAATGGCAAACCGTAAAGCGCTTTCTCCAAGAGAACTATGACTTGTGACTAAGTAAGCCACGGATAGATTTCTGTTCACACGCAAAGTGTTAGAAGACTTACCATGAAAATAGTAGTCAGTCAAAAAGTCATTATGTAAGAAGATATCCTTGAAAGCTTTAAGAAGGATATGCAATAGTTAGCAGGAAATTTGAAATGCACAACTTTAAAAATGATTTGAAAATACTGCGTGCCAAGTTTTGTTCAGAACAAAGATTAATCATAAGGGCAATCATTATAATTTCAACCACAATCAGTAAGGTTATTGCACAGATAATTATCAAGGTATTTGAAACTAATATATCTAAAATAGCAATGGATAATATAATGCCAAGACACAGTCAAAGTTAAAAGAGAAGTCGAAGTTAAGACACAGTCGATATTCAAAAAGTAATCGATGTTCAAGAACAATCCATAAAGGCAATCGATGTTTAATTGTAATCGATGTTTAAATAGGACAATTGATGTTTGAGACAGTCGATGTCTAAGAGTAATTGATGTCCAAAAAGTAATTGATGTTTAAGTAGGGCAGTCGATGTTTGAGACTATCGATATCTAAGGGTAAGTGATGTCCAAAAGTAATCGATGTTAAGTAGGACAGTATATGTTTATGAAGACAGTTGATATGACAATCGATATGAGATGGAAATCGATGTTAAATGGAAATCAATGTCTAAGGTAATCAATGTCTAACAGTAAGGCAATCGATGTTTAAAGGGAATCGATGTTTGAAATAGTAATCGATTGTGGACTTAAAGTAGTAATCGATGTTGTAAGGCCCTAGTTTTCTATGCCTTTATTTTTAAACTTGTGCCAAAATTCTTCTTCACATCAACATCAATTGACGTTAAGAGCTGGTTGACGGCAAAATATGTGTTGTTTACCACCTGACTTGGGAATCTTGACGTCAAGATCGATTGAAGTTTACTTCATGTAGACGGCAATCAATTGGACGATAAGATCGCCGACTGCGTTTGGGATTCTTGACTTGAAATCGTCCCGATTTCTCCAGGAGACACAATAGGAAACCCCACGTCGGTGAGGATTCTCCTTTCCTAAGAAACCTACGACCCAAACTCCTATAAAACTAGGTCATCTTAGCATAGAAAGGATTTGGCTTAGCTAGGGCTTTCTGGGTTTCGGGGAGAGGAAAAGAGAGAGTTTGTGGAGGTTGATCGGGCAAACCAGAGGCTGTACTGACGTTCTACTGCAAGGGGGAGGTTCTTCTGAATGTGGAGAAGCTCTCCTAATGCCGGGGGGATCGTCTGCTAGGGCGTGGAGGTCGAATCAAACCGTGAAGTTTACCACTTTGGCTTGTCCGAGGAGGGCTTCATCACCCAAATTTGATTTTCAGGGAGTTTTCTATAGGCAAGTAACTTACGGGTTTCATCCTTATACCTATCACCTATAGTTCTAGGATTTTTGCAGGTTTTTGTCTCGAGTCATAGATCCCCAAATTCTCTGTCTTTTTACTTTCGAACTACACTTTCTGCAAATAGGAAGTTAATGAAAACATCCTTGCCTTTAAGTTCCAGTGTTGACGACAATCGATCATGCCGTTAACCTCCCCTGACGGCAAGCCCCTTGCCGTTAAGTTCTTCAGATTTTGCAGAAAAGTGTTTTTAATATATGTGATGTGATCTTTCGGAGATTTTGACTGTATGAATAGGGTTGGAGAATTTTTCCTTGTCAGATACATTTAGTAGATTGAGTTATGAATTTCAAACATTTTTCTAATCATATTTGCAATTTGTAGAATTTCTGATCTGAGTAAATGAGCATGTCATGACAGATTTAAATTCAGGATAAATATGTATGATGTGTATTAATATCACAGTATTTTTCCATAGACCTAGGGTTACTGTGTGCATGTTTCAAGATAGATAGAGTAGTCTGTTTTCTATTTACCCTATTTTGATAGATTATCTTGTTAATTATCTGAGACCTATGTTAAATGTTAAAAATAGATGTACTATTGTAAATATTCTGAAAAATTAGACATCTGACATATTCTATGTATAGGATCCGTGATTAAAATTTTAGCATGTTCTGACATCTGTGACTATTATTCCCAGTTATATGCCACTAATGATCATGTTAAACGTGATTAATTAAAAGTGAGGTTTCCTGATAATTAGCACCATGATTAGGTTATGTTAAGCAAGTTTTACACCGTTAGACAATCATGATCATTTCTGTAACCTGAGATATATGTGTTTGAACCATGAACACATAAACGAGTCATTAAGTACATGAAAATTTTGTTATAACGGTTCTACATAGTTACCAAGATTCGTCACTATATTGCCTAGGTGATGGGTATGTGTTATGTGTGTGGTGTGTCCTTCTTTATGGTGGTTCGGACTATGTGTCACAGCATAAAGATGTGAATTATGTGTGAATGTGCCAAATGAACATGTGAAAGTGATGTGCTAATGTGCCTCAATGTGAAATAATGTGAAACCATGTGATTAAGTTACTTTTATGTTAAAACAACAAGTAAAAGGTGAGAATATGTGATATATAAGCATATTGAATGTGATAGATATCATGCTAGTGTTACTAGTAGACATGTGTTTAGTTTCGGGATCAAGATACTTGGAAATGTGCCATGAATGAGTTGTGATTGATACCATGATTTAAGTTAAGTCCATATGTAGATAGCATGTTATAGATTGTTGTAGATAGCATGTTATAGATTGTTCATTTAGTACTAGCTTAATGTGACATGAATCATATGATAAATTGTTCCATATGTTAAAGTTGTATGGAATGAATGTGATAAGTGTTTGGATGTACCAATAGGTTACTTGCTGAGTCTTTTGTGAAGACTCATCCTTGCTTAAACATACAGGTGAGATAGGTATTCCTGAGATTGAGGAGGAGATAGCGAGTAGCGACTCCAAGCGAGAGGAGTAGCTGAGTTTTGGAGGGCTACCCATATAGCTTGTACTTTTCTTTTGCTAGTATGTGAAACAATGTTATGATATGGACTTGTTTATTTGTGGACTTTGTCTATTTACATTGCTACTATATAGACTTTTGAATATGTGTAATGATGATGGAATAAGAATTACTTTCATTTCCACTATACTTTCCTTTGTTATTTGTGTACATCTTTACCTACTATGTTGTGTTAGGTACATGTCCCACTGTGACGACATGCTTTGAATCGACGTGGATTGGTATAATCGTACCGATATGAACGGGGTTGTTACAGAGATAGGTATCAGAGAAACAAGTTGAGATTGTACATAAATAAGCCATCATCCACACAATATTTCAAAGTCTTTATAGAATTAGTCCATACATGCAGAAAACACCTAATAATGAATTGAAGATAGTTAAGAAAATGGTTAGGGCTAAAGAACTTAGATTCTAATTGAGTTACTTGTTTTATAGGCAATGGCGAGTCGTGGTAGGCATAGTACTCAGGCTCGGGAGGAAGAGCAGAGACATGAGGAGAGCGGTGAGCAGCATGCCCCAGCACCCTAGAGTCCCACGGTACTACCACCACCACAACCTGTGGACTACGGCATATTCATGCAAGGCCTGGTCTAGGCGATGCAGATGCAGGCACAGACTCAAGCTGCATTACAGGCCCTGTTGCAGGCGCAGGTTAGAGTTGTTAAATAGGAGTAGTTTGTTGAGTTATGGTTATTTAAATAACTATACCAACTGACTTGATCATTGTTTTGATCTATTTTTGATGATGACACAATTATGGTTAATCATGTTAAGTTGTTCTTAATGTTGACACAACTTTTTTTTAATGATGACTGCACATTTATCATGTCAACTACCATGGCATGCTGTTACAACACAATGTTTTGATGATGATATAACTTCTATTAATTTTGTTGAACACATAATTTCATTGTTCTGATGAAAAACATAAGTGTGTCCTTGAGAGTTGGAGTTCTGAACATCAACTCCTTGAAAGTCAGAGTTTGAATTGCATTACTTAAGTAATCTTGAATAAATGCTTCATTAACACTAATGATTTGTGTTTGTATGGCCAATGGGTAGAATGACCAAGAGCATCTCCAAATTGATGTATGTTGAACTCAAAGAGTACATAAAGTCAAGTCAAAATCAAATGACAGACATATGAGGAATTTTTTGATGATATTGCTTTTGGATAGAATACTTAAAGTAGTAGCTGTCGACAGAACCACTGCACCTGCCGACAGCCACTGAAGACCTTCCAACAACCAGGTTATGGAAAACCAAAGAAAGCAGCAGTTGTCGATAGACCAGAACACACCTGTCGACAACCACTGAAGAATTTCATTTCAAGGTTTCTAGAAAACCAAGATAAGCAACTGTTGTCGACAGCCAGGTTGCATTTTTCGATAGCCCAGCCCACGGTTTAGAAATTCAGTTCTGGAGGGCAGATGTGCTGCAGTATCTGTCGACAGCCGATGGGCATCTGTCGATAGCCGCAGGATAAGTCGCATCATGTGAGAAACATGTGATCTTTATTAGGGCGTCCTTTCTCCCTCATACACAAAAGTTGTATGAGACTAGGACACTCCTATATATAGATCTTTTAGCCCACTTTTTGCAGTATGGAGCCTCCACATCAATTCCCAAGCCTAGAAGAAGAAGAAGAAGGTTCCCTATTCTCTACTCCAAGTTTCAACCATCAACAACAAGGAGATCCATCTCAGAAGACAAGGTTGGAGCAGATTTGTCCACAAGGCTTAAGCATCAACATCAGATCTTCTACAATGTGAAGTCTGAGGATCATCTGGATGAAGGACTTGAAGAGTTCATCTATTCAATCTGTTTCTTTCACTCTGAACTCTTCCTGCATTTTGACATTTCATTTCACGTGTGTGATGTTGGTTTGAGCAATCCTTGTGCTCAATCGGCATGTGTGTGGGTTGATCAGAGATCTTGTTCATCTTAGATCTTGTATGTGTGTGGACTGAGCCTGAGTGCTCGTGTGTGTGTTATACTCAATTCTTGAGTAGTGTGTGCCTCACAGTGTGAGGGGTGGACGTAGGAGTCACGTGGTGTGATTTTCGAACCACGTAAAAATCTCTATGCAATGGTTTGATATTGTCTCATCATTAGATGCATGCGTAGAGGTTCGGTTAAACGCTTAACAATCACACACTACTTCACACAATCTTGTTGTTCAATTGTCTCACACACTTTGTGCACTTAATCACATTAGTTCAGTGGGGTTTTAATTGAGTAGATTCTCTATCTCAAAGTAATTTTTAAATTGCTTAAGTTTCTGCTGCAAATCTATTCACCCCCCCCCCTCCTAGATTTTTCCATTACGAATATCCGATCCTAACATAGTTTGTTTTGTTGATTGTATGATTGCTTATGTGTTACTCATTATTTCAGGCCCAGGCTCCAGCTCCAGTTCCCTAGGAGCATAGCCATGGTGGTCCGTCCATCATGGAGAGGTTTAAGAGAATGGCTCCACCTTCTTTTAAGGGGGAGAGTCAGCCTCTATTAGCAGAGAGTTGGATGAGGGAGGTAGAGAAGATCTTTCGTGCTATCAGGTGTGCGGAAGAGGATAAAGTTAGCCTGGTGACTTACATGATACAGGTACATAGAGTATATGTGCTTATATATGATTAAGATTTGGTCTAGATGGTGCTTATTGGTTGTATCTATAGGAGAGGGCCGATGTTTGGTGGGCCGCTATGCTGCGTACGAGGTACGAGGATGGAGCTTTAGAGGTGACTTGGGCCAAGTTCACTAGACTCTTTAGGGCCAAGTTCATCCTCGAGTATATTCAGGACATGATGGAGCAGGAGTTTCTATCTCTTACACAGGGTTCCATGACTGTCCTGGAGTATGAGGCCAGGTTTGCTGAGCTTTCCAAGTACGCTTCCCACATTGTTGAAGATGAGCGCAGAAAGGCTAGGAAGTTCGTGATGGGGTTCAGACCATCACTCAGGTCGAGACTGGTAGCTTTTGATCATCGGACCTTAGAAGAGGCTCTCAGCGGAGTGTGCAGGTAGGAGAGCGAGATATACTAGTAAATGGAAGAGAAGAGGGCGACCCAGAAGAGGTCGGCATCACCATTCCAGAGGCAGGACAAGAAGAAAGCAGCTGTGTGCCAGTAGCCACAGCGTACAACAGTTTTGAGTCAGCCAGTGGCTATATTCCAGACTACCAGCTTCAAGCTCAGAGATAAGAAGGAGTGTCCTCATTAGGGAAGGACACGTGGTGGATTAGAGTGTTGGAAGCTAGCAGGGAAGTGCCTGAAGTGCGGCAGCACAGAGCACCAGATCAGAGACCGCCCCAGACTTCAACAGTTTGTACAAAGAGGAGTGCCAGCCCCAGCAGCGGCAGTGACACCAGTGACCGAGAAGCCAGGAAGGCCTCGGGCCCAAGCCCGAGTGTATGTACTTGCATGTGAGGATGCTGAGCAGGGCGAGAACGTCACGGAAGGTACTATTTTAGTTATGGGTTTGCAAGCTTGAGTATTGCTTGATACGAGTGCTACACACTCATTTGTTTCCGAGCGGTTTGCTAAATAGCTTGCGATAGAGTCTGGAATTGAGGCAGAGAATTTAAAGGTTCCCCTGTCTATGCACACACCCGCGGGTACTGTAGTGATCAGGAAGTGCATCCCATCCTTACCTGTGTGCATTGAAGACCGAGGTTTGTTTGTGTGCTTCTACTTGCTCAAGATGAAAAACTATGATGCTATACTTGGTTTGGATTGGCTTGAGGAGCACTATGCCTTGGTTTATTGCAGAAGGAAGAGAATTTCCTTCCGTATTTATGGAGTGGATGAATTCTCACATCCTTTGCCTAGGAATCTAGAAGGAAGGTTCGTGATCTCTACCATGAAGGCTATGAGAAGGGTGAACAAGGGTTGTGACACTTTCCTTGCCAGTGTGGTCTTAGTTCCTAAGGCCGATCAATCACCTACCCTTGGGGAGATCGAGGTTGTGTAGGAATTCCTAGACGTGTTCCTTGATGATTTGTTTGGATTGCCACCAGCATGGGAGATAGTGTTTACTATCGAGTTGCTTCCAGGCACCTCATCTATCTCTAAGGCTCCTTACCTAATAGCACCTGCAGAGTTAGCTGAGCTGAGGAAGAAGTTGCAAGAGTTGCTTGATAAGGGGTTTATTCACCCTAGTGTGTCACCATGGGGCGCACCTATACTGTTCATGAAGAAGAAGAATGGTTCTCTAAGGTTGTGCATAGACTACAAGAAACTAAACCAGGTGACAGTGAAGAACAAGTACCCCTTATCGCGCATTGATGATTTGTTTGATCCACTCAAGAATGTGTCTGTGTTCTCCAAGATCGATCTGCGATCAGGCTACCATCAGTTGAGGATCAAGGAGGATGCTTCTAAGACTGCATTCAAAACCCATTATGGACATTACGAGTTCCTTGTGCTTCCGTTTGGCCTAACTAACACCCCTACAACATTCATGGATCTCATGAACAGGGTGTTCAGGCCATACTTGGACAGTTTTGTTGTGGTGTTCATAGACAATGTGCTATTCTACTCCCCTAATGAGGTTACACATCATGAGAATTTGAGGACAGTTCTAGAAGTTCTCCGAGAGCACAAGATGTATGCAAAGTTCAGCAAGTGCAACTTCTGGATGCGCGAGATTCATTTCCTCAGGCATGTCATCTCAGGCACTGGAGTTTCTATTGATCTGGTGAAGGTGCAGACAGTATTAGAATGGGAGACTCTGAGGACACCATCTGAGATCAGGAGCTTTCTTGGTTTAGCAGGTTATTACAGGCGATTCATAGAAGGCTTTGCCTCCATAGCAGCACCTTTAACCAAGTTAACTAGAAAAGGGGTTAGGTATGTGTGGTCCGAGGATTGTGAGAGTAGTTTCCAGAAGCTGAAGACAAGGATGACATATGCACCCATGTTGATATTGCCTAGTGGTGCTGAGGGTTTTGTGTTCTATTCAGATGCTTTACAGATAGGCCTTAGTTGTGTTTTGATGCAGCATGGTAAGGTAGTTTCCTATGCTTCTCATCAACTAAAGGAGCATGAGCTTAACTATCTGACCCTTGACTTAGAGTTAGTAGCTGTGGTCCATGCACTAAAGATCTGGAGACACTGCCTTTATGGTGTCAGGTTCGAGGTGTTCACATACCACAAGAGCTTGAGGTACCTATTCTCTAAGAAGAAGTTGAACTTGCAGTAGAGAAGGAGGATCGAGTTTCTTAAGGACTACGACTTCGAGTGTCAGTACCATCTAGGGAAGGTCAATGTCGTGGCAGATGAGCTCAACAGGAAGAGGTCTCTACTTCAGCAAGATTGGAAGATGCTAGAGGATGTAGCGTGTGCTATGACCGAGTTAGAGCCACACTTTTGTCAGGCTTTCCTGGCACAGTTGTCTATCCGATCCACTATGTTAGACGAGGTAATAGAGCAGTAGGGAGCAGATCCCAGACTTCAGGAGATGGTGGGCAAGGTAGGTATTGCTCATGATGAGGACACTGTTATCAGATTTCAGCACAGAGTATGTGTACCAGACATCGTGGAGGCTAGAGAGAAAGTGCTTGCAGAAGCTCACAGGTCGCGGTTCTCCATTCATCCAGGTAACACCAAGATGTACCAGGACTTGAAGCGGTCCTTCTGGTGGTCAAGCATGAAAAAGGACATGGCAGAGTTCATATCTCAGTGTTTGGTGTGTCAGTAGGTTAAGGCCGAACGTCAGAGACCATCAGGCCTTATGTATAAGATGGAGATACCTATGTGGAAGTGGGAAGCGATCACCATGGATTTTGTGATAGGTTTGCCCAGGTCAGCTAAGGGCAATGACTCGATATGGGTGGTCGTGGACCGTTTCTCCAAGACTGCTCACTTCTTACCTATGAGGAAGAAGCAATCTATGGAGAGCTTGGTGAGCCTTTACGTGGGCAGCATTGTGAGACTGCATGGTGTGTCGATGTTCATTATCTCGGACAGAGACCCACGGTTTACAACGAGGTTATGGCAGGGTCTCCAGGAGGCAATGGGTTCATAGTTGAAGCTCAGTTCGGCTTTTCATCCTCAGACAGATGGTCAGTCCGAGAGGATGATTCAGACGCTCGAGGACATGTTGAGAGCGTGTGTGCTTGACTGGAAGGGCGATTGGGAACGTCACATACCTTTTGTGCAGTTTGCTTACAACAACAGTTTGCACGTGAGTATAGGCATGGCTCCATTTGAGGCATTGTACGGTCGACCCTATAGGTCTCCCTTGTGTTGGGAGGAGACTGGAGATAAACAGTTGGTAGGACCTGAGTTGGTTCAAGAAACATCCGACAAGATCCAGCTCATCAGGCAGAGGTTGACTGAAGCGTAGGATAGGCAGAAGAGCTACGCTGACAACAGAAGGAAGGACTTAGAGTTCGAACTTGGCAAGCATGTTTTTCTCAAGGTATCACCTACACGAGGCGTTGTCAGGTTTGGCAGGCATGGCAAGCTGAGTCCGAGGTTTATTGGCCCATTTGAGATTATCAGGTGGATGGGCAATGTGGCGTACAAGCTAGCTTTACCCTCATCACTAGCAAGTGAGCATCCTGTATTCCACGTGTCTATGCTAAGAAGATATGTAACACCCTGGAAATCCAGTAATTGGGAAAAATAGAAATAAATTGAAAATGATAAATCCAATATTAGTGAAATAGTAAAAACGTACGTGCCATTAACGTACATACAAAAACCCATTATAAAATTCCATAGAAATCATAGTTAAACTCTAAATAATACCCCCTAATGACCCACGAAGAAATTCATGCAATGGAAAATCGGATGGTCCAAGTTTAAGGCATTTTTCCATGGAGTATCGTAATCAAGGAATAAGTCGGGAAATCATTATCACACATACTTAGATGAGTCAAAAAATTAAATAAAAAAATCATAGATGGACATCAAATAATATCCTCTAACGATCCATCAAGGAATTTGGGTCAATAAAAATCAATTGGGGTAGATTTAAGAGTTATTGTGACTTATTATCGTAATTAAGAAATAAGTTGGAAAATCCATTATCATGCGAATAAAATGTGATCATAAACCAAATTAAAAATGATGGGTGGACTTTAAACAACATGGATTGATAGCCCATTATCGGAATGGTGTAGCACCGTGGAAAAGTCAGTGATTTAAGAATTGTAAATAAATGGAAAGAAATAATTTCTGTATTATCTAAATGGTAGAACGTACGTACGTAAGTGAACCATGTCCGTGTGGTCCGACGCGATTCAGGGTCTGACCAGTCAACGACACGTGTGAGACTTAGCGCCGCATGGGTTTCTGTACCGGTCTGAACTGTGACGGGAACACCCGATGCGATTTAGCCAGTGTCCCGCTCAAATATTTTCGCCCAATTTGTATGTTGTTATTTTAATGTTTTTCTTGAACGCATCAGCATCCCCCAACGCGATTCAAGTTAAAATGTGGCCATCTAGGCCGACGCGATTTGATCCCTTCACAGTTAGTTACATCTGACCGTACATCGTGTTGTGAAAAATGTCCACTGTGTTGGACGCGATTTTAGAACCGACCCGAGACTGTTTTAATGTACTGTCCAATCTTGTTTATGCATATCCTTATGTAGCATCATGTCATATAGTTATGCACTGGCTTAAAAGTGAATAACCTACATGAAATCAGAATGATTTGAATATCTATTCTAAGTGCAATGATTGATTTAATGTCATCTACCATGTGATCATATGATTGATATATGTTAGGTTCATGATCTGTCCTGTCCATAATTGAAAAGTGATAAATGTTAAAAGTACTGCAACCATGAAATGGATTGAATTGCATACATGTCATGCGTGTTTGTTACTTGCTTTCCGTAACATTTTAACTGGTGAATTGTGGATTGAGACACGCTCTACACGTCACATTGCACATGTGGGCAACCCTTTCTTGGGGATTTGGAAGCTCTCTATCAGTCATTCCGTATCGATAGACTATCTACCTTTTCTCTAAGACCTCCGTAAATCTCCGTACTTCATGAATTCCCTCATGAAGACCGAGTTGGTTGTACCAATGAAGTACCCGGAAGATAGAATGCACTTATCTTCTTATCTTCTTCTCGTGAGAATGATTTGATAACATTGAAACCAAGCTATTAAATGTAAATATTGAACCAAGAAGGATAAGTCATTATACTGCCAAAATTAATCTGGATCATGTCCCCTTGCATTGTTCTCTATCACCATTGACATGATCATTAGTTCATCATTGTCCATTACTTGGAATTCATGTAGCCATAAATGAATGAATGAAATTACCAGAAACTATTGGAACTTCGGTTCACAACTATGCTTGTGCAAATAGGGCCCTGTTTGTGTGACGGCCCTGGATATTTATGCCCATTAAGGCTCCATATCCAGATCCGCCTCCCGCGAACAGACCGAAGTCTCGCAAGGGATAGCTCACACAAGTGTCCAGTAAGAATATAAAAGACAACCACATAGTATAAGACACAAGAAAGTACATGTGCTTATACCTGCATATACAATTTACAAATGTCCCATTACATTAATACATGTCCAAATAAGAAGTACAACTACCTGGGGCATACCCCGAGGGAGCACAAGCTCATACAACACTAACTACTACACAACTGCTGGTGGTACAAGTCTGACACAACACCGCTGCAAGCCAAACACTCGGCAAGCCCTGAAAAGAACTGTAGGGGAGTGAGCCTCAACAAGTCACAGGCTCAGTAGGGACCACCCAAGGACCACAACAACTAACAGAAGAGACCTCAACCTTAATGGGTGTCACTGGCCACACATATAGCCAAACCATTTCATGCTCACAACAATTGGATTTGAACTGCAATTAAATATAAACACAATAACTATTCACAACTTCGAAAAGTAAGAGGGAGCAATAGGACTAGCTCCACACCACTAGTTCGCTCAACAACAGTAACGCCTAGGCCTCAAGCCTCATAGGCAAACCATAGTCTCAACCAATTGCTTAAGCTATAAGCTTTACAAGCGAGTCTTAAATACGTGGGTAACAGGACTACTAACCAAAAGCTGGCCCTTTATACCCAAACCACAATATGTCGGGAGCCACATACAGAATGGCAGGGTTGGCTACAACGGCCAATCTTTTATACACGAAAACCATACACGGAAGCTTACTCGAGGAAGGGTGAAGCACATTGAGTGGAAGGTCACACCACACGACCTTCACGAAACACAGTTCTACGTCAACACCAGGACAGACTGGTACACAACGTACCACCACAAACTATTACTCATATTGGGTACAGGTACCTATTACCACAAGGTACCAGCACGGAAACCACAAGTAAACTAGTGCTGTAACATGTCACACCATAGCAAGCTAAACCACATTGGTGAGTCAACACCCACCAACCATAACCAAAACTATGCCACCACTCGGGCACACCACAAGCAACAACCGCAGTCACAATTGTGCCAACACCAGGGCACACCTCAAACGAGTCAAACCTCGACTATGAGTCACTAACTCACAAACCACGACAAGTAGCAAAGCACGAGTCGGAAAGGAACGACGCCACCACACGGGAACAGACTACTGGCTGATCAGGCCAATATCCAACCTGGACAACACAACACAAGAACAACCTCTCAGTCTCGCAGTCACAGACAACTGTGGAGACCAACCAACACCACACTTGCAGACACACAGCTGCAGGTCCATGCTGGCACCTCTAGGGTCTCTGGCCGGAGCACCCTAAAGTGAGGCACTGGAAAACAGGACTAGCTGGGGAACAGTGTCGACTACTGGTGTCCGTACCCCCAACTACGAGCGCGCTACAAGCGACTGCACACCCACAAACACAAGCCTCTGCCCTACTGTCGTCTTTCCCTCAGCCGGACGTACAACTCAAACACAGGAGTGAGGGTGTCCAGGAAGACGACACAGACCTCGACGGTACCACACTGTACCGGGACAAACCCCAAGCACAACAAACACACGTGCCTGGCTCACAAAGAACCTGGGGTAACCGACTAGAGAGGCATTCTGGAATAGGTGCCGGACCACCAAACTCGGCAAGCTCAAACCACGATATGTTCACAAACACTTTCTGTTACCGTTCACGGTACATATGTTAGGAATTGCTTGTTCCTGTCACCCTGTGACTTACAAGCTAACCTACACAATCACGCATATAAACCATATTAATGATAACACCATGGCCTGTCATCGGTCACAAAGTGACAGTGAAGGTCACACTAAACATAGTACACAATATTCACATAATAACCATACTTAAACTTTACTAATCATTCATCCAGAAGAATCTACAAAAGATTCTAAAGGATCGAGGCTAGGTTCAGATGTGAACCTCATCGCCACAATACTACGAACTAATCATAATAATTAAGATACAATAAGCACAATAACGTACAATATGCCATGCACACACCAACCATATGCACGACAACAAAACCCCATAATATTTTACATAAAGCTTGTGCGCTAGGATGTAGTGAATCCTACGCACACACACAAAGAACTAGTAAACTACATAGCCGGTAAGCTGGCCTCAAAAGCCCTGTGCTCTGGGAGCACCACAGGTGTTATTGCACCGCTCAGTATCGATAAACACATTGATCGCAATACTTGCAACAAGAACAACGTGAAACACACTATACTGATACATGCACAGGTTGGCGGCAACATCGATTGCCGTCCATAGAATATAGACGACAATATTTCTTGCCGTCAATACTAAGTAAGCGGCCACCACCTAGCCGTTTACTGAAAATCAATGGCTAGAAACCTAGCCGTTAATCTCCCAACGAAGAACTCAGCGTCAACCGATGTTGACGTCGAGATCTTCATTACTCAACACACACAGGACACACAGAACGGTCCCAGGCCGATCACATGAGCAATCTAGCCCTATAAACAACAGAAAAATGAGGGGAAACACTTCCCCTTACCTCTGTATACTATAATCAAACCGGAAAAGCAAGATCCAACATTTGGATCGATCAAACCACCCAATCTCCCGGCACGGTAAACCTTTTTCCCGAAAACACGATTAACAAGCAGTCTATGCAAACGGAGCATGACAAGTCAAACAGGAGAAATCAAAGGGGTCTAGTCCCTACCTCTAAAACGCAAATAAACTTCTAAAGAACCTCAAATCGCGCTAAAACCCCAGGAGCTTCCCGCGAACACCGCCCTCCAATCCGTCATTGCCCGCCTGATCTGCCACTGCTGCGCGCATCACGGCCTTCCCACGTGCTCCCGTCGACCGCCGGAAGTAGTAAGAGGCACAAGGGTATAGGTGGGGGAAAAGGAGGGGAGAAGGTGGGGAATGAAGAAGGCTCGGGTTGCCCCTAAAAACACAGGCGCCTCAAGTTAACGTCAACCTCTGCTCCGCTAACCAAACCGCCCCAACTAGGCATCCACAACACTCGCCGCCAAGTTCAACGGTAGACGTCCACATCGATGGATGCCAAGAACATGTTAACGGCAACACCATTGCCGCCAAAACACAGTAGATGTCACAAACCTAGACGCCAACTCACTGTTGATGTCCAACACACTGAACACCAACACAGATCCATAACCAACCCAGGTAAGGATCCAATAAGAAACACACAACACAAGTCACACTGGTCAAGGTGTGACCACCCCATACGCTAAACCGAAGATCCACGAAGATCCGAAAAACGTGCGACGTTACAGTTTGGTCCTAGGAGGAGCACCCGAAATACTTAATCGCGAGGGTATATAACCCAATGAGGTGTCCACCAATCACCTAAATGAATGCAAGATTGATCTGGGTAATTTCCAAATTGTTATTGAATGAATGAATGATTGATTGATTGATTGATTGATTGAACTGTTATATGTGAAATGGCCAATCCTATTGTACATGTCATTGTTATTGAATCCTACATGTCATCGTTATTGAATCCTACATGTCATTGTGCATTAGAATTCTACGAAATCCAACTTGAGATATCTAATGTACATGCTACGTACTATTGAATCCTACATGTCAAGTGATCGTTTAGTTATCTACCTCATTGATAATTGTTCCGTCCTATATGAGAATTGTTATTGAACCATCCTCGTACATGTTATGATTTGGATTTGTCACTATCATTTTGTCATGAGCATTGCATGATAGTATTGCCAATGTTAACATGTTAATTACGTAAAGCATGCCCGCACCATGAGATGTAAATCCTAATGGGCGCTAGTGCGCTCACACCTACTTTCCTAATATTTTCAGGAGATGAGTATGAAGAATTGGAGAATGATGGGACTGGGGACGAAGGATGAGCTACTCAACTGCACCCGTCCATATAGCTACTCAGCTAGCAAGTTTAGAGTCAAGAGTTGTAATAGTTAGTTTTCCTTTTATTGAGTCATATGTATTTAAGATACAATATTGGCCCCAGTTATTGGCTCTGATGATGTAAGATGTTTAAACTAGTTGATTAGAAATGAAATAAAGGTTATTTTGCTGGTAATCTTATTGTCTCATATCTTGTGTTATATTTAGTTGTTACTCTGAATTACTCGACTGTGATATGTACACTTGTATCACTCACGCTCTTGACATTTATTTTCCACTGCTAAATGTCGGGGCGTGACAAGATACATGCGAGATCCATCACATGTTATCAGCCACGAGCCAGTGGAACTTCAGCCAGATTTGTCATACGTGGAGCAACTAGTGGCCATCTTAGATCATAAGGTTCAGCACCTCAGGAACAAGGCTATAGCTTCCGTAAATATGTTGTGGAGGAACTTCTCACGAGAGGAGGCTACATGGGAGCTCGAGGAGGCTATGAAGAAGCAGTATCCCCATCTGTTCGGTTAGTACTTTTGCTCTAACTTCGGGGACGAAGTTTTCTTTTAGGGGGAGATGGTGTAAGGCCCTAGTTTTCTATGCCTTTTATGACTTGCTATTATATTTTTAAACTTTTTCCGAAATTCTTCTTAACGTCAACATCAATTGACGTTAAGAGCTAGTTAACGGAAAAATATATGTCGTTTACCACCTGACTTGGGAATCTTGATGTCAAGATCGATTGACATTTACTTTATGTAGATGGCAATTAATTGGACGTTAAGATCTCCGGCTGCGTTTGGGATTCTTGATATGAAATCGTCCCGATTTCTCTGGTAGACAGATTAGGAAACCACATGTCGATGAGGATTCTCCTTTCCTAAGACACCTACGTCGACCCAAACTCCTATAAAACTAAGTCATCTTTGCATAGAAAGGATTTGGCTCAACTAGGGCTTTTGGGGTTTCGGGGAGAGGAAAATAGAATGTTTGTGGAGGTTGATCCGGAGAACCAGATGATGCATTGACATTCTACTGCAAGGGAGAGGTTCTTCTGAACGTGGAGAAGCTCTCCTAACGTCGGGGGATTGTCTGCTAAGGCGTGGAGGTCGAATCGAACTGTGAAGTTTACCTCTTTAGCTTGGCCGAGGAGGGCTTCATCACCCAAATTTGATTTTCAGGTTTTCTAGAGGCAAGTAACTTAGGGGTTTCATCCCAATACCTATCACCTAGAGTTCTAGGATTTTTGCAGATTTCTGTCTCGAGTCCTGGACCCCCAAATTCTCTGTCTTTTTGCATTCATACTGCACTTTTTGAAAACAGGAAGTTAATAGCAACATCCTTGCCGTTATGTTCCTGTGTTGACGACAATCGATCATGCCATTAACCTCCCTGGACGTTAAGCCCCTTGTCGTTAAGTTCTTTAGATTTTGGAGAAAAGTGTTTTTAATATATGTGATGTGATCTTTCAGAGATTTTGACTGTATGAATAGGGTTGTAGAATTTTGCCTTGTCAGATTCATTTAGTAGATTGAGTTATGAATTTCAGACAATTTTCTAATCATATTTGCAAATTGTAGAATTTATGTTATGAGTAAATGAGCATGTCATGACAGATTTAAATCCGGGATAAATATGTATGATGTGTATTATTGTCACAGTATTTTTCCATGAACCTAGGGTTACTGTGTGCATGTTTCAGGATAGATAGGGTAGTCTGTTTTCTGCTTAGCATGTTTTAATAAATTATCTTTTTAATTACCTGAGAATTGTGTTTAATGTTAACAATAGATGTGCTATCGTAAATATTCTAAAAACCTAGACATCCGACGTATTCCATGAATAGGATCTGTGATTAAAATTTGAGCATGTTCTGACATTTGTGACTACTATTTCCAGTTATACGCCACTAATGATCATGTTAAATGTGATAAATTAAAAGTGAGGTTTCCTGATGATTAGCACCATGATTAGGTTATGTTAAGCATGTTTTAACACCGTTAGATAGTCATGATCATTTCTGTAATCTGAGATATATATGTTTGAACCATGAACATATAAATGAGTCATTAAGTACATGAAAATTTTGTTAAACCTGTGATCAATGTGAATAATGTGATTAAGTGATTAATGTGCCAAAATTGACACTGCTCCCATAGAAGGTTGTGGAGCCGTACTGTAGAAAAGTCCCTATGGGAAGGCACAATGTGTATGTGATATTTTGTGGGCATCAGGATGAAATCCTGAAGGTGGACAAGTACCACTGGTTAGGTTGGAGAGGGCTTCTCATGGTTCTACATAGTTACCAAGATTCGTTACTATATTGCCTAGGTGATGGGTATGTGTTCTGTGTGTGATGTGTCGTTCTTTATGGTGGTTCGGACTATGTGTCACGGTAAAAAGATGTGAATTATGTGTGAATGTGCCAAATGAACATGTGAAAGTGATGTGCTAATGTGCCCCAATGTGAAATAATGTGAAACCATGTGATTAAGTTACTTTTATGTTAAAACAGCAAGTAAAAGGTGAGAATATGTGATATATAAGCATATTGAATGTGATAGACATCATGCTAGTGTTAGTAGTAGACATGTGTTTAGTTTTGTGATCAAGATACTTGGAAATGTGCCATGAATGAGTTGTGATTGATACCATGATTTAAGTTAAGTCCATGTGTAGATAGCATGTTACAGATTGTTCATTTAGTACTTGCTTAATGTGACATGAATCATGTGATAAATTGTTCCATATGTTAAACTTGTATGGAATGAATGTGATAAGTGCTTGGATGTACCAATAGGTTGCTTGCTGAGTCTTTTGTGAAGACTCATCCTTGCTTAAACATACAGGTGAGATAGGTTTTCCTATGATCGAGGAGGAGATAGCAAGGACCGACTCCGAGCGAGAGGAGTAGCTGAGTTTTGGAGGGCTACCCATATAGCTTGTACTTTTCATTTGCTAGTATGTGAAACAATGTTATGATATGGACTTTTTTATTTGTGGACTTTGTCTATTTACATTGCTACTATATAGACTATGGAATGTGTGTAATGATGATGGAATAAGAATTACTTTCATTTTCTCTGTACTTTCCTTTGTTATTTGTGTACATCTCTACCTACTATGTTGTGTTAGGTACATGTCCCACTGTGACGGCACGCTTTATATCGATGTGGATTGGTATAATCGTACCAGTATGAAGGGGGTCGTTATAGATGTGGACTAAAAAACCATAATCATTGTGTACTTAAAAGGAGTAATCGATGTGGACTAAAAACCGTAATCGATGTGAACTTCTGAAGAGTCAGAGTGAATTATATATAACTTCGACTAAAAGTTGGAGTGAAATTACACTTCGACTTCTGAAGAGTCGGAGTGAAATATATATAACTTTGACTTTTCTAATGGACTTAGAAAAATTCTGGAATACATACAATGATGATCCTTGATGTAATCTTTATTTCCTTTAAGTTGCCTATTGACAGACTTAACCAAAATGAAGTTAAGGCAAATACTCATTATTTATTAGAATATAGAAATATTCTGATGAGTTTTGTTATCACCAAAATATATAATCATGGAGATAAAGGAGTCAACAGTCTCCCCCTTTTCGGTGATGACAAAGCTAATCGAAATCATGATGCTCCAAAAAAGATATGATGATATGTATTTCAGAGTATTTCTCCCCCTTTTTGTCAATGACCAAAAAGGAAGGTGAATGGAATAATAATGATGAATCCAAAAGGAAGGAGGTGGAGAAGGATGTATGAAGTCTCCCCCTTAGTCCAAGGCTCCCCATCAGGGCAAGGCTCTCCCTCAGTTCAAAGACAGCAAAGAGATAAAGGAGTTAAATGTAGAGACTTTGGTCAGAAGGAGTAGACCATGAAAATGACCAAAAAGAAATGAGAGTGGTAGTTAAAGATTGGATAAAAATAGAGTGAGTAGGTGTCACAATAGTATAATGATATAGGTCAACCTGTATAAAGGATATGTTGACCTAATTGAAGAAGGTGTCGACAAATAAAGGAGTTGTGTCGACCTGATATAAATACAAGAAGTTTTTCAACAATGATTAGGAGTCATATATTTCCAAGGTACTCTGAAAAATTAATGTCTTCAGTTATTGCAAAAATGCATCCTTTACAAATTAAACATGCCTAGCTCTCATTGGAGAGAGGTGAATCTCTCTTCAGGTAGGGCTTCGTAAAGATGTCTGCCAACTGATTTTCAGTTTCTATGAATGAAATGGTAATATTACCATTTGCAACATGATCTCTAATGAAATGATACTTAACCTTAATATGTTTGGTTTTTGAATGTTGTACTAGATTCTTTGTGAGATTGATTGCAATGGTGTTGTCACATAACATGGGTACAGATATGATTTTTAGTTCATAATCCTCAACTTGTTGTTTGATCTATAGTAGTTGAGTACAACAACTCCCAACAACAACATATTCAGCTTTAGTTGAAGTTAAGACAAATACTCATTATTTATTAGAATATAGAAATATTCTGATGAGTTTTGTTATCACCAAAATATATAATCATGGAGATAAAGGAGTCAACATTCTCCCCTTTTCGGTGATGACAAAGCTAACCGAAATCATGATGCTCCAAAAAAGATATGATGATATGTATTTCAGAGTATTTCTCCCCCTTTTTGTCAATGACCAAAAAGGAAGGTGAATGGAATAATAATGATGAAACCAAAAGGAAGGAGGTGGAGAAGGATGTATGAAGTCTCCCCCTTAGTCCAAGGCTCCCCCTCAGGGCAAGGCTCTCCCTCAGTTCAAAGATAGCAAAGAGATAAAGGAGTTAAATGTAGAGACTTTGGTCAGAAGGAGTAGACCATGAAAATGACCAAAAAGAAATGAGAGTGGTAGTTAAAGATTGGATAAAAATAGAGTGAGTAGGTGTCGCAATAGTATAATGATATAGGTCAACCTGTATAAAGGATATGTTGACCTAATTGAAGAAGGTGTCGACAGATAAAGGAGTTGTGTCGACCTGATATAAATACAAGAAGTTTTTCAACAATGATTAGGAGTCATATATTTCCAAGGTACTCTGAAAAATTAATGTCTTCAGTTATTGCAAAAATGCATCCTTTACAAATGAAACATGCCTAGCTCTCTTCGGAGAGAGGTGAATCTCTCTTCAGGTAGGGCTTTGTAAAGATGTCTGCTAACTGATTTTCAGTTTCTATGAATGAAATGGTAATATTACCATTTGCAACATGATCTCTAATGAAATGATACTTAACCTTAATATGTTTGGTTTTTGAATGTTGTACTACATTCTTTGTGAGATTGATTGCAATGGTGTTGTCACATAACAGGGGTACAGATCTGATTTTTAGTTCATAATCCTCATGTTGTTGTTTGATCTATAGTAGTTGAGTACAACAACTCCCAACAACAACATATTCAACTTTAGTTGTTGGCAAGGCCACATAGTTTTGCTTTCTTGAGGACCAGGAGATCAAACACCCTGCAAGAAACTGACAGGAACCACTGGTGCTTTTTCTATCCACTTTGCATCCAGCATAATCAGCATCAGTATAACCAATTAAACTCATCTTACATGATTTTGGATACCATAGTCCGAAATCACATGTATGTGCTAATAATCTATAAATCTTTTTGACTGAAATTAAATGGGATTCTTTGGGATCTGCTTGGTACCTTTTTTTATTTTAATTTTTTTTTGGTAAAAGCAGTCCTCAGGGCCTCAAACTAGGAGAGTGCACCCTTCCTCAGAGAGGAAGGCTGTTCTCACTCCACCAGTGAGTCTGCCTGGGCCGAAAATATAAAGAAATAATTATCCATAACAAGTGAGTCTAGAAAAAGCCCTTTAGGCCAATCTAACATGCATAAGACCAGATTTGTCCATAACAACTGGCCCTTTACAATAATGAGGTAAATTGAAAGCCCCCCAATAGACATTATTTTGTCTAGAAGAAATAGCAAAATTAACAAAATAATCTGCCACTTGGTTAGTTTCCGTGTAGACATAGACCAGCGGTATGCACTTTTGAATAAGAAGATTTCTCACTTCTCTCCACCATCTTAAAGAACGCCAAGAAACCTCCTTATTAGCCCTGGTGGAATTAAAAAAAACCTGAGAGTCCGAGTATACAACTAAAATCCGATAACCAAGAGTAGATGCAAGGCGTAGGCCATCACATAGCGCTCTTGTTTCAACAAGCATACCAGTACCATCGCCATAAAAATGGGCAAAATCCACCTACACATTGCCCCGAGGATCTCGGATATAACCTCCACCTCCACACATTCCTGGATTTCCCTTGCATGCCCCATCAACATTGAGACTAAAGTCTGATAAAGGAGGGATCCATCTCACAAGATTCAGATTTTTGGAGGAACATTTAGGAGTAAAACCAAAATTGTGAAGGATCTGCATTTCCAAGGGAGAGGAAGCCGCCTTGAAGATAACTTTCGAGAGAGAATGAGAGATGGTAGATTTGACATTGTTTATGATAGCCCCAGTAGAGATATGCACTGAATCAAACCGTTTAGAGCATCTACATTTCCAGATTTCCCATAAGATGAGAATTACACCATATAAGGAGACAAAACCATAAGGAGATCGAGTGTTTGCATGCTGAATATAGTTCCACAGGCGGGTAGTAACGTGGTGATGCAGATGGGTTCTGGGCCAAATTAAGGGCTGAAGCCATTGCCACAAGGTGACAGCAGTGTCACTTTGAATAAAAAGGTGATCTAAACTTTCTTGTTGATAATAACGACAACATGAGCAGCGAGAAACCAGAGGGATACCAATTTCAGATACACGACCATCAACCGGGACAACACGGTTCAGAAGTTTCCAAGAGAATAAAGAAGCCCTGCGATAATAAGAATTGTGCCATATCTTGGAGAGATCCTCTATGTTCACACCAACCGGTCTTATGAGATTATATGCTGAACTAGTAGAGAAGGAACCATCATAGGATGCAACCCACATACACTGATCATCCTCATCAGTCAGCGCCAATCCTTCCAACACCGCCTGAGGAATAATAGATCTTAGGTGATGGCATGGATCAGAGAGGACATCACTCAGGGATGCAGAGACACTCCTACCCTCATTTGGACTCAATATAGCATCATTGAGGGGGTTGTCCCCAACCTAGATATCATGCATAATGTCTATACTAGACCCTTTGCCATGAATCCACCAAGTATTCTCTCTAAGAATCTTTTTAGCTAGCATGAATATAGGTCTGGGCATACCGGGGATATAGAGAATGTTGGAAGGGTGGTAACGATTTCTGGCATATTTAGCCCATAAGGAAGAACCTTATCTGATGTTCCATAATTGCTTTATTGCTAAAGAAAGTTGCACATGCCACAAGCTCCGAATGCTTAGGCCACCCTCTTTAATAGGACGCTGGATAGAGGACCGGGCCACCCAATGCCAACGATGATTACCATCAGTGCCATCCAAAAAAAAAGTAGCCAAAATTCTCTCAATATAAGAGATGATAGATTTCAGAATATGAGAAGCTGCAGCCAAATAGATTGGAAGGGAGGATATAACGGAATTTATCAAAGTGATCCTTCCAAGATGAGATAACAACTTGGACTTCTAGATATTGAGCTTGCCATTAACTTTTTCAACAAGAGGTTTAAAATCGGCGGTTAAAAGTCTACCCGTTTTAAGTGGAACACCCAGGTAGGCGGGAATGCCACTTTGTCTTTGAAAGCCTGTAGTCTCCTTGATTCTATTGATGATAGAAGCTGGAGACTTTTCGGTAATTATGAAACAACTCTTGGCTGCGTTGATATGCTGACCAGATGATGTGGCATAGAGCTCCATGAATTTTATGAACCGCTTAACATTGTTGATACTCCCATTCAAAAATACAAGTGTGTCATCAACATAAAGAAGGTGGGTAGGAGGAGGACAACCCTGTTGGGTTGAGTGTGAATATAATTCATTTCTCCTCATATTTTGATGATGACAAGTTGTGATTTTAATGCATAACCATTGGAACATGTAAAATACATCACCTGAAATTACAATATTCAAAAAGCATGTTTCCAAGCACATTTATCATTGATATTCATAATAATATATTTAACTAATGATTTATGTGTTTATTTTCTCAGGGACAAACATTTTCTGCAAAGGTAGTGTCGACACAACCATCCTTGGTGTCGACACAATGGTTCAGAACAAAGGCAGAAATGTGAAGAAAAGTCCATCTCAGGTCGACACGAGTCCAGAGCAGGTCGACACTAGAGAGCCTTCCCAGAAGGCCTGTTGTTCAGATAGCCAAAGCAGGTCGACACCAAATGCAGGCAGGTCGACACTAGATGGCTCTCCCAGAAGGCCTGTTTTTCAGATGGCCAGAGCAGGTCGACACAAGATGAGATCAGGTCGACACTAGAGAGCCTTCCCAGAAGGGCTGTTTTGCTGTCTGGGTCATGAGGTCGACACTGAATCATCTCAGGTCGACACTAGAGACCTCTCCCAGGGATTGTTTTGCCAGTCTGGGAGAGTGTGTCGACACACCTCATGGGCAGGTCGACACACTCCGGAATCTCTGTGACTTAAACTTTCCCTGGACACGTGGCACCCTAGGGAGATGTCAGATCAACATTGGATCTTGTGCCCACGTACCCCAAGGGTATCTTCCGGATACTTAGGGTATAAATACCCTCTTATTGGGCACTCATCCCAAGAGAATCTCTTTAGAGCCTCCAGAAACCTGCAAGCGGCGGCAAGAGAGTCTCACCTCCCTGTTCTTGCTCTCTCCTGTGCTCCCACACCAATTCACACTTCTCCGAGCACAAGACTTGAAGATTGATCAGCATGAAGCACTAGGATCAACTTCAAAGGAGCAGATCAAGTAGAAGCCAGCAATTGTGAAGCTCTCAAGGAAGATCCCAAGATCAAAGTTGCAGAGCATCGGCCAAGGGACTTCAAGTGATCAAGATTCTTCCAATTCGGCCTCTACAAGGGAGTTTTCTTGAAGAACAAGAATTGTCAACCTCGAGTCTAAAGTCTTTCTTGTTTCTTCCTGGCTATTCTAGAAATTGTGCATAATCTGTTGCACCAATTTTCTTGAATTGGCCTTAATAGATCAGATCATTGCTAGAGGATCTGCATCTTATTGTTTTTGTTCTAGCAAGTGGTTGTGAGCCTGTGTGCTCAGGTTTTTGAGTCGTCGTACTCAAGTTGTGTGGTTGAGCAGTCTTGCTCAAGTCTAGAGTAGTCTTGCTCTAGGTAGTGTGTGAGTTGTCTAACTCAGTTGTGGAGTTGTCAGGCTCCAGTGTGGGTTGTGTTACCCAGGTTGTTAGTGGATCCTCACTGTGTGTGAGGGGTGGATGTAGGAGTCACGTGGTGTGATTTCCGAACCACCTAAAAATCTCTGTGCATTGGTCTGCTTGTGGTTTGAACTTACTCTTCGCTAGATGAATGCATAGGATCGTTTGAATCTATCTAATCAACTTGTTTTTCACACTCCAATTGTTTAACTCACCTAATCTCTCTTCAGATCTGTGAAATTTGCTTTCAATCTAACTCTGATTCAAAGGTTTTTCAAAACTGGTTTAGCTTCCGCATTAGTTGGCATAGATCTATTCAACCCCCCCCCCCTTCTAGATCTTGTCCACACCTTTTATCGATCCTTCAATTGGTATCAGAGCGGGTTTACACTTGATCTGATCTGATCTGAGTAGTTTCTGAGTGTTCTGTGTTGCTTGTTTGCTTGATTGTTTGTTTTGCTGAGTGTTTCCTTCCTTGCACCATCTGTTTAATTAAATGGATTCCAGAGGATTCATAGCTGAGGGTCATTCCATAAATAGGCCACCATTCTTTAATGGAACGGACTATTCTTATTGGAAAAATAGAATGCAAGTGTTTCTAAGAGCCCAAAATTATGAAATCTGGAAAGTAGTGGAGGTAGGTCCCTATGAAAACCAGGGAGAAGAAGAAACCTGGACTAGGGAACAGATAAGAAGAGCTACATTGAATTATAGTGCCATGAACATGATTCAATGTGCTGTTCACCCCAAAGAGTACTCAAGAATCTCTATGTGCAAATCTGCCAAAGAGATGTGGGATAAACTTGAGGTACTCTATGAGGGGACATCTCAAGTTAAAGAAACCAAGGCTAACATACTTGTCTCTGAATATGAGTTGTTCATGATGAAATCTAACGAGACAATCTCTGAAATGTTTGCCAGGTTTATGATCATAGTCAATGGACTGAAGGCCTTAGGTAAGGACTATACGGATGCTGACTTGGTAAGAAAAATCCTGCGTTCTCTCTCTTCAATATGGCACACCAAGGCCACTGTCATTGAAGATTCTAAAGACTTGTCCAAAATTTCTTTGGATGAGTTGATAGGATCCTTAATGACATATGAAATTAATCTAAAGAGAAATGAGGAACACATAATCAAAACCAAGCCAGTAGCATTAAAGGCCTCATCTAGTAACAAGGACAAAAGTCAGGATAAAACCAGTTCTGATGAGTCTGAGTCAAATGAGGATGAAATTGCCCTCATGACCAGGCAATTCAGAAAATTCTTGAAATATAGAAAAGGAAAATTTTCTGGTAAAAAGAAATACTCTTCAGGTAAAAGAAACACATCCTTTTCTAATGCAAACTCTAACAAGAATAAAAAATCTGACGATATTGTCATTTGCTACAGGTGCAACAAACCAGGACACATGAAGGGAGAATGTCCTGAGAACAAGAAGGAGAAGCACAAGAAAATTCACAAATTCAAGAAGCCGAAGGCCATGGTAGCCACTTGGTCTGATGAGGACACAAGTGAAAATGAAGAAGAAGAAAAATCCTCAAGCTCTGGAAGTGAGGAGATTTGCTTCATGGCAAACAGCTCAGATGGAAAGGTAAGCACTTCTTTTGAAGATTTTTCTGTTGAAGATTGGCAGGATGCTTATGCTGAATTAGTTGAAAACTATACTGAAATGAGAAAAGAAAATAAGCATCTCAAAAAGAAAATTGAAAATATTTATCATAACCAATCTTCAAACAAAAGAATTTGTGAACTAGAAAATGAAGTGATAGAATTGAATGAAGAAAAAGAAAATCTTCTGAATCTGATTGATGAACTTAAGCTAGCCTCTCAAAAGGCCACCAATGAATTCAAAGACTTATCTGAAAAGCTGGAAAAAGAAAATCAAGATAAACAACAAAAGATTGAAGAAATCAAAATTTTGGAAAACCAGCTAAGACAAAAAGATGAAGTCATTGAAACATTCACAAATGGCAAAGATAATTTGGAGGCCTTGTTGGGAACAAATATGAAATCAATCTCTCATGGACTAGGGTTTGATAAGCAAAAATCTAAGAAAGACAAATCCGGTGAAAAGAAGGATAAAGCACCACTAATCAAATTTGTTAAGGGCCCTAGTCTTGAAAACACAGAAGTCAAACAAAAATCAAGCAAAACACAAAAAAGTCCAAAAACTCAGAACAAAGACAAGGCAACCAGGTCGACACAATCTCCTGACAGGTCGACACCAGTCCACAAGAAGAAGGCTTCTGTGGCTGTAGTGTCGACACCAGTCGAAGAGAGGTCGACCTGCTCAACATCAACCAAGAAAAACCACAAAATAAAAAATTCAAATAAAAATCTGAAAAATAAGAAAAAGTCAAAGGAAGTCATTAATGAAGAGCCTTGGACCTCCAAGACAGCATATCAAGCTGATTGGACAATTCTTGGAGCCAATGGTATAACAACCCATGTTGGTATCATCCTCAATTTTTCTATCCAAACTTTCTGATGTACCAACAAAATCCTTGGATTCCACCTCCACATCTAAATTCTCATGCTCAAATGAAAAACACCCCTCCTACCAAAAACAAAAATACTGGTGTTTTCATCCCAAAAGAAAAGAAGAAAGTGAAAAAGACAGAGAACACCAAAGTAATAAAACAAAAGTCAAAAACAAGTCAAATTTGGATGAGAAAAGATTTGTTAACATTGTCCAAACTTTCTGATGGTCCCAACTCTGTTTGGGTACCAAAATCTTCTCTCCACTAATTGATGTTGCAGGAAGGTCGTGCACCCAATTCAAATGTGTGGTTCCTTGACAGTGGGTGTTCACGACATATGACTGGAGATAGAGCCAAATTTTCTTTCCTGCTAGAAAAGGAGGGTGGTTCAGTGACATTTGGAGGTAAAAATAAAGGAAAGATCATTGGATCTGGAAAGGTTGGTCAAACTTCCTCAAACTCTGTTGATAGTGTTTTATTAGTTGATGGTCTTGATTACAACTTGCTCAGTATCAGCCAACTATGTGACAAAGGTCACAAAGTTGTGTTTGAATCTGATTTTTGCAAAATAATTGATTCATCAACTGATAAAATCAATTTTTTGGAAAAAGGGAGAACAATGTTTATATGATTGACCTTAATAAAAACTTTTCTGAAAATCTTTGCTTTGTTGCAAATAAAGATGAAATTGCATGGACTTGGCACAAAAGACTTGGCCATGCAAGTTTCAGAACTTTGAATAAATTGTTAAGGCTGAATCTGGTTAAGGGTCTTCCTGAATCCTTTTCAAATGTTGAAAATCAAGTTTGTGGGATCTGTGCCCAAGGTAAACAAACCAGGAAATCTTTTAAGAACTTCAATGAGGTACTCACATCTAGGCCACTAGAACTACTTCATATGGACCTTTTTGGCCCAACAAGAATTCTAAGTCTAAGTGGCAAGAGATATGGGTTTGTAATCATTGATGATTTTACTAGATTTACTTGGGTCATTTTCTTGTCCCACAAAAGTGATACTTGCCTTGAATTCAGGAAATTCTGTACCACTGCCCTAACAAATTATTCATATAAAATCAAAAATATTTTGACTGATCATGGGGGAGAATTTGAAAACCAATCCTTTTCTGATTTATGTGCTGAACTTCAAATTTTCCACAAGTTTTCTTCACCAAGAACTCCAGAACAAAATGGAGTTGTGGAAAGAAAGAACAGAACTCTTGTGGAAATGGCTAGATCCATGCTCCTTGAGAGTAATTTGCCCAAATCCTTCTGGGCTGAAGCTGTAAACACAGCAAATCATATTCTCAATAGAGCATTGGTCAGACCAAAAATCAAGAAAACCCCCTATGAATTACTGAAAAACAAGAAGCCAACTGTTTCTTATTTCAAAATCTTTGGGTGCAAATGTTATGTACACAACAATAATAAAGAAAATCTTGACAAGTTTGATGCTAAGAGTCAGGAAGCCATCTTCCTTGGCTATTCAGAAGTGTCAAGAGCTTTCAGAGTGTACATTCTCAAAAACAAAACTGTTGAAGAGTCTCCTCATGTTATATTTGATGAAAATTCCTTTTCAACTAACACTTCTAAATCTTGCAGGGAAAAACACGACAGTGAAGAGGATGACTTCATTGTGGACTCTTCACCAACTGTTGAGGAGCTTGAAGACACTGGTGAGATCTTGAACACCAATTCACCATCTTCAAGTGGATCAGGTAACATTGCTCCAGATTTAAGTACCCCTCAACAGGTAATTTCTGAACACCAAATTTTGAGAGATCACCCATTAGATAATATTGTTGGCAATTTGAATGATAGAGTTAGGACTAGATCATCTTTTATGCTTGCTATTGAAGAAGACCCACTAGCTCTAATTTCCCAAATTGAACCAAAGTCAATTGATGAAGCTTTATCAAGTTCTGATTGGATTAATGCCATGCATGATGAACTTCATCAATTTGAAAGAAATCAAGTATGGGAATTAGTACCTAGACCTAGTGACCAACAATCATTGGCACTAGATGGGTCTTCAGAAATAAACTGAATGAATCTGGTCAAGTCATAAGAAATAAAGCTAGGCTAGTTGCAAAGGGGTACAATCAAGAGTTTGGAATTGATTTTGAAGAGTCATATGCCCCTGTAGCTAGACTAGAAGCAGTTAGAATTTTCCTTGCTTTTGCATCCTCCATGAAATTCAAAGTTTATCAAATGGATGTTAAAAGTGCATTCTTAAATGGATATATCAAGGAAAATGTTTTTGTTGAACAACCTCCTGGATTTGAAAATGAAAAACATCCTAACCATGTTTTCAAGCTTCATAAGGCTCTATATGGTCTTAAACAAGCTCCAAGAGCTTGGTATGACCGTTTGAGCTCTTTTTTGCTTGAAAAAGGATACTCTAGAGGAACTGTTGATCAAACCTTGTTCACAAAAACAGTCAATAATCAAATAATTGTTGTCCAAATTTATGTTGATGACATAATATTTGGATCAACCAATAAAGGCCTGTGTAATGAATTCTCCAATCAAATGAAAAATGAATTTGAAATGAGTTTAATGGGAGATCTAAAATTTTTCTTGGGATTGCAGGTTAACCAAACTCATGAGGGGATCTTCATCAGTCAAACCAAGTATGTCAAAGAACTTCTGAAAAGGTTTGACTTTCAGAACCTCAAGCACTCCAACACACCAATTGCTATAAATGCTAAACTAGAAGAAGACTCAAATGGTAAGTCAGTAGACCCAAAGACCTACAGAGGTATGATTGGTTCTCTACTTTATCTTACAACTTCTAGACCTGATATTCAATTCAGTGTGTGTTTGTGTGCTAGATTTCAATCAAATCCTAAAGAAAGTCACATGCTAGCTGTTAAAAGAATTTTCAAATATCTTGTTGGAACATGTGATTTAGGAATTTGGTATCCTGCTAATTGCAAGTTAGATTTGATTGCCTATTGTGATGCTGATTATGCTGGTTGTAAATTAGATAGAAAAAGCACAAGTGGCTTGTGTTTGTACCTAGGTGGGTGCCTAATCTCTTGGGCTTCTAAGAAGCAACATTCAGTAGCTCTGTCAACTGCAGAGGCTGAGTATGTTGCTGCTGGTAGGTGTGGAACCCAAATTCTTTGGGTGAAACATCAACTTCTTGATTACAACCAAGAGTTAGGTTGTGTTCCCATCCTTTGTGATAACACAAGTGCAATAAATCTGTCTAAAAATCCCATTCAGCATTCCAGAACTAAGCATATTGAAATTAGGCATCATTTCTTGAGAGATGAGGTAGCAAAGAAATCTTTTGAACTCCATTTCATAGAAACTGAAAAGCAAATTGCTGACATTTTCACAAAACCCCTTCCTGACAGTAGATTCTCATCCTTAAGGAGAGAACTTGGTCTTTGTAAATGTCCATTGGGATTGGGTTGAGTGTTAGGCATTTCCTGAGGGGGAGTTCATTGCATCATCATACTCCTTTGCTTCCTTGATTCATCATATCTCTCTCCACTTCACCTCTAATTCTTTTGGTCAATGAACACTTCACCTCACATTGTGTTGAACTTCTTGGTATATCAAATGGTGATTTGAAGAAGGACAAGTTCTGCTTGTCTGGACACTTTCACTATGCGAGAGTATATGTCTCCGCCAAGTACCAAGAAATGAATATGCAATTGTTGAGGGGGAGCTTTTGTTGCTCAAAGAGAATTATTTCTGATTTCAAAAACTTGCATATCTCTATTCTGATGAAAAATGGTTGAAATCCTCATCTCAGGGGGAGCTAAAGAATTCACAAGTTATATCCTTTGCAAAATTCAAAACTTTTCTTGCATTACATCAATTTCCTTGCATGATGTCCTCATTCAGGTGTCTAGAGTCTCAAAATGATCCCTTGAGTGATCTACTACATTCATTTGTCAACTCTCACCTATATTCTTCAAAACTATAGAAATTCAGATTTCTTTCTAAGACTGAAGGATAATGTGTGTCTTGATCTTAAACATGTTTTTGTTTGCAATTGATGTTGGATATAGATGATATCTTTTTGTCAAAAACTCTCCAAAATCTGTCCATTCAACAGAGCAATGGCACATGTGCTGAGAAACTGCACACCTTCACAATGAATGAAGTGCCATGTAAGTCATGAGGCACTAATGCTATCTCTGTTCAAAGGGGATTAAAAATTAAAAATCAATGCAAAACAAAATAAAAATGCCCAATTTTTGATGATGACTGAGTAACTGGAAATATTGGCGTCTAAAAAACGTATATTTTCATGTCAAAAGGTCATCATTTACCCCTTTGAGACTTGATAATGGATAAATCTTCAGTATCCAGGGACTATAGTGTGTAAAAAGCATTAGTTCTTGAGTGAACAAGATATATCTCATTTGATAGTTTGTTTCAAAACAAAATATATATGTCATTGGAGAATTTGTTTTAAAGAATCATTCTTATCCATCATCAAGTTGTTCCTTAAAAATGTTTGCTGTCAACACACTTGTTTTCAGTCTAAAAGATTTTTTTTATCTCTTTGGAATTGAAGAATATGGTAGTGTGTAGTTGATTGTTAAATGTTTTATATCCCTCAAATTATCATTTTAATGACTCAAGTCACTGAATGCTCATATCCTGTTGGATATTGTGTAAAGCTTGAATTGTGTTGAATTTTTGCAAAATTTAACAAATGAATTTTTTAGTCTCTTAAATATCCTTGAAATGACTATTCCACCCATTGCTTATCATTATAAAGATGTCCCAAAAGTCACATAATTTTTCCATCCTCAAATCCAAAATTTTTCATCAGGCCAGGTCGACACTACTCCATCTAGTGTCGACACACTTTGACTCAGGTCGACACTGCCATCCTCTAGTGTCGACACTGACCCCCCTGCCAGACTCATTTAAACCGTGGGCGCCGGTTAAGCGCAAGTTGTTCCTGCGGGGTAGGTTATCCAAAACCCCTCTTTTCTCTTCTCCAGGTCGACCCGACGGTCACATTCTTCCTGGAATCCGGCAGGATTTTGAATCCTTTCCACCTTTTCTCTCCTCCATACCATCTCCATCCATCTTCTCTCATTCCTCTCTCTCCATCATCCCCGATTCCACTCTGCTTCAATGGTGCACAAGCAGGCTCCTCGCCGTGGTGCCAGGTCAAGGGCTACGGCAAGGCCCCCTCCGGCAGATGATGTTCCTCCCACTGAGAGTAGAACCAAGCGTCGCCATGATCCTGCAGAGCAGCCAGGATCTTCCTCTGCTAAGAGAGGTAGGGCATCCTCCTCTGGTCGAGGTCAAGGGTCCATGTACCCTAGGAGAAAAACCCTAGACTCTTCTCCTGAGATTTCTGAGAAGTCTTCATCCTCATCCTCATCCTCTTCCTCAGAGTCCTCCCAGCCCACTAGGAGACCCCCTTCCAAACCCCTAAGTGCCAGGAAGACAATCCTGAAACCCAGAGCAGTGGATTTGGATGACAGTGAACTCATTGCTGCATTTCCTGAAGTTTTAAACTTCTTCAACTTTCAGTCTTGGCAGTCTTTCATATCAGAATTTCGAGTAATTTACCCTAGACTTGTACAAGAATTTTATCAAAATTTGGAATGCACAGAAGAAGGGTACAAGTCCAAGGTCAAAGGGATTGCCATAGACATGCCAACAGACATAGCTGCTTCAATTTTCAAAGTCCCTGATGAAGGAGAAGATTACCACAATTTTGAATTCAACCTTCATGAAGCCTACACCATAATGACTGGTTTGCCTGCAGATGAGACTGATATTAAGCAAACCCATGTCACAAAATTCAATACCAACACCTTTCCACCTGTGTTGAGGCTTACTCATCACATGCTCACTACCATCATCACACCTCAAGGCGGTGGGAGAGATAGGCTAACAGACATCCAAAGATTTGTCCTTTACTGTATGAGCAAGGACATCAAGATAAATCTCCATGTCATCATGTACCAGATAACCTCTGAGACCACTAGGGCTGATTTGCATAGATCACTCCCTTATGCAGCCCATTTGACTGCAGTTTTCAAGCACTTTGGTGTGCCTCTTGACAATTAAAATTTTGAGAAAATTCCTAAGTCCAACATCTATTGCTTTAAGCATGTTCATAAATTCATGGGCTTTAGGATGGTTGGTGATCAGGTAAGGAGAGGGCCAACTACAGTTGACACCCCTGTGGCTCAGGAGGATCAGCCTCCAATTCAAGAGGAACAGCCTCTAGTTCCAGAGGAACAGCCTCTAGCTCCAGAGGATCAGCCTCAAGTTCATGAGGACCAGCCTCCTATAAATGAGGAGCATCCTCATGTGGCAGATGAAATTGAGGAACCTTTCATTGCCCCTCACTCTCCTCAACCTCAGCCCTCCTCCTCCATGAACCTTGAACCTGAAATCCCATCATTTTCTCCACCACCTCCAGCTCAAGCATCCTCCTCCTTTGGTGGACCTTCTGTTCCACCAGAGTTGTTCACCTTCTTAAATGACAAGTTTGAAACCTTGAACAACTCTATTCAGACCATGTCATCAAATTTTGAATTGAGGATTCAAAGATTGGAAAACACAGTATCTGCTAAGTTATTGAGCAAAAGACAGCCTCAGATTATGCTGCCCAAAGGTTCAACAGGTTGATTGGGACAATGGCAGATGCTTCAATTGAGCTGAAGGAGCACCAACAAAAGCTGGAAATAGTTCTTCAGGGAATTTTGGCAAATTCCCAAGCTGATGTCTTCAACACCAAGCAGACACTATCTGAGATCAGCAAACAAGACTATCATTTGCACATATGGTAGATGACTTGGAGAGCATGAAGAATCTCTCTGCTCACATAGATGAAGAGATGTCTGCACTCAAGCAAGAATTCAAAGTATTGAATAGGCCAGGTTGGTCAACTGGTTCATCTTCCTCTTCACAGCCAAGGTCAAATGAGTTCAGTGCACTTCAAGCTTCAATGTCAGAAAATTCAGAGAGAATGGAGAATCTTCTGCACACAAGACTCTCAACTATCCAAGCCCAAATGAAGTCCAGTCTAACTTCAATGCAAAAGAGGCTAACGGATATTGAGACTATTTTGTTACCCATTCCTCCTCCTCCTCCTCCCCAGTAATGTATTCTTTTGATAATGTCAAAGGGGGAGAAGTTTGTTTGAAATTGTAATGTTCACATCTTGAATGAAATGAAATGAATAGAAGTTTCTGTGCCCATTTTTGTGCCTTAAATGTGATTGCAAATCTTTTGAATGAATGTGAATGTGATGAATGTTTGTCAAGCTGCTTGACCTTTGTGTGGAAACAGCTTATTTCTAGTAACATTGTGTCTATCATGTGAATAAATTTCAATGTCACTAAAAATTGTTCAAAGGTCCTTGACAAGAATAAATAAAAGAAAATGAAAATGCTTAAAATCACATTTCATTGAAAATTTCCAATTCCAAATGAACTTAATGTTGCCATCATCAAAAAGGGGGAGATTGTTGGGTTGAGTGTGAATATAATTCATTTCTCCTCACATTTTGATGATGACAAGTTGTGATTTTAATGCATAACCATTGGAACATGTAAAATACATCACCTGAAATTACAATATTCAAAAAGCATGTTTCCAAGCACATTTATCATTGATATTCATGATAATATATTTAACTAATGATTTATGTGTTTATTTTCTCAGGGACAAACATTTTCTGCAAAGGTAGTGTCGACACAACCATCCTTGGTGTCGACACAATGGTTCAGAACAAAGGCAGAAATGTGAAGAAAAGTCCATCTCAGGTCGACACGAGTCCAGAGCAGGTCGACACTAGAGAGCCTTCCCAGAAGGCCTGTTGTTCAGATAGCCAAAGCAGGTCGACACCAAATGCAGGCAGGTCGACACTAGATGGCTCTCCCAGAAGGCCTGTTTTTCAGATGGCCAGAGCAGGTCGACACAAGATGAGATCAGGTCGACACTAGAGAGCCTTCCCAGAAGGGCTGTTTTGCTGTCTGGGTCATGAGGTCGACACTGAATCATCTCAGGTCGACACTAGAGACCTCTCCCAGGGATTTGTTTTGCCAGTCTGGGAGAGTGTGTCGACACACCTCATGGGCAGGTCGACACACTCCGGAATCTCTGTGACTTAAACTTTCCCCTGGACACGTGGCACCCTAGGGAGATGTCAGATCAACATTGGATCTTGTGCCCACGTACCCCAAGGGTATCTTCCGGATACTTAGGGTATAAATACCCTCTTATTGGGCACTCATCCCAAGAGAATCTCTTTAGAGCCTCCAGAAACCTGCAAGCGGCGGCAAGAGAGTCTCACCTCCCTGTTCTTGCTCTCTCCTGTGCTCCCACACCAATTCACACTTCTCCGAGCACAAGACTTGAAGATTGATCAGCATGAAGCACTAGGATCAACTTCAAAGGAGCAGATCAAGTAGAAGCCAGCAATTGTGAAGCTCTCAAGGAAGATCCCAAGATCAAAGTTGCAGAGCATCGGCCAAGGGACTTCAAGTGATCAAGATTCTTCCAATTCGGCCTCTACAAGGGAGTTTTCTTGAAGAACAAGAATTGTCAACCTCGAGTCTAAAGTCTTTCTTGTTTCTTCCTGGCTATTCTAGAAATTGTGCATAATCTGTTGCACCAATTTTCTTGAATTGGCCTTAATAGATCAGATCATTGCTAGAGGATCTGCATCTTATTGTTTTTGTTCTAGCAAGTGGTTGTGAGCCTATGTGCTCAGGTTTTTGAGTCGTCGTACTCAAGTTGTGTGGTTGAGCAGTCTTGCTCAAAGTCTAGAGTAGTCTTGCTCTAGGTAGTGTGTGAGTTGTCAAACTCAGTTGTGGAGTTGTCAGGCTCCAGTGTGGGTTGTGTTACCCAGGTTGTTAGTGGATCCTCACTGTGTGTGAGGGGTGGATGTAGGAGTCACGTGGTGTGATTTCCGAACCACCTAAAAATCTCTGTGCATTGGTCTGCTTGTGGTTTGAACTTACTCTTCGTTAGATGACTGCATAGGATCGTTTGAATCTATCTAATCAACTTGTTTTTCACACTCCAATTGTTTAACTCACCTAATCTCTCTTCAGATCTGTGAAATTTGCTTTCAATCTAACTCTGATTCAAAGGTTTTTCAAAACTGGTTTAGCTTTAGTTGGCATAGATCTATTCAACCCCCCCCCTTCTAGATCTTGTCCACACCTTTTATCGATCCTTCAATCTAGGACCAGCATAAGGTAGGAGGTAGCCAGTAGAAACCATTTGCTTGATGCCTCTGCTAAGGCTTCTTCCATGATAATAAATAGTGCTGGGGCTATCGGTTCACCTTGACGTAAACCCCTAGATGATTAAAAAAAACCAGCAGAGGAACCATTAAAGAGAATAGGAAACCAACAATTAGAGACCATCATTCCTAGTACAGAGCCAATCATAGCAGTTATGTATAGTAGAGAGCCAATCATACCTTTGTAAGACTTCTGTTCTACTTTCTTACCTTAAGGATCACCGGCTAACTTGGTGGAAGTACTCATAGGAGTGGTCAGATGTTTGCTTGTTCAAAACCAAACTTCTTTAACAAATTCTTGATGTATTTGGTCTGATTGATGTGGGTTCTTTCCTTGTCTTGCTTGATTTGGAGTCCAAGGAAATAAGTCAATTCCCCCATCAAACTCATCTCAAATTCTCCCTGCATTAATTCTTCAAAATACTTGCAAAGAGATTCATCAGTGGCTCCGAAAATGATGTCATCAACATAAATTTGCACAATTAAGGTATGTTCAGAACATGATTTAATAAACAATATGCTATCTACTTTGCCCCTAGTAAAACCATGTTTTAAAAGAAATGCACTTACTCTTTCATACCAAGCTCTAGGTGCTTGTTTCAGACCATATGGTGCCTTATGCAATTTGAAAACATGATTAGGATGGTCTATGTCTTCAACGTCAGACAGTTGTTCAACATAGACTTCCTATTTTATAAAACCATTTTAAAATGTAGATGTCACATCCATTTGAAATAATTTCAAATCACATGCAGATGCATATGCTAATAAAATCTGAATAGCCTCAAGTCTAGCTACTAGTGCATTGGTTTCATCAAAATCTATGCCCTCCTCTTGGGAATAGCCTTGAGCTACCAGCCTAGCCTTATTTCTAGTAATGACACAAACTTCATCCAACTTGTTCCTGAACACCCATTTGGTGCCAATCACAAGATGATCTGATGGTCTAGGAATAATGGATCAGACTTGGTTTCTCTTGAACTGATTTATTTCATCTTGCATGGCTAAAATCCAAGATTCATCAGTCAGTACCTCATTGACTGTCTTGGGCTCAATTTGAGAAACAAAAGCTAAATAATCACAAGGAATAATATTACCTCTAGTTCTTACACCTTTAGTTGGATCTCCAATGATATTTTCTTTAGGATGATCCTTCTTATATCTCCATTCCCTAGGAAGATCCTCATGGATTATATCTTTTTTTTGTAATTCTTCTAGGGGTGGATCTTCATTATCTTTGATGGATACTTCCTGCATTTTCTCGGATAGGATCTCCTTACCTTCATCATCACTAACAATTTCCTTTCTCAATGAGGGGATAGATTCATCAAATATAATATGTACGGTTTGTTCAATTAGTAAACTTCTTTTATTGAAAACTCTATACCCCTTGGGTTTATAAGTATAACCAAGAAAAATACTTTCATCGGATTTTGGATCCAGCTTACCAATGTTTGTCTTACCATTGTTGTGGATGTAGTATGGACACCCAAATATCTTAAAATGATTGATGATGGGCTTCTTCTACTTGTATAGCTCTTATACAATCTTCTTTAAT
Source organism: Colocasia esculenta (assembly GCA_014218235.1). NCBI lineage: Eukaryota > Viridiplantae > Streptophyta > Magnoliopsida > Alismatales > Araceae > Colocasia > Colocasia esculenta. The sequence continues at coordinate 99,862,000 of CM024757.1, forward strand.
ATGGGCTTTATCATGGCTCCATTTATTATGTATCATGTTGTATTAATTGCTTCTGCCCAAAAATATCTTGGCAAGTTGTATTCAGACAGCATGGTTGTTACCATATCCAATAAAGTTTTATTTTTCCTCTTAGCCACTCCATTTCGTTGAGGTGTTCTTGGTGCTGAGAAATTGTGTTCGATTCCTAGATCATTACAAAATTCTACAAACCTGTCATTCTGAAATTCTCCTCCATTATCAGATCAAAGACTTATAATACTAGACTTCTTATCCTTCTGAACTAGCTTACTGAACTTGACAAATGCTTCAAACGTGTCATCTTTGTGTTCTAGAAAGGAGACCCATGTGTATCTTGAGAAATCATCAACAATGACAAAATCAAAATTCTTGCCACCTAAATTGGTAGTTCTCATAGGTCCAAATAAGTCCATATGAAGTAGCTCTAGAGGCTTGGTCATGGTGACAATTGTCTTTGATTTGAAGGAAGCTTTGGCATGTTTTCCCTTTGCACATGGCCCACAAACTTTATTAAGACTTGAGTTAATCTATGGTAGTCCTTCTGCCAAGTCATGCTTGAAGAGTTTTCTGATTCCATCCAAATTGGCATGACCTAATCTCCTGTGCCAAAGTTTTGCATTATGCTCTTTGCTTGCCGTCAAGCATACATCTTGACCTTTCAGATCTTCCAAACGTATAACATAGAGATTTCTTTCTCTGTAGGCTTTGAAAAATGTTATTCCTTCCCTGATGATTAGACACTTGGATTCTTGGAACTTCACTTGAAGACCTTTGTCGCATAACTAGCTTATGTTGATCAGATTGTGTTTCAAGCCTTCAACGCAAAGTGCTTCTTCTATGAGAGTCTTTTCTTTACTACCAACGATCCGCAACTAATTACTGACCCTTTTCCATTATCTCCATAGGTCACTGTTCCTTCTTCAGTTTTGATTGATGAGAATAGCTTCTTGTTGCCTGTCATATGCCTTAAGCACCCGCTGTCCAGGTACCACTTAGATGCTCTAAGGCTTTCCTGCAAATAGATCAGTGAGATTTAGGTACCCAAGTTCTTTTGAGTCCTGTGTGGTTAGTTTCGACAGACAGACTTTTTAGTATCCATTGTAAATGTTTTGTTGGACAAGTGTTCGTTGTATGAACAAGTTTATTACAATGAGTACAACAAGTAAATTTATTTATTATTTCACTTATCTTATTATTTTTCTCTCTTTTTGTTTTATAGGCAAGCTTTTGCTCAACTACAAATTTTGGTAGAGGATATTTTTGTGGATATATAATTATTTCTTCATTTTCTGGTGGTTTATAACTAATTCCATATTTCTTCTTACCTGATCTTCTTACACCTTTTAGTATTAATGAAGATCTTCCATTAGTTAATTTTTTGATAGTAGCTTTTAAATATTCATTATCTTTTGTTAATATTTCCATTTCCTCTTTTGACTTAGTTATAGTTTCTTGGTTCTCTAAACTTAGTATTTTGTCATTTTTAGTTTTTACATCTTCACATAGCAGCTCATTTCTTTGTTTTAATTCTTGTATTTGTTTTTCTAGTTGTTCTATTTCAGATTTTAAATCTGAGTTAGTTATTTCAAGACACGAGAATTTTTTTTTGATGGTTTTTAAATGTTTACATACATCTTTATATTTTCCATATAATTCATTAAAGACTTCTTCCAAATTATCAAAATCAGAATAATTACATGAAGTGAAAGAATGTTGGGTTTACATGGATTCATAATTGAGATGTTTGTTTTTGATGATGAGCAATCAATGAGCATTTCATGCACAATACAATTTCATGTGATATGTATGTGTGAAACATGATAAGAATGACAAGTCAAGCAAATGTTAATCAAGAATCACATGTTTAACTTGATTATCTAAATGTTCACATTTTCTCAGTAACAATATTCTTAAATGTAGGTGAGATTGCATGCAAGACAATGTACCAAAACAAGAGCAAAAACATCAAGAAAAGCACAAAAGACAAGTACCTATCGACAGCACCAAGATGCCTGTCGACAGCCCTGTACAGATAGATCTCATAGGGTACTGGCAAGGTGTACCTGTCGACAGCCCCACTGATGCCCGTCGACAGATCTACACAAACAAAACACATAGGCTCCTGGCAAGGTGTGCCTGTCGATAGACTCAAATCGCCCGTCGATAGATCCACACAGGGAACTGTCTCCCAGAAAGCCAGTCTTCTGCTTCTTTCAATTCTGTCGACAGATGAAAAGAAAATCTCAATACGAGATCTCCATATGTTTCCGACTTGGGTGTTTCCTTTTACCACGACTCTCCATACTTGAACACCCATATAAAAGGAACTCTTTGGAGTTATTTTCGTATAGAAGCAGCCACAACTCAAACCCTAAGCCAAGTCTCAAGAGAGAAGATCTTTCTGCTGCTCTGCTTTAACCATTCGTCCAGGAAACCAAAGAGACATCTTCTAAACGATATTGAAGCCAGATTGTCCATCTCTCAAGCTTCTCCATCAACTGATACTTGTCATGATGAAGCTTGAAGTACATCAGAACAATCATCTGAAGAGTTCTACATCAGGATTTGAAATCTCAACTCTAAACTCTTCTTTATCTCTATTTTTCATGTCTGTATGTGTGTGTTGTTGAGTCAAGCATCCTTGTGCTTGATTCACGTTTGTCACATTGTTCTGATCGTGGTTTACATCAGATTACGTGAGTGTGTATGTGTTGTAGCGAGTGAACTTGCTCATAAGCAGTCTTTCTGCGTGTGTGTGTGTGGACGGTGGGCATAGGATACACAAGTTGTGTACTCCGAACCACCTTAAATCATCGTGTATGTGGTTTGAACGTTTCAGTCTAGATGTTTGGTAGGCACATTGATCTTTCACATGCTAGATAAATTGCTATTCTATTTACTTACAACTAACACACATCTCAGTTTGGTTTAACCCCTGTTTGAAGTATCGGAAGTCTGTCTTTCCACCAAAAAGAAGGTCGTTATATTTTTAATTGATAGTAATCTATTCAACCCCCCTTCTAGATTACCATATTGTATAATTCCGCACATCTTTCAATTGGTATCAGAGCAAGGTTTCTCCGTTTTACTGTCTTAATTGGTTGATCTCACGATCAGGAGATTCTCGATCTCATGGAATCTAACAAGGGGTATATGGCCGAGGGACATTCAGTGACCAGGCCACCCTTCTTTGATGGCACTGACTTTCCTTATTGGAAAAACTGCATGCAGGTGTTTCTGAGAGCTCAAAATTTCGAGCTATGGAAAATTGTCAGCAAAGGAGAACACACCCTTCCCGAGGACGAAGATACTGGACGAAGGACCAGATTGCAAAGGGAACTCTCAATTGGAGTGCCCTGAACATGATGCAGTGCGCTGTTCATCCCAAAGAATACTCAAGAGTCTCCACATGCACTTCAGCGAAAGAAATGTGGGACAAACTTGAACTTATCTACGAAGGTACGTCCGAGGTAAGGGAAACCAAAGCAAGCATGCTAATTTCTGAGTATGAAATGTTTAAGATGAATAAGGATGAAACTATCTCAGATATGTTTGCAAGATTCATGCTAATAATAAATGGATTGAAAGGTCTTAAGAAAGAATACTCAGAAAGTGACTTAGTGAGGAAGATACTTCGGTCTCTTCCATCCTCATGGAACACTAAGGCCACTGTCATTGAGGATTCAAAATATCTTTCAAAGATGAAATTGGATGAACTAATTGGCTCCCTGATGACATATGAAATAAATGTGAAAAGGAATGAAACTGAAGAAAACTCAAAAAGGTCAATTGCCTTAAAAGCTTCAAGCAAAAGTTCCTCTAGATCCAAAAAGGATGCTCAACAGGAAAGTGATGAACCTGAAATGTCTAGTGATAGTGAAAATGATGAAATGGCCATGCTCACTAGACAATTCAAAAAATTCCTCAAATTCAAAAGGAAAGGCTCAGGTAATTCCAAATCCTTCCAAAAGAAAGATTTCTCAAATAAATTTGAGTATAACAAAAGATCTGACATTGTATGCTATGAGTGCAAGAAAAAAGGGCATATGAGAGGAGAATGCCCCGAACTCAAGAAAAAGCTGAAGAAAGAGAAATTCACCTTCAAGAAAGCCAAGGCAATGTTGGCAACTTGGAGTGATGAAGATGAAGATGAGGACGCACAAGAAGCCTCTGTAGATGAAGAAATTCAGTGTCTAATGGCTAGAAGCGATGACTCCAGTGAGGTAAACTCTTCCTTTGAAACTTATATTGTTGATGAATGGGAAGAAGCATACACTGTCATGTTTGAAAATTTTTGTGAATTCAAATATGAAAACAAGGCATTGAAAAATAAAATCAATTCACTTGTTCATAACACACACAATGATGAACAAGTTGTTTCCTTAACTAAAGAAATTGAAATGATGAAAATTGATGAGGAAGTCTATGTCTCTCAACCACCCAGTTTTGAAAATAATGAAATGCCCAACCATGTTTATAAACTCCACAAGGCTCTCTATGGTTTGAAACAGGCACCCCGAGCTTGGTACGACAGACTGAGCAATTTTTTGGTGAGTAAAAACTACTCAAGAGGTAAAGTGGACCAAACTCTATTTACTAAGAAAGTTCGCAATCACATAATTGTTGTTCAAGTTTATGTGGACGACATTATCTTTGGTTCCACTAACCCATCACTGTGTGAGGAGTTTTCCAAACATAAGCACAGTGAATTTGAGATGAGTCTAATGGGGGATCGTCAATTCTTTCTTGGTTTGCAGGTGAAGCAACATGAAGATGGCTTCTTCATTAATCAAGAGAAATATGTTATGGAGCTTCTAAAACATTTTCAGTTTGAGCAAGCCAAACCTGCTTCAACACCCATGAGCACAAGCATAAAATTGAAAAATGATGAGAAAGGTAAACCGGTAGATGCAAAGCAATTCCGAGGTATGGTTGGCTCACTCCTCTATCTTACTGCAAGTAGACCCGATATACAATTCAGTGTTTGCCTTTGCGCTAGATATCAATCTAGTCCAAAGGAAAGCCATTTGGTTGCAGTTAAGAGAATATTCAGATATCTCTCAGGTACATATGATTGGGTCTTTGGTATCCAGCAGGAATTAGTTTAGACTTGATATCATATTCTGATGCTGATTATGCTGGATGTAAGATAGACAGGAAAAGCACTAGTGGGTACTGCCAATTACTTGGTGGTTGCATGGTTTTGTGGGCATCCAAGAAGAAACACTCGGTTGCACTCTCCACTACAGAGGCAGAGTATGTTGCTGCGGGGAGCTGTGCGGCTCAAGTGATGTGGATAAAAAGTCAATTGTCTGACTACAATATTGACATTGGATGCACACCAATCTTATGTGACAACACTAGTGCCATCAATCTTTCCAAGAACCCAGTCCAACACTCTAGGACAAAACACATTGAGATTCGTCATCACTTCTTGAGAGATGAAGTAGCCAACAAATCCTTAGAGCTTAGCTTCATACCCACTGATAAGCAATTAGCTGACATCTTCACAAAACCATTGGCTGAGGATAGATTCACAACATTGAGAAGAGAATTAGGCTTGTGCAAAATGCAATGAAGCCATACCAAACTTTAAAGTATATGCTCTTTGGTGCAACGACTATGAGGTATATCAAATGGTGATCTATGGAAGAACAAGTTACGCTTGTTTGGAAACTCTCATTATGCATGAGAAAATATTCTCCGCCACGTATCCATAGTCAAGTTGCAAATCAGGGTCATCTACTTTGAATTAGGTATGTGGATTCTTTTCAATTTGCCTATTCACTTTTGCGCACAAATGTATTTTTTTTTTTTATGGTCTGTCCTTATTCATGAACTTGTCTGCAATTGCTTGCTAAACTTGTGCAAATGTGTCTTCAGTTGCTTGCTTGTTGAGTCTTCACATGCACACACTTTATATGGGGGAGTACATTAAGGCTAGGTGAGTGAAATTCATAAGGGATACCCTTCATATTCAATGTGTATTTATCCCTCAATCTTCTGGTTCACATCACTCACAATTCAAAGCCTTAAATCTGAAGTTTCAAAGCCCCTGTCGACAGCCCCAAACAGCCTGTCGGCAGATATGCCTTCACAGAACCCAGAAAATGCACCCTGTGTGCATCTATCGACAACCACCTCTTCTGCTGTCGATAGCCAGACACAGTTCCAAAACTCATCATTCTTCAGTCTGTTCACATCTGTCGACAGATGCACCTCTTGCTGAGTTTTGTTTGTCCTGTCTCAACATTCTGCATGACCATGCTTCACTGATGTATCTAAGGTGTAAATTGATGCTTACTTATGTTATAATCTTTCACATCCACATAATTTCAACGACATTGTCCTCATCACAATGATTTTGATATAATATTTTGTGCTTGATTCTAGGTTGTGTCATCTAGACAACATTGATCAAAACCAATGATTTTAACCTAACTCACTTGAATAACTCCCTTGTGGATTATCATGTTTCTACAATGGTTTGATAAGTAAGAAGGTTTTTGAACTTAATGTTTTACATTACCATTGACCTTAAATAATCATTGACCTTGATTGTTAAACATAAAAAAAAAAAACAAAAGGGAGAAAAGCTACCTATTTCAAACACTAAAAATGTTTGAAATGGGACAAAGGCAGAGCAATGATGAGCATCACTGAGTAACCAGGGACATGGGCATCACAAATGTCTGTCTTCGCGTCAAAAAGTCCTCTCATTATCTCTGCACAATAGTATGATGGTCACTGACACTGAGTAACTGGGGGTACGGGCATCCCAAATGTCTACCTTCACTTCAAAAGGTGACAGCGATCCTAATTACTACTTTTCCCACATTAACTTGACACAGACAAAATTCAATGCAAGAAATAGAGTGTAGCCTCCATGTTTTTACATTAAAGGTGATGTGTTGTTTATTGTTAATTGCTCATGTAGACATTACTTTCAAGTACCATCTAATCTTCATCCACAAAGGAACATGTTTTTCTACAATGGTTTTGTCCAAAGGGGTTATTTTATGTTCATATCTTCTTGAATAGTGTTTTCTAAATGCCACAACTCAAGATTCCCGAAATATTATAACTTCACCATTGTCGATACATGACATGTCCTAATTATAAGTGGGTATGACATTTTAGAATGTGTATTTACCTATTTTCATCTTATATAGACATTGGCCGTTCATTGCCTTGAAAAATCCTGTCAAAATATATTACTGGCGCACTTTCTGCAAGTGCCTGTCGGTAGGGCACTGTTCACCTGTCGACAGCCGGCGGCAGCACCTGTTTTGGAAGCCCAACGGGCGGCCATCTAGGGCGAATTTTGTGGGTCCCAGTCCTTTCAAATTCGTTCCCACTTTCTTTAAAAGGACCCCACGACCCCTTCCTCCCTTTTCCCCTTCCAAAAACTCCCTCCTCCTTCCATATTCACACAAACCCTCTTTCTCTAGGGCGCAAAGCAGAGTCTCCCTCTTCAGGTGTTCCCTCCTGCTCGTGCTTCCTTCCACCTTTCACCTCCCTCTCTACTCCGAGATCCCTCTTTCTAATGGCTCCCAAGAGCAAGAAGCTTGTCTCCCGTCGCCGTCCTCGTTCTCCCCAAGTAGGCGAGGGTTCCAGGGCTCACTCCGAGTGCCGGACGAAGCATCAGGATGATCGACTGCCAGAACTCGTCATTCCTCCGAATCTGCAACTTCTCAATGTTCATGGCACCTTCATCAAGTTCGTGCAGCCCAGATATGTTGATTTCAGGTCTCTGGATGACATGTTTCCCGGGTTGCTGCCTCTTTTTGATACCCAAGGGTGGTCTCCCTTCTGCTATTCTCACACGCGGTACTCTCCAACCGTTGTGATGGAGTTCTACAACAATCTCCGGGAAACCGCTCAAGGTGATCCTTACACCAAGGTGAAAGGCACCCCATTTTTGCTCACTCCTAATCTTTACTTTGTTGCACTTCGAATTCCAAATACTGTCCTTGATATCATGCAACATCACCCATTGGCATCTGAGTACTATACACTCATCACTAGGCAGCCATACGATTCATCTAAAAATCGTGTGCAACTGAATGCCAACTCCTTCTCTCCTCTTCATCGTCTCATCCATCATATCTTTACCACAATCATCGTCCCCAAGGCTGGTAGTCGGGAACTTGTGACTGCCATTCACAAATCCCTCTTTCACGCATCCCTTAAATGTGAACAAGTCAACCTACCACTCCTTTTACTCTCTCACATCTGGGTATGCCTTCGCAATTCCAATAGGTCTATGCCTTATGCATGTCCAATCACTTCTCTTCTCTTATTCCTTGGCATCCAAATCTCCAAAGTAGAGATAACCAACCTCAAATCTCGTAGCTCCTTTGATCTCACTATTGCTCACCGAATGGGCTACAAAATGGTTGATGGGGTTGTGTCTAGAGAACTCAAGGGTAAGGGACCGGCTATTGCTGAGGATGATGAAGAAGACGACGTTGCTGAGGCTGGTGAGGATGATAATGCAGACTCTTAGTCTGAGCCAATAGATGCTCCGGGAGATGAAGATGAAGATAATGCTGATGACCAAGCGCCTGTTGAGATATCTCTTCGAGATTTCATCTCTGCTCAAATGGCACAGATGCAACTTCAGATGACCATAGGCTTTGAGCACCTAAATGCTCGATTGGACACTGTTGATACGAGCATTGAAGCAATAGCTGATACTCAAGTCCAGCTTCAGCTCCGACTTATTAGACTCTCTATAGAGATTCAGGAGATTCATCAGGCATCTGCACCGCTTGGCAATGATGCTGCTTAGAGAGTTTAGGTGTCTACTATGTTTGGGTTATAGTTATGGTCATAGTCTTGTTCTTGATGTCCTAGTTTGCTTTCTTGGTCATGTTATTCTTTCTTACATTTCATTTTATCACGTTGTCACTACATCTTGTAACTGTGTGTAATGCTTGCAACTTCAATGAGAATCACAGTTATTTGCTCTATTCATGTGTGCATGACGTGTCTTTTTGGATGTTGTCAAAAGGGGGAGAAACAATGTAAGGCCCTTGATTTTTCATCTTTGGGTGATTTCTTATGTATGTATAAATGTATGCCATCGATGTATAAACTTTATTGTGCATAGTACTTACTTGTTTACATTGCGTGAACAAGTATTATTTTAATGTGTGCATTGTAGATTATATATATATATATATATATATATATATATATATATATATATACTTGTGTGGTGTACATAAAGTTTCTGTAGTCTTAAGTTCTGTTGGCGGCTAGTTGGCGTCAACATCGGTTGACAATGACCTTAAATTAGCGGCCACATCGATGGATGTCTACTCAGAATTGGCGGCTAGTGATGTTGATGTTTACCTCGCAGATCTGTTGCGATTTCAGATCTGGAAACGCCTCCAGAAATGTTGCCCTTGGTTTAAGAAACCGTCGCCCAACGGTAACCTACACCCTAAACGCGTTCCTAAAAACCTCAACCCTATAAAAGAGGCAGATTAGGGCTCAGTTAGGTCCTTTTGACTCTTTGTCAAAAACCCTAACATTTTATGTGCGAACCCCGACTATGGAACTTCTTGATCCGGCGATTTGAGGCTTCATTCGACATCCTACAACGACTGGAGAGGGCTCTGAACATCCGGGAATGGCTTCCTCACACCGGTGTGCAGAGGAGATCAACATAGAGCTCGGATCGAGGGAGTTTTGAGGACTCTTTAGCTCAGGCCGAGGAGGGCTTCTCCAGCTTAAATCATTGCTTGTGGATTTTCCAAGAGGCAAGTACCCCATCCACATCATTCCTACATGTGTCTAGTTAGTCCTAGGAATTTTCTGGATTTTATTTCGAGTCCTGGAACCCCAATTTCACCAAGTTTCATACGTTCAGTCTATGTTTTGCACAGACAGAAACTTAACGGCAGGATCCCTTGCCGTTAAGATCCTAAGTTGGCGGCACACTATGTTGCCGTTAACATAAGTAAATGGCCATACCCTTGCCGTTGAGTTCTTCAGGCAAGAACAGTGGACTGTCTGCCTTTATAAGCTATTTTTTTTATTTCTGTGCATGAGGATATATGGTAAATTTTATATATTATGAAATATGTGTAGTGGAGCATGCCGTGCAATTTCTGTGAAATTTCGTTCAGTGTATTATTTATTAAAATTTTTGAAATACATGTTAAACAGATTCTGAACATTGTAAATTACTGTTTATGTTATCCTTGTGGGATTTAAGTGATAGAAATTTTTTGTGGTGATTAAATCAATGTCAGGGCATGTTGTTAAAATTTGGGAATTTTCTGATGACTGTGTAAATTTTTAGAACTTCTGAACTAAAAAATAGTGAGCATGCTCAATTAGTGAAGAAATTCTATTAAATGATATGGAACCAGTTAAATCTCTAGAATTTGGCACATGATTAGAACTATCAGTATACATGTATATAATGAACTATGAATCCGAACAATGAAAATCCATGTTAGTTTGGTTATTTTAGTCTTATGTGATTCCACTGATAGAATTTTCATAATTAGTGTGTAATTTAGAAAATTGCAAAAATTTATATGCATGATGGTTATCCTGTAATAGGTGTTTGGTTAAAATTTTGTACTGAAATGACGATAGTAGCTATATATGTAGATTTTGTGTGAAATATTGATAAATAAATGCACGTTAATATGATTAGTATTAAAATCTGCTAATTTCAACATGATTAGACTTGTTTGAATCTGTTAATACTGAGAACAATAGTACCATGTTAGTTAACATTGAAGTATGTAAATGTGTGAGCATGAATTGAATGTGATAAAATTGTGCATTAAGCGTGTGTTAAAATTTAGACAAATGTGTAAATGTGCCAATGGGTGACACTGCTACCTTAGAGGGCTGTGGAACTGTACTGTGGTAAAATCCTCATGGGAAAGTTCATAGTGTGTGATGTCCCACGGGCATTGGGATTAAATCCTGGAGGCGAACAAGTATCGCTGGTTAGGGTGGAGAGTGCTTCTCCCGGTTCTGCGCAGTAACTAAGATTTATCACTGAAATGCCTAGGTGATAGATATGTGATGTGATTAGTGTGTGTCCTTCTAAAAGGTGGTTTGGGCTATGTGTCACGGCATTTAATAAATGTGAACTTGTGTTTAAGTGAAAGTGAATGTGTAAATTGTTAAATTGTGTAAGTGATCATGTGTTAATATGAATTTTTGTGACAGCATGTAAATTGATAATTTCTGAAATGATTATAATATGTACATAGCAAAACAGCAAACTTTTCATGAGTATAAATGTGTTATCCATGTGAACATGATTATAGAATCCATGCTAGAATTGTCTCTTATTTATGTGTACAAACTCCATGTTTAAAATGACTAATGTTTAGCTTGTAAGTGTGTGTGCATGTGGTTAAATGAGATTAGTTTAATATATTAAAAAGTGTGTAGAAAGCATGTGATAGGCTTTAAGTTATTGAAAATTTTGTATAAGACAATTTCCATGTGTAACAGGTGTAGACATCATGTTTAGGATTTTTACTTGATTTAATTGTTAAATCCATGTTTATATGTTATTGTGTAGAATGAAAATGTGAAAGTTATGTGATGCATGTAAGTTTAGTGTGTTTAGTGTTACTTGCTGAGTTCATTTGAACTCACTCTTGCTTCGGCGTATAGGTGCAGAGATTTCTACTTCTTCCGAGGAGATCGTTAGGAGCGACTCGGAGCGGGAGTAGGAGACCTTGTTTTGGACTTGGTGTTGTACTTTATTTTTCATAAGTATGTAATAAGAGTAGACTTGCTCTACCTTTGGGATTGTGTACTTATTTAGTGGAAAGTTGGACAATGTATTTATTTTATTTCTCAGTTATGAAAAGTTTAGATTTCTTTTCTTCTATATTTATGGAATGTGAATAGAATGTGGATGATGGAATAAGAAGTTACATTTGGCTATTTATTTTCCGCTGTTATGTGAATGCATTTATGTATATTTCAGCATATCGTATAACTGTTGGGTAAATGTCCCACTGTAGCAGCGTTCATTATATCGATGTGGGTTGGTATAACCGTACCGGTATAAGGAGGGTCGTTACAGAGATTGGTATCAGAGAATCAGGCTGAAATTGTACATAAATGTGCACATACCATCAACTTCATTGTATGCTAAGTCTGTGTAGATTGTCCACATAGATAAGTAAATAGTTAGAAATTAGATAGTCTAGTTCTAAATTGTGATTAAATCATTTTGTAGGATATGGTTTCGCGTGGTAGGCGTGGTGTCCCTACTCATGAGGGTGAGCAGAGGAGAGTTGAGCCTCGGCGTGAGGATCAGGGTGAGCAGCAGGCCCCAGCACCCCAGGGTCCTGTGCTTCCCCCACCGCCACCAGTAGGCTATGGAGTGTTCATGTAGGGTTTAGTGCAGGCCATGCAGATGCAGGCCCACACTCAGGTTGCACTCCAGGCTCAGCTGGAGGCTCAGGTTAGAATGATAAAAAGTGCAGTCTGTTTTACTTGATGATATGTTTGCTATGTTGCTATGCTATATGTGTTGCTTATGATGTTTCCTGTGGCAGGCTCAAGTGCCAGTTCCCCAGGCTCAGGACCATGGTGGACCCTCCATCATGGAACGGTTCAAGAGGATGTCACCACCCTCTTTTAAGGGGGAGAGCGACCCGTTACTTGCTGAGAGCTGGATGAGAGAGATTGAAAAGATCTTCGAGCTATTAGGTGCGCTGAGGATGACAAGGTCACTTTAGCCACCTATATGTTGTAGGTATGTGTAAATTAATCCGGTGGTTATTTCTTTAATTATAGATTATGTTGGTTAGTCCTTATGGGTGGTTTTGGTAGGAGCGAACCGACGTGTGGTGGTCCTCGTTGTTACGTACTCGGTTCGAGGATGGTGCTGTGGAGGTTGGTTGGGATGAGTTCGTGAGGCTCTTCCGAGCCAAGTTTGTTCCGGAGCACATCCAGGACAAGATGGAGCAAGAGTTCCTCTCGTTGACTTAGGGCTCCATGACCGTACTAGAGTACGAGGCCAGGTTTGCCGAGCTATCAAAGTATGCCCCTCATATTGTAGCTGATAAGCGCAGGAAGGCGAAGAAATTCGTGATGGGTCTGAGGCCATCGCTGAGGATGAGGTTGGTGGCTTTCGACCATCATACCCTCGGGCAAGTGCTCAGCGCGACGTGTCGGCAGGAGGGAGAGATGTAGCAATACCTCGAGGAGAAGAAGGCTTCTTAGAAGAGGCCCGCGGCTCCTTTCCAGAGGCAGGATAGGAAGAAGGCGGCTTTTTAGTCGCCACAGCGTCCCGTGGCATCGGGAAGCAGTCAGGTACATCCTCAACGTTCCCCTAGTGGCCAGAAGGAGTGTCCTCATTACGGGAGGGCACATGGTGGTACGGAATGTTTGAAGTTGGTGGGGAAGTGCTTGAAGTGCGGGAGCAGTGAGCATAGGATCAAGGATTGCCCCAGACTGCAGTAGGGAGGTCAACGTGGAGTGGCACTAGCCCCAGCAGTAGCGCCAGCGACAGGATGACCAGGGAGACCTCGAGCCCTAGCTCGAGTGTTTGCGTTAGCTCGTGAGGACGCCGAGTAGGCGGATCATGTCACCGAAGGTACGGTTTTGTTCTTAGGTGTGCATGCTCGGGTTTTGTTCGATACGGGTGCTACCCACTCGTTTATTTCCGAGCATTTTTCTAGGCAGTTAGCCTTAGAGTCAGGAATAGAGTCGGAGGATTTAGAAGTCCCTTTATCTGTGCATACACTGGCAGGTACGGTATCGACTAGGAAGTGTATTCTGTCTTTACCGGTGTGCATTGAGGATAGAGTCCTAGAAGGGTGTTTCTTTTTGCTAAAGATGAAGGACTATGATGCTATTCTTGGTCTGGATTGGCTAGAGGAGCACTATGCATTAGTAGATCGTCATGGGGAGAAGATTGTTTTCCTCATTTCTGGTGAGGATGAGTTTTCTCATCCTTTGCCAAGGAACTTGGCAAGGAAGTTTGTCATCTCTGCCATGAGGGCGATGAGAATGGTGAACAAGGGTTGTGACGCTTTTCTTGCCAGCATGGTATTAGTACCCAAAGCTGATGAGTCACCTAGTCTTGCGGAGATAGATGCAGTGCGGGAGTTTCCAGATGTCTTCCCTGATGACCTATTTGGTTTTCCACTGGCTAGAGAGATAGAGTTCACTCTAGAGTTGCTTCTAAGCACCTCTCCTATCTCGAAGGCACCTTATCGGATGGCACCTGCAGAATTAGCTGAGCTAAGGAAGCAGTTGCAGGATTTGTTAGATAAGGGATTTATTCGCCCTAGCGTTTCCCCTTGGGGCGCACCTGTCTTATTCGTGAAGAAGAAGGATGGATCACTTAGGTTATGGATTGATTATAGAAAGCTAAACCAAGTGACGGTGAAGAACAGGTATCAGGTATCCCTTACCTCGGATTGATGATTTGTTTGACCAGCTGTAAGATGCATCAGTCTTTTCTAAGATTGTTTTTTTTTCTGGTTATCATCAGTTGAGGATTAGGAGTGAGGATGTGTCTAAGATGGCATTTAGAACCCGCTATGGACATTATGAGTTTTTGGTTCTTCCTTTTGGTCTGACCAACGCCCCGACAGCGTTCATAGATCTCATGATTAGGGTGCTTAGACCGTATGTAGATAGTTTCATCATAGTTTTTATTGATGACGTGTTGGTCTACTCTCCGGATGAGACCACACATTGTCAGCATTTGAGGGTAGTATTATAAGTTCTCCGTGAGCACAAGCTGTATGCAAAATTCAGCAAGTACGATTTTTGGTTGCGGGAGGTTCATTTCCTTGGGCATGTTATCTCCGGTACTGGTGTAACAGTGAATCCAGAAAAATTCCAGGCTGTTATGGATTGGGAGATTCCCAAGACTCCTTCGGAGATTCGGAGTTTTCTTGGTTTGGCAGGTTATTATCGGTGATTTATTGAGGGATTTTCATCCATCACCGCACCATTAACTCAGCTGACCAGGAAGGGAGTGAAGTTTGTTTGGTCCGAGGAGTGTGAGAGTAGTTTTCAGTTATTGAAGACTCATCTCACTTCGGCTCTTGTGTTAGTTTTGCCGAGCGGTGTAGAGGGTTTTGCTATCTACACGGATGCATCTCGGATTGGCCTTGGCTGTGTATTGATGCAGCAAGGAAGGGTAGTAGCGTATGCTTCTTGTCAATTGAAGGAGCATGAGCGAAATTATCCGACTCATGATCTTGAGCTTACGGCAGTGGTTTATGCACTGAAGATCTGGAGGCACTATCTTTATGGTGTCAGATTTGAGGTGTTCACTGACCACAAGAGCCTAAAGTACCTTTTCTCCCAAAAGGAATTAAACCTTAGGCAGAGAAGATGGATTGAGTTCCTGAAGGACTATGACTTCGACCTCCAGTATCATCCTGGAAAGGTGAATGTCATAGCGGATGCCCTTAGCAGGAAGAGGTCATCTCTCCAGCAAGATTGGAAGATGTTGGAGGATGCAGCGTGTGCGATGACTGAGTTAGAGCCATCATTGTGCTAGGCTTTTGTAGCTTAGTTGTCCATTAGGTCTTCGGTGTTGGATGAGGTGATCGAGCAATAGAAAGCCGACCCTAGACTCCAAGAGTTAATGGGCAAGGTGGGCAGTGCTCGTGATGAGGATGGCGTGATTAGACTCCATCACCGTGTTTATGTTCCAGACATCGTGGATGTTTGTGAGTGTGTTTTAGCAGAAGCTCATAGGTCTAGATTCTCTATTCATCCGGGTAACACTAAGATGTACCAGGATTTGAAGAGATCTTTTTGGTGGTCTGGCATGAAGAAAGATGTAGCAGAGTTTGTGTCTAGATGTCTAGTATGCCAGCAAGTTAAGGCCGAGCGGCAGCGACCATCTGGACTTATGCAGAAGATGGAGATCACAGTATGGAAGTGGGAAGTTGTCACTATGGATTTCGTTATGGGTTTGCGTCGATCCAGATGGGGTAACGACTCGATTTGGGTAGTGGTAGATAGATTCTCGAAGACTGTGCATTTCTTGCCCATGAAGAAGAAGCAGTCAGTAGAGAGTTTAGCTAGATTGTATATTAGTAGCATTATTAGATTGCATGGTGTCCCGAAGTCAATCATTTCATATCGAGATCCGCGATTTACTTCGAGGTTATGGAAGGGTCTTCAGGATGCGTTAGGTTCGAAGCTGAAGCTCAGTTCGGCTTTTCATCCCCAGACAGATGGACAGTCCGAGAGGACTATCCAGACGCTCGAGGATATGTTGAGGGCGTCCATTCTGGATTGGAAAGATGATTGGGAGCGCCATTTACCTCTAGTGGAATTCGCATATAACAGCAGTTTCCATGTGGGTATTGGTATGGCTCCATTTGAGGCATTGTATGGTAGGCCTTGCAAATCTCCTTTATGTTGGAAGGAGACAGGCGATAGGCAGTTGATCAGTCCGGAGTTAGTTCAGGAGACTTCGGATAAGGTCCAGTTGATTAGGAAGAGGCTTGTTGCGGCACAGGATAGGAAGAAGAGTTATGCTGATAACAGGAGGAAAGATTTGGAATTTGAGGTAGGTGAGCATGTCTTTTTAAAGATTTCTCCTACTCGTGGTGTAGTTAGATTTGGCAGGAATGGTAAGTTAAGTCCTAGATTCATTGGCCCGTATGAGATTCTCAGACGCTTGGGCAACGTGGCATATGAGCTAGCTTTACCCCCAGCGTTAGCTAGTGTTCATCCCGTTTTCCACGTATCTATGCTCAGGAAGTATGTTAGAGATCCATCTCATATTATTAGTCACGAGCCAGTGGAGATCCAGCCAGATCTTTCCTATGTGGAGCAACCAGTGGCTATTCTTGACCGGAAGGTTCAGCATCTCCGGAACAAGAGTATTGCATCGGTGAAAGTCTTATGGCATAACTTCTCGTGAGAGGAGGCTACTTGGGAGCTTGAGGATGCAATGAAGAAGAAATATCCTCAATTGTTTGAGTAGTGTTGGTCCAACTTCGAGGACGAAGTTTCTTTAAGGGGGAGAGGGTGCAAGGCCCTTGATTTTTCATCTTTGGGTGATTTCTTATGTATGTATAAATGTATGCCATCGATGTATAAACTTTATTATGCATAGTACTTACTTGTTTACATTGCGTGAATAAGTATTATTTTAATGTGTGCATTGTCGATATATATATATATATATATATATATATAATATATATATACATACTTGTGTAGGGTACATAAAGTTTCTGCAGTCTTATGTTCTGTTGGCGGCTAGTTGGCGTCAACATCGGTTGACGTTGACCTTAAATCACCAGCCACATCAATGGACGTCTACTCAGAATTGGCAGCTATTGATGTTGACGTTTACCTCCCAGATCTGTTGCGATTTCAGATCTGGAAAGGCCTCCAGAAATGTCGCCCTTGGTTTAGGAAACCGTCCCCCAACGGTAACCTAGACCCTAAACGCGTTCCTAAAAACCTCAACCCTATAAAAGAGGCAGATTAGGGCTCAGTTAGGTCCTTTTGATTCTTTGTCAAAAACCCGAACATTTTATGTGCGAACCCCGACTTTGGAACTTCTTGATCCGGAGATTTGAGGCTTCATTCGACATCCTACAACGACTGGAGAGGGCTCTGAACATCCGGGAACGGCTTCCCCACACCGGTGTGCAGAGGAGATCAACACAGAGCTCGGATCGAGGGAGTTTTGAGGACTCTTTGGCTCAGGTCGAGGAGGGCTTCTCCGGCTTAAATCGTTGCTTGTGGATTTTTCCAAGAGGAAAGTACCCCATCCACGTCATTCCTACATGTGTCTAGTAAGTCCTAGGAATTTTCCGGATTTTATTTCGAGTCCCGGAACCCCAATTTCACCAAGTTTCATACATTCAATCTGTGTTTTGCACAGACAGGAACTTAACGGCAGGATCCCTTGCCGTTAAGATCCTGAGTTGGCGGCACACTATGTTGCCGTTAACATAAGTAAACGGCCATACCCTTGCCGTTGAGTTCTTAAGGCAAGAATAGTGGACTGTCTGCCTTTATAAGCTATTTTTTTTATTTCTGTGCATGAGGATATATGGTAATTTTATATGTTATGAAATATATGTAGTGGAGCATGCCGTGTAATTTCTGTGAAATTTCGTTCAGTGTATTATTTATTAAAATTTGAAATACATGTTAAACAGATTCTGAACATTGTAAATTATTGTTTATGTTATCATTGTGGGATTTAAGTGATAGAAATTTTTCGTGGTGCTTAAATTGATGTCAGGGCAAGTTGTTAAAATTTGGGAATTTTTTGATGACTGTATAAATTTTTAGATTTTTCTGAACTGAAAAATAGTGAGTATGCTCAATTAGTGAAGAAATTCTATTAAATGATATGGAACCAGTTAAATCTCTAGAATTTGGCACATGATTAGAATTGTCCATGTACATGTATATAATGAACTGTGAATACGAACAATGAAAATCCATGTTAGTTTGGTTATTTTAGTCTTATGTGATTCCATTGATAGAATTTTCATAATTAGTGTGTAATTATGAAAAATGCGAAAATGTATATGCATGATGGATAACTTGTAATAGGTGTTTGGTTAAACTTCTGTACTGAAATGATGACAGTAGCTATATATTTAGATTTTGTGTGAAATATTGATAAATAAATGCACGTTAATATGATTAGTATTAAAATCTGCTAATTTCAACATGATTAGACTTGTTTGAATCTGTTAATACTGAGAACAGTAGTACCATGTTAGTTAACAATGAAGTATGTAAATGTGTGAGCATGAATTGAATGTGTTAAAATTGTACATTAAGCGTGTGTTAAAATTTAGACAAATGTGTAAATGTGCCAATGGGTGACACTGCTACCTTAGA
Organism: Colocasia esculenta; assembly: GCA_014218235.1. Lineage (NCBI taxonomy): Eukaryota > Viridiplantae > Streptophyta > Magnoliopsida > Alismatales > Araceae > Colocasia > Colocasia esculenta. Next base: position 99,880,876 of record CM024757.1, read on the forward strand.
GGGCTGTGGAACTGTACTATGGTAAAGTCCCCATGGGATAGTTCATAGTGTGTGATGTCCCACGGGCATTGGGATTAAATCCTGGAGGCAAACAAGTATCGCTGGTTAGGGTGGAGAGTGCTTCTCCCAGTTTTGCGCAGTAACTAAGATTTATCACTGAAATTCCTAGTTGATAGATATGTGATGTGATTAGTGTGTGTCCTTCTAAAAGGTGGTTTGGGCTATGTGTCACGGCATTAATAAATGTGAACTTGTGTTTAAGTGAAAGTGAATGTGTAAATTGTGAAATTGTGTAAGTGATCATGTGTAATATGAATTTTGTGACAACATGTAAATTGATAATTTCTGAAATGATTATAATATGTACATAGCAAAACAGCAAACTTTTATGAGTATAAATGTGTTATCCATGTGAACATGATTATAGAATCCATGCTAGAATTGTCTCTTATTATGTGTACAAACTCCATGTTTAAAATGACTATTGTTTAGCTTGTAAGTGTGTGTGAATGTGGTTAAATGAGCTTAGTTTAATATATTGAAAAGTGTGTAGAAAGCATGTGATAGGCTTTAAGTTTTTGAAAATTTTGTATAAGACAATTTCCATGTGTAACATGTGTAGACGTCATGTTTAGGATTTTTGCTTGAATTAATTGTTAAATCCATGTTTTTTGTTATTGTGTAGAATGAAAATGTGAAATTTATGTGATGCATGTAAGTTTAGTGTGTTTGGTGTTACTTGTTGAGTTCATTTGAACTCACTCTTGCTTCGGCGTACAGGTGCAGAGATTTCTACTTCTTCCGAGGAGATCGTTAGGAGCGACTCGGAGGGGAGTAGGAGACCTTGTTTTGGACTTGGTGTTGTACTTTTATTTTTCATAAGTATGTAATAAGAGTAGACTTGCTCTACCTTTGGGATGTGAATATTTAGTGGAAAGTTGTGGACAATGTATTTATTTCATTTCTCAGTTATGAAAAGTTTAGATTTCTTTTCTCTATATTTATGGAATGTGAATAGAATGTGGATGATGGAATAAGAAGTTACTGTGGCTATTTCTTTCCACTGTTATGTGAATGTATTTTATGTTTTCAGCCTATTGTATAACTGTTGGGTAAATGTCCCACTGTAGCGGCGTTCTTATCGATGTGGGTTGGTATAACCGTACCGTTATAAGGAGGGTCGTTACAAACAACAATGTGCATTAATGAATTTTGTCTCATCAAAAAGGGGGAGAATGTTTGGTGTTCAGGATTCATAATATGAGATGTTGTGTTTTTTATGGTGAGCAATCAATGAGCATTTCATGCACAATACAATTTCATGTGAAGTATTGTGTGAAACATGATAGAAAGAAAGTCAAGACAAATGTTAATCAAGAAATCACATAGGAATTTGATTCTAAATGTTCACATTACTCACAAAAAACAATGTTCTTAAATGTGGGTGAGATTGCATGCAAGACAATGTACCAAAACAAGAGCAAAAAGATCAAGAAAAGCACAAAAGACAAGTACCTGTCGATAGCACCCAAGATGTCTGTCGATAGCCCTGCACAGACAGATCTCATAGGGTACTGGCAAGGTGTACCTGTCGACAGCCCCACTGATGTCTGTCGACAGATCTGCACAGGCAGAACACACAGGCTCCTGGCAAGGTGTGCATGTCGATAGATCCACACAGGGAACTTGTCACGCCTCGATACTTAGCAGCGGAATAAATACCGGGAGACGTGAACGATATAAATAGACGTATCACAGTTGAATAGGGCTGAGTCACAATTACAAATAACCACACATTTCAGACCATAATAATGTCATCAAAAGTACTCTTTATTCCATTTCAATCCACTAGTTACAACCTTACATAAGAAGGACTCACTGAAAAGAGTTCATTATTCAAATGAAAATGGTTCTCCAATACATCGACTACTCAAACAACTATTCATAGACTATCAACTCCTCATACGGCGGGTGCTCATCACTCTTGCCCTGCCCCATCGGACTCCACTGGTTCCTCATCACTACCTGAAAAGGGTAGGATGATAGGGTGAGCGAACTAGCTCAGTAGGATTTACATCTCAATATTGTGCGGGCACTAATATACATGATTAACATTTTAATTAGGCAAGATATGAACATGTATATGATGACAATGCATGCAATACTAACAGATTGAATAACAGAGTAAAACAGATATCATTTCAGATCAAATGTCGAGTTGCATATACAATGGACATATATTTTAAGAGTAGAATCGTATCAAAAGAGATTGGCCATATTCATATAGATATCATGCGTTCACAGGATTAGACATATCATATCAAATCTTATCATATCATATCAAATCAAACTTATCATATCAATCAAAGGCACAATTTGCACAACTCTTGAAGATAGTATCAGTGCCATGCCACGCACCACAAGTCCATACTCCCGCGGTTAATAAGTACGTTGGGGCGCTCCTCCCCAGGACCAGACAGGGCCCCTATTGCACAGGCATTAGTCAAATGGACCGAAGTCCCATATTGTGCCGAACAAACATATTCATATTATGGCCACAGAGTTTCAATGACAAGCTCATAGTAAAAGGAACATGATCATTCATAGAGTGAAGGTATGACAAATAGCTCAAGAGAACAAAAGGGCAGTATAACGACGTATCTTATGTTTCATAATTCATTAATGTCTTGACATGAGGATGACTAATGACAGATCGTATGCAGAACATGTCCTCTCTATCTCCAAGGTACTTCATGGTACAACAAGCTCAGCCTCTTTGTGGAAATCCATAGAGAGCGGAGACTTACAGAGGTCTAAGGAAAAGATCGCTAGCCTTGCCGATTCAGAATGACCGACAGAGAGCTTTCAATTCCCTAAGGAGGGTGTGCCTTATTCATGCAAATGTGTAAGTGACGAGTCACGGATCTTTCCTAGCATTTATGCATATGGACAAATAATTAATTGAACACCGGAAAGCATGTAACTATTGAAACTCATATGCAAATCATAATATTAACTTCACTAACAAGTCCATACTAACATTTATTCATCCCCATATTCTCATCATATTCTTATCATATCAATTGACAATAGGGAAGATCACAAGATAATCCATGAACATAAGGACAATCACAATTACACATTAGAATCATATTCGTATCATTACCATTTTTCAATGGGTTGATTTCTTTTAGGTCCATGCATACTATATACATCATGCACATGCTAGTAGACATCATGTAATGATCAGACCCAAGATATGCAATTTTTTTGCAAGGGTAGTGTCGACACACCCCTTACTGGTGTCGACACAATGCTTCAAACACAAGGCAAAATATGAAGAAATGGTGAAGTAGTGTCGAAACAGGATCCAGTAGTGTCGACACTAGACCCAGCTCCCAGAAAACCCAGTCAACAGGTCTGTACAGGGTGTCGACACAGGATCAAGTAGTGTCGACACATGATTAAATAGTTCGACACAGGATCAAGTGTGTCGACACCGGATCAAGTAGTGTCGACATGGGATCAAGTAGTGTCGACACTAGAGACCTTCCCAGAAAATCTTTTGTGCCAATCTGGGACAGTGTGTCGACACTAGATCAAGTAGTGTCGACACTAGAGGCCTTCCCAGAAAACATATAGGTCAAGTGTACCCGAAACCATATCTCATGTAGTGATTTACTTACCCCCCCTTATAACTCTCTAACGAATGACATTTAGACAAAATGTTCAACACAAAATATGATGAGGACAACTAGTAGGAGAACGTTGATGTTGGGGGTATGATCTAAGTCGGTCTCAAATCCTGAGAAATATATGAAGAACATAAAACTAAGTGCAGACCGAAATCGCAGTATCATGCAGTGACTCTGTTACCATCCTCATAACTCTCTAACGAAGGACTTTTGGATAAAACGACCAACAAAAAGATGATCGTGACTACAAGTAGAAGAACTTCTGTGAAGGAAGTTTAGTCTAATTCGGTATCAAATCACATGCATAATAAGAAGAACGGGAAAAGCCCTAACTGTGCGAGACTTAGGGACAACTACGAATACACAATGTATACTCCATGAAAATTAGTCAAACCAAGTGCAAATGAACCTAGACTCGAAGAATACATGATGGTGTGTGTTTTCTTTAATCTTGGCCCGAGAACACCTACCTTTGAATGCTAATAACTCTCTGCAGATTTCTGGGTTGATGCAGAGCGAGGTTGAGGAAGACCACGTTTTCCCCAGCCGTTCTCCACACCTCCAGCGCTCCAAACTTGCTGCTCACGACCCAACTTGTTGCTAACCCTTCCCTAAACATTTTGTGAGGAGTTCTTATAGTGTTAGGGTTCTAATTCATGTCCCAATGGAACTAGGAAAGGGGGCTGCGAATTCTGCTTCCTACTTTCCAAAATCTGGGATTCTCTCACCCAAAGGAGGTAGCAAAGGTTTAGAAAACCACCTCTTAGGGTTGGTCCGGTTTGGCTTACCTTACATGACTAATCACCCTAATTTTAACCCTAAATTGCCCTCCCTAATTATTGCATAATTACATACACGAATTTCTGGGTATTTTTCTTGTCCCAATTTTTACCTTGGGCCAAATGTGCTCCATTGGCCCAATCTTGTTAATGGGTTATTAATACATAATGTTGTAAGTCTCTCCAACATGTTTATTTAATTTATGGTTGGGTTATTTTTCCGTGTTAACAATTTTCGACTTAGTTTCCTAATTCGGGTAACTTGGTCACATGTGACATATACTCGGCCAATCAGATTTTCGTTGCACGAATTCCTTGTGGAACGCTTAGGGATAATATTTAGGGTTGGTTTATAATTTTTAGGAATTTTCCGATGTGTTTTCTCACGTACGATAGTGGTACGTAAGTTCTATTATTCCGATAATACGGAAGTTATTTATTTACTAATTTCATACTTGAATTTGTTCATGGGTCTTACGTTGTCCATTGATCCGATTTCTTTTATGGACTATCCCCACATATTGTTTGGAGTCCACCATAAATTTCTCATTTAGTTTATGATCTCATTTTATACACCTAATAATGGGTTGTCCAACTTATTTTCTAATTACAATAAGAAGTCACACTAACTCTTAAATATATCCCAAATGACTTTTATTGACCCAAAATTCCTGATGGATCATTAGAGGATATTATTTGAAGTCCATCTATGATTTTTATTTAATTTCTGACTCATCTATGTAAGTGTGATAATGATTTCCTAACTTATCCCCTGATTACGATACTTAGTCGCAAAACGCCTTAAACTTGGACCATCCGATTTTCCTTTGCATGAATTTCTCTGTGGGTCATTAGGGAGTATTATTTAGAGTTGAACTATGGTTTTTATGAAATTTTCTAATGGGTTTTTGTATGTATGATAATGACACGTGCATTTTTTTGCTATTGCACAAATATTGAATTTATCGTTTTCGATTTATTTCTAATTTTCCAATTACCGAATTTTCGGGGTGTTACATCCTCCCCCACTTAAAAGAATTTGGTCCCCAAATTCACATGTGTTTACGGGCTGGACTTACAGGGAATCAAATTGTGGATTGCTAATAATATAATGATTGATTGGTGATGTAACTTCAGGGTCAAATAAAAGCGAGTTAGAAAGAATACCTCTCTCATACCTCTTCTTTGGTTGTTCTGCCATTTATTCCTTGAGCTTGATTTCTCGTTAGGGCAATCCTTAACCTTGTGGTCTTGGCTGCCACAACAGAAACACTTGCCTTGAAATTTCCAGCACTCCTCAGACCGATGATTTATTCTGTTGCAATGCTGGCATCTTTCTACAGGAGCGGGAATTAGTTTCTTATTGCACTTCTTTCTCTTGTGCGATCTATTACTGTTGGTGGGCCGTTTCTCTCTAGCTATGGGTTTGGAGCTTCTGTGGTTGTGATTTGTTCTTTCTCATTGTTTTCGCCAACTCCTTTGTCATCAATAGACCTTTCCTTCCCATTTGTATCTCCCTTAGCCATTATTAGGGCATCCTCTAACAGTTGAGCAGCTTGTCGTAGTGCTTTGGTTAATCTTTGGACCGATCTTTGTCCGTCCATAGATGGTGTAGGTATATCCTCCATTGTTGTTTATTTAAGTTCCTTCAAAACAACTATCACACAGTCAGTCTTCTTTACTCCTTGTTGATGCCTTGTAACTTACAATATTTAGTTATTAATAAAATTTTGGACTAAGCCCAAGTTTCTCCCCAATCTCACCTGGTAGGTACCAAGTTCTTGACACAAGCTGAGGGTTATAATGACACTTATCCTATCATTCCTGATTGCCTAGGACTTAGGGGAAAGCTTGGCTCGCTCGGCAGCCATTAAGGTATTAAGTACCTTCAAGATATTAATATAAGTCAGTCATCTAAATATATCACATGTGACTTCTATTCCCATGGTTCTACCCAAGCTCACATTAGGTACGACAGGTTTTGACTCGTGTGATCTAGTTTCATCCTATGTTCCTATTCCCTTGGACCCTAAAGTTTAGGGTTCTGATACCAATTGTCACGCCCCGATATTTAGCAGTGGAATAAATACCGGGAGACGTGAACGATACAAATAGACGTATCACAGTTGATAACGCAGAGTAACAATTACATATAACCACACATTTCAGACCATAATAATGTCATCAAAAGTACTCTTTATTCCATTTCAATCCACTAGTTACAACCTTACATAAGAAGGACTCACTGAAAAGAGTTCATTATTCAAATGAAAATGGTTCTCTAATACATCGACTACTCAAACAACTATTCGACTCCTCACACGGCGGGTGCTCATCACTCTTACCCTGCCCCATCGGACTCCACTGGTTCCTCATCACTACCTGAAAAGGGCAGGATGATAGGGTGAGCGAACTAGCTCAGTAGGATTTACATCTCAATATTGTGCGGGCACTAATATACGTGATTAACATTTTAATTAGGCAAGATATGAACATGTATATGATGACAATGCATGCAATACTAACAGATTGAATAGCAGAGTAGAACAGATATCATTTCAGATCAAATGTCGAGTTGCATATACAATGGACAGATATTTCAAGAGTAGAATCGTATCAAAAGAGATTGGCCATATTCATACAGATATCATGCGTTCACATGATCAGACGTATCATATCAAATCTTATCATATCATATCAAATCAAACTTATCATATCAAACAAAGGCACAATTTTCACAACTCTTGCTATCAGTTCAGTGCCATGCCATACACCACAAGTCCATACTCCCGCGGTTAATAAGTATGTTGGGGCGCTCCTCCCCAGGACCAGACAGGGCCCCTATTGCACAGGCATTGGTCAAATGGACCGAAGTCCCATATTGTGCCGAACAAACATATTCATATTATGGCCACAGAGTTTCAATGACAAGCTCATACTAAAAGGAACATGATCATTCATAGAGTCAAGGTATGACAAATAGCTCAAGAGAACAAAAGGGCAGTATAACGACGTATCTTATGTTTCATAATTCATTAATGTCTTGACATGAGGATGACTAATGGAATATCATATGCAGAACATGTGCTCTCTATCTCCAGGGTACTTCATCGTACAACCAGCTCAGCCTCTTTGTGGAAATCCATAGAGAGCGGAGACTTACGGAGGTCTTAAGGAAAAGATCGCTAGCCTTGCCGATTTAGAATGAACGACAGAGAGCTTTCAATTCCCCAAGGAGGGTGTGCCATATTCATGCAAATGTGTAAGTGACGAGTCACGGATCTTTCCTAGCATGTATGCATATGGACAAATAATTAATTGAACACCGGAAAGCATGTAACTATTTAAACTCATATGCAAATCATGATATTAACTTCACTAACAAGTCCATACTAACATGTATTCATCCCCATATTCACATCATATTCTTATCATATCAATTGACAATAGGGAAGATCACAAGATAATCCAATGAACATAAGGACAATCACAATTACACATTAGAATCATATTCGTATCATTACCATTTTTCAATGGGTTGATTTCTTTTAGGTCCATGCATACTATATAACATCAGCACATGCTAGTAGACATCATGTAATGATCAGACCAAGATATGCAATTTTTTTGCAAGGGTAGTGTCGACACACCCCTTACTGGTGTCGACACAATGCTTCAAACACAAGGCGAAATATGAAGAAATGGTGTAGTGTCGACACAGGATCCAGTAGTGTCGACACTAGACCCAGCTCCCAAAACCCAGTCAACAGGTCTGTACAGGGTGTCGACACAGGATCAAGTAGTGTCGACACTAGATCAAATAGTGTCGACACAAGATCAAGTAGTGTCGACACAGGATCAATAGTGTAGACATAGGATCAAGTATGTCGACATAGAGACCTTCCAGAAAGCCTTTTGTGCCAATCTGGGACAGTGTGTCGACACTAGATCAAGTAGTGTCGACACTAGAGGCCTTCCCAGAAAACATATAGGTCAAGTGTAACCCGAAAACACATCTCATGCAGCGATGTACTTACCCCCACTTATAACTCTCTAACGAATGACATTTAGATAAAATGTTCAACACGAAATATGACGAGGACAATAGTAGGAGAACTTTGATGTTGGGGGTTTCATCTAGTTCGGTCTCAAATCCCGAGAAATATATGAAGAACATAAAGCTAAGTGCAGCCTGAAATCGTAGTATCATGCAACGACTCTCTTACCACACTCATAACTCTCTAACGAAGGACTTTTGGACAAAACGTCCAACATAAAATATGATCATGACTACAAGTAGAAGAACTTTCACGAAGGAAGTTTAGTCTAATTCGGTATCAAATCATGTGCATAATAAGAAGAACGGGAAAAGCCCTAACTGTGCGAGACTTAGGGTCAACTACGAATACACAATGTATACTCCATGAAAATTAGTCAAACAAAGTGCAAATGAACCTAGACTCGAAGAACTACATGATGGTGTTGGTTTTCTTTAATCTTGGCACGAGAACACCTACCTTTGAATGCTAATAACTCTCTGCAGATTTCTGGGTTGATGCAGAGCGAGGTTGAGGAAGACCACATTTTCCCCAGCCGTTCTCCACACCTCCAGCGCTCCAAACTTGCTGCTCACGACCCCAACTTGTTGCTAACCCTTCCCTAAACATTTTGTGAGGAGTTCTTATAGTGTTAGGGTTCTAATTCATGTCCCAATGGAACTAGGAAAGGGGGCTGCGAATTCTGCTTCCTACTTTCCAAAATCTGGGATTCTCTCACCCAAAGGAGGTAGCAAAGGTTTAGAAAACCACCTCTTAGGGTTGGGTCTGGTTTTGGCTTACCTTACATGACTAATCACCCTAATTTTAACCCTAAATTGCCCTCCCTAATTATTGCATAATTACATACACGAATTTCTGGGTATTTTTCTTATCCCAATTTTTATCCTTGGGTCAAATGTGCTCCATTGGCCCAATCTTGTTAATGGGTTATTAATACATAATGTTGTAAGTCTCTCCAACATGTTTATTTAATTTATGGTTGGGTTATTTTTCCGTGTTAACAATTTTCCGACTTAGTTTCCTAATTCGGGTAACTTGGTCACATGTGACATATACTCGGCCAATCAGATTTTCTGTTGCACGAATTCCTTCGTGGAACACTTAGGGATAATATTTAGGGTTGGTTTATAATTTTTAGGGAATTTTCCGATGTGTTTTCTCACGTACGATAGTGGTACGTAAGTTCTATTATTCCGATAATACGGAAGTTATTTATTTACTAATTTCATACTTGAATTTGTTCATGGGTCTTACGTTGTCCATTGATCCGATTTCTTTTATGGACTATCCCCACATATTGTTTGGAGTCCACCATAAATTTCTCATTTAGTTTATGATCTCATTTTATACACCTAATAATGGGTTGTCCAACTTATTTCTAATTACGATAAGAAGTCACACTAACTCTTAAATATATCCAAATGACTTTTATTGACCCAAAATTCTTGATGGATCATTAGAGGATATTATTTGAAGTCCATCTATGATTTTTATTTAATTTCCTGACTCATCTATGTAAGTGTGATAATGATTTCCTGACTTATCCCCTGATTACGATACTTAGTCGCAAAACGCCTTAAACTTGGACCATCCGATTTTCCTTTGCATGAATTTCTCTATGGGTCATTAGGGAGTATTATTTAGAGTTGAACTATGGTTTTTATGAAATTTTCTAATGGGTTTTTTTATGTATGATAATGACACGTGCATTTTTTTGCTATTGCATAAATATTGAATTTATCGTTTTCGATTTATTTCTAATTTTCCAATTAACAAATTTTCGGGGTGTTATATCCTCCTCCACTTAAAAGAATTTGGTCCCCAAATTCACATGTGTTTACGGGCTGGACTTACAGGGAATCAAATTGTGGATTGCTAATAATATAATGATTGATTGGTGATGTAACTTCAGGGTCAAATAAAAGCGAGTTAGAAAGAATACCTCTCTCATACCTCCTTCTTTGGTTTGTTCTGCTATTTATTCCTTGAGCTTGATTTCTCGTTAGGGCAATGCTTAACCTTGTGGTCTTGGCTGCCACAACAGAAACACTTGCCTTGAAATTTCCAGCACTCCTCAGACCGATGATTTATTCTGTTGCAATGCTGGCATCTTTCTACAGGAGCGGGAATTAGTTTCTTATTGCACTTCTTGCACTTCTTTCTCTTGTGCGATCTATTACTGTTGGTGGGCCGTTTCTCTCTAGCTATGGGTTTGGAGCTTCTTGTGGTTGTGATTTGTTCTTCCTCATTGTTTTCGCCAACTCCTTTGTCATCAATAGACCTTTCCTTCCCATTTGTATCTCCCTTAGCCATTATTAGGGCATCCTCTAATAGTTGAGCAGCTTGTCATAGTGCTTTGGTTAATCTTTGGACCGATCTTTGTCCGTCCATAGATGGTGTAGGTATATTCTCCATTGATGTTTATTTAAGTTCCTTCAAAACAACTATCACACGGTCAGTCTTCTTTACTCCTTGTTCATGCCTTGTAACTTACAATATTTAGTTATTAATAAAATTTTGGACTAAGCCCAAGTTTATCCCCAATCTCACCTGGTAGGTACCAAGTTCTTGACACAAGCTGAGGGTTATAATGACACTTATCCTATCATTCCTGATTGCCTAGGACTTAGGGGAAAGCCCGGCTCGCTCGGCAGCCATTAAGGTATTAAGTACCTTCAAGATATTAATATAAGTCAGTCATCTAAATATATCACATGTGACTGCTATTCCCATGGTTCTACCCAAGCTCACATTAGGTACGACAGATTTTGACTCGTGTGATCTAGTTTCATCCTATGTTCCTATTCCCTTGGACCCTAAAGTTTAGGGCTCTAATACCAACTGTCACGCCCCGATATTTAGCAGTGGAATAAATACCGGGAGACGTGAACGATACAAATAGACGTATCACAGTTGAATAGCGCAGAGTCACAATTACATATAACCACACATTTCAGACCATAATAATGACATCAAAAGTAATCTTTATTGCATTTCAATCTACTAGTTACAACCTTACATAAGAAGGACTCACTGAAAAGAGTTCATTATTCAAATGAAAATGGTTCTCTAATACATCGACTACTCAAACAACTATTCCTAGACTATCAACTCCTCATACGGCGGTGCTCATCACTCTTACCCTGCCCCATCGGACTCCACTGGTTCCTCATCACTACCTGAAAAGGGCAGGATGATAGGGTGAGCGAACTAGCTCAGTAGGATTTACATCTCAATATTGTGCGGGCACTAATATACGTGATTAACATTTTAATTAGGCAAGATATGAACATGTATATGATGACAATGCATGCAATACTAACAGATTGAATAGCAGAGTAGAACAGATATCATTTCAGATCAAATGTCGAGTTGCATATACAATGGACAGATATTTCAATAGTAGAATCGTATCAAAAGAGATTGGCCATATTCATACAGATATCATGCGTTCACATGATCAGACGTATCATATCAAATCTTATCATATAATATCAAATCAAACTTATCATATCAATCAAAGGCACAATTTTCACAACTCTTGCAGATAGTATCAGTGCCATGCCACACACCACAAGTCCATACTCCCGCGGTTAATAAGTATGTTGGGGCGCTCCTCCCCAGGACCAGACAGGGCCCCTATTGCACATGCATTGGTCAAATGGACCGAAGTCCCATATTGTGCCGAACAAACATATTCATATTATGGCCACAGAGTTTCAATGACAAGCTCATAGTAAAAGGAACATGATCAGTCATAGAGTCAAGGTATGACAAATAGCTCAAGAGAACAAAAGGGCAGTATAACGACGTATCTTATGTTTCATAATTCATTAATGTCTTGACATGAGGATGACTAATGGCATGATATGTAGAACATGTGCTCTCTATCTCCAGGGTACTTCATCATACAACCAGCTCAGCCTCTTTGTGGAAATCCATAGAGAGCAGAGACTTACGGAGGTCTTAAGGAAAAGATCGCTAGCCTTTCCGATTTAGAATGAACGACAGAGAGCTTTCAATTCCCCAAGGAGGGTGTGCCATATTCATGCAAATGTGTAAGTGACGAGTCACGGATCTTTCCTAGCATGTATGCATATGGACAAATAATTAATTGAACACTGGAAAGCATGTAACTATTGAAATTCATATGTAAATCATGATATTAACTTCACTAACAAGTCCATACTAACATGTATTCATCCCCATATTCTCATCATATTCTTATCATATCAATTGACAATAGGGAAAATCACAAAATAATCCAATGAACATAAGGACAATCACAATTACACATTAGAATCATATTCGTATCATTACCATTTTTTAATGGGTTGATTTCTTTTAGGTCCATGCATACTATATAACATCAGGCACATGCTAGTAGACATCATGTAATGATCAGACCTAAGATATGCAATTTTTTTGCAAGGGTAGTGTCGACACACCCCTTACTGGTGTCGACACAATGCTTCAAACACAAGGCAAAATATGAAGAAATGGTGAAGTAGTGTCCACACAGGATCCAGTAGTGTCGACACTAGACCCAGCTCCCAGAAAACCCAGTCAACAGGTCTGTACAGGGTGTCGACACAGGATCAAGTAGTGTCGACACAGGATCAAATAGTGTCGACACAAGATCAAGTAGTGTCGACACAGGATCAAGTAGTGTAGACATAGGATCAAGTAGTGTCGACAATAGAGACCTTCCAAGAAAGCCTTTTGTGCCAATCTGGGACAGTGTGTCGACACTAGATCAAGTAGTGTCGACACTAGAGGCCTTCCCAGAAAACATATAGGTCAAGTGTATCCCGAAAACACATCTCATGCAGCGATTTACTTACCCCCACTTATAACTCTCTAACGAATGACATTTAGATAAAATGTTCAACACAAAATATGACGAGGACAATAGTAGGAGAACTTTGATGTTGGGGTTTCATCTAGTTCGGTCTCAAATCCCGAGAAATATATGAAGAACATAAAGCTAAGTGCAGCCTGAAATCTCAGTATCATGCAGCGACTCTCTTACCACACTCATAACTCTCTAACGAAGGACTTTTGGACAAAACGTCCAACATAAAATATGATCATGACTACAAGTAGAAAAACTTTCACGAAGGAAGTATAGTCTAATTCGGTATCAAATCATGTGCATAATAAGAAGAACGGGAAAAGCCCTAACTGTGCGAGACTTAGGGTCAACTACGAATACACAATGTATACTCCATGAAAATTAGTCAAACAAAGTGCAAATGAACCTAGACTCGAAGAACTACATGATGGTGTTGGTTTTCTTTAATCTTGGCCTGAGAACACATACCTTTGAATGCTAATAACTCTCTGCAGATTTCTGGGTTGATGCAGAGCGAGGTTGAGGAAGACCACGTTTTTCCCAGCCGTTCTCCAGACCTCCAGCGCTCCAAACTTGCTGCTCACGACCCCAAGTTGTTGCTAACCCTTCGCTAAACGTTTTGTGAGGAGTTATTATAGTGTTAGGGTTCTAATTCATGTCCCAATGGAACTAGGAAAGGGGGCTGCGAATTCTGCTTCCTACTTTCCAAAATCTGGGATTCTCTCACCCAAAAAAGGCAGCAAAGGTTTAGGAAACCACCTCTTAGGGTTGGGTCTGGTTTTGGCTTACCCTACATGACTAATCACCCTAATATTAACCCTAAATTGCCCTCCCTAATTATTGCATAATTACATACACGAATTTTTGGGTATTTTTCTTGTCCCAATTTTTATCCTTGGGCCAAATGTGCTCCATTGGCCCAATCTTGTTAATGGGTTATTAATATATAATGTTGTAAGTCTCTCCAACATGTTTATTTAATTTATGGTTGGGTTATTTTCCGTGTTAACAATTTTCCGACATAGTTTCCTAATTCGGGTAACTTGGTCACATGTGACATATACTCGGCCAATCAGATTTTCCGTTGCACGATTTCTTCGTGGAATGCTTAGGGATAATATTTAGGGTTGGTTTATAATTTTTACGGAATTTTCCGATGTGTTTTCTCACGTACGATAGTGGTACGTAAGTTCTATTATTCCGATAATACGGAAGTTATTTATTTACTAATTTCATACTTGAATTTGTTCATGGGTCTTACGTTGTCCATTGATCCAATTTCTTTTATGGACTATCCCCACATATTGTTTGGAGTCCACCATAAATTTCTCATTTAGTTTATGATCTCATTTTATACACCTAATAATGGGTTGTCCAACTTATTTCCTAATTACGATAAGAAGTCACACTAACTCTTAAATATATCCCAAATGACTTTTATTGACCCAAAATTCTTGATGAATCATTAGAGGATATTATTTTAAGTCCATCTATGATTTTTATTTAATTTTCTGACTCATCTAAGTATGTGTGATAATGATTTCCTGACTTATCCCCTGATCACGATACTCAGTCACAAAACGCCTTAAACTTGGACCATCCGATTTTCCTTTGCATGAATTTCTCTGTGGGTCATTAGGGAGTATTATTTAGAGTTGAACTATGGTTTTTATGAAATTTTCTAATGGGTTTTTGTATGTTTGATAATGACACGTGCATTTTTTTGCTATTGCACAAATATTGAATTTATCGTTTTCGATTTATTTCTAATTTTCCAATTACCGAATTTTCGGGGTGTTACTGAACTGTCTCCCGGAAAGCCAGTATTCTGTCTTTTTCAATTCTGTCTACATCTGTCGACAGATGAACTTCTTGTTGTCGACAGACGAAGAGAAAATCTCAATACGAGATCTCCATATGTTTCCGACTTGGGTGTTTCCTTTTACCACGACTCTCCATACTTGAACACCCATATAAAAGGAACTCTTTGGAGTTATTTTCATACAGAAGCAGCCACAACTCAAACCCTAAGCCAAGTCTCAAGAGAGAAGATCTTTCTGCTGCTCTGCTTCAACCGTTCGTCCAGGCAACCAAAGAGACATCTTCTGAACGGGATTGAAGCCAGATTGTCCATCTCTCAAGCTTCTCCACCAACTGATACTTGTCAAGATAAAGCTTGAAGTACATCAGGACAATCATCTGAAGAGTTCTACATCAGGATTTGAAATCTCAACTCTGAACTCTTCTTTATCTTTGTTTTGCATATCTGTGTGTGTGTGTTGTTGAGTCAAGCGTCCTTGTGCTTGATTCACGTTTGTCACGTTGTTCTGATTGTGGTTTACATCAGATTACGTGAGTGTGTGTGTGTTGTAGTGAGTGAACTTGCTCATAAGCAGTCTTTTTGCATGTGTGTGTGGACGGTGGACGTAGGATACACAAGTTGTGTACTCCGAACCACCTTAAATCATCGTGTATGTGGTTTGAACGTTTCACGCTAGATGCTTGGTAGGCACGTCGATCTTTCACACGCTAGATAAATTGCTATTCTATTTACTTACAACTAGCACACATCACAGTTTGGTTTAACCTCTGTTTGAAGTATCGGAAGTCTGTGTTTCCACCAAAAAGAAGGTCGTTATATTTTTAATTGATAATAATCTATTCAACCCCCTTCTAGATTACCATATTGAATAATTCCGCGCATCTTTCAAAGAAGAGTCAGAGGTTACCTATAACGACCCTCTTTATATCGGTACGGTTATACCAACCCACGTCGATATAGAAAGCGTCGCCACAGTGGGACATTTACCCAACACATAAAATAAGTTGAGATGTACACAAATATAAACACATACAGCGGAAATAAAGAACTAAATAAAAGATCTTATTCCATCATCCACATTTATCCACATCTATATAGTACAAGAAGGAACTAAACATTTCACAACTGAAAATTTAAAGTAATTACATTGTCCACAACTGAATTACATCAAGTTCTTTATTACATACTATGAAAGAAGGTACAAAATGCTGAAATCTCCACAAAGGTGCTACTCCTCGCGCTCGGAGTCACTCCTAACTGTCTCCTCCAAAGAAGTAGAGATATCTGCACCTGTACGCCGAAGCAAGAGTGAGTCCAAGACTCAACAAGCAAACCCACACACATAATACATACGCACATCATATAGACAATTTACCTTTAAGTCAAGTTACGATTTCATGTAACATGGATTTAACGATCTTTTTAAAAATCTAAACATGCTATTCTACTACCTTTGATGTAGACCACATGCTTTATATTTACATTTAGAATTAAATTACCTAACACATGCTTTCTACACATACTTTATCATTCAAATTTCAAGCACTTTTCATCATGTTTATGTCATGATACAGTAACCATATAAGCATGGAATTACACATAGTGAAAGAGATAATCCTACCATGGATTCTAGGTACAACTTCACATTCATACACATTTATAAACATAAATAACTTGCTGTTTTTACATGGGTATAACACATTTAATAGTCCGATTCACAATTTCACATATTATCATATTAATTCATAGTTCACAAAATCTTTTTGAACATTTTACACATGCCCATTTCACATATAAACAATATCACATTATCTCATTTTATGCCATGACACATAGTCCAAACCACCTCTAGAAGGACACACACTTGTCACATCACACACATATATCTTATCACCCAGGCAATCAAGTGATAGATCTTAGTTACTGCGCAGAACCGGGAGAAGCACTCCACCCTAACCAACGGTACTTGTCCACCTCTAGGATTTTATCCCAATGCCCATGGGACATCACACACATATGAACCTTCCCGTAGGGACTTTACTACGGTACAGTTCCACAGCCCTCTAAGGTAGCAGTGTCACCCATTGGCACGTTTACATAATTTCCATTTTTAAACACACATGATTTCACACTATTTAACACATAATTCCATATTCACAATTATACACACGGTTTCGGTTCCCTATCATGATACTACTGTTAACAATATTTAATCAACCATAGATTAACATTAATCATGCTGAAACTATTTAGTTAATCTATAATTACAATGAACATGCTTTAATTAGTCATATCTTCATGAAATGAACAAATTATTACTTATTATTGTCCAATCCACATGAAATTTTTATCATAGATTGTTTACGGGTTGGACATCATGCTTACAGAATTTCACATTTTATAAGCTATACACGATTTATAGCATTTAAAACAGTGATTATACATGATTACTCATAACTCGATTGTTCATGAAATCACAGTATTGCAATCATTTTTAACAGTTCAAGACCTGTATTTACAGTTATAACATCACATGAAATTTTTAGGAATTTAGGTTGCATCGTACAGTTTATTGGAGAATCAAAACTAATTATGCATATTCACTTTCTTATAGTTCAGAAATCATAATTAATTATACAGATATCAAAAAAATCACAAATTTTCGAGATCTGGACTGACATCTATAAACATCTTACAGAAATTCTATGGTATTCAATTTCCACATGGATCATGTAAACAGTAAATTTACAAGTTATAAAACCTGTCTAACATGCATTTCAGGAATTTTTATAAATAATACAATTAACAAAAATTTATAGAAATTACACAACATGATCCACTACATATATTACATAACATATAAAAGTTACAGTATATCCTCATATGCAGAAAACCGAAAAATAAATCATAAAGGTGAGAACAGTTCACTGTTCTTGTCTGAAGAACTAAACGGCAAGGGGGTGGCCGCCTACCATGTTAACGGCAACAAAGGCCGCCGCCAACTTCGGATATTAACGGCAGCAAAGATTACCGTTAAGTTCCTGTCTGTAGAAAACAGACAACTCACAAAACACAGGAGAAAGGGGGGTTCCAGGACATGATTAAAATCCGTAAAAATGCCTAGGACCTACTAGACACATTTATGGACCATGGGTTTGGGTTACTTGCCTTTGTAAAAATCCACGGATGGTGTTATAGGTCAAAGAAGCTCTCCTCGGCGTGAGCCAAAGAGTCTTCAAAACTCCCTCGATCCGAGTTTTGTGTTGATGCAGAGCGCAAATAGGTGTCGTAGAAGTCTTCTCCAATGTTTAGACTCTCCTCCAGTCGTTGTAGAACGCCGGATGAAGCCTCCAGTCGCAAGATTTCAGAGCTCAAAGATTGGGGTTTCGCACAGAGAACTACGGTTTTTACAAAAGAGTCGAAAGGGTCATCTCCAGACGGAATCTCGGTATTTTATAGGCTAAGGGTCAGAGACGCAAAGAGGGTAGGCTAGGTTACTGTTGGGGAACAGTTTCCTAATCAGAGGGCGACATATCCGGAGACGTTTCTGGATCTGCAAACGCATCTGATCTGTGAGGTAAATGTCCAGATCACTGGCCGTCAATACTGGGTTAGCATCCATCGATGTGGCTGCTGACTTGGGGTCGGCGTCTACAGATGTGGACGCCTACTAGTCGACAGAACAAAACTTAAAACTGCAGAAAACTCTATATACACCACATAGTTATGTACAATTTACAATGTATATTTTAAATATAATATCATCTATGCAATGCATTGCATAATATACAAATATATACATACATATTTACAACCAAGACCAAAAATAATTTATATACACATTCTCACACATACATAAGCACAATTTAACACCTATATAAGAGAGTAAAAATATAGGGCCTTACACCCTCTCCCCTTAAAGAAACTTCGTCCTCGAAGTTAGACTGACACAACTCAAATAACTAAGCATACTTCTTCTTCATCGCATCCTCAAGCTCCCAAGTAGCCTCCTCTCGCGAGAAGTTGTGACATAACACTTTCACCCACGCAATGCTCTTGTTCCGGAGATGCTGAACCTTCCGATCAAGAATAGCCACTGGTTGCTCCACGTAAGAATGATCTGGCTGGATCTCCACTGGCTCGTGACTAATAATATGAGATGGATCTCTAACATACCTCCTGAGCATAGATACGTGGAAAACAGGATGAACACTAGCTAACACTGGGGGTAAAGCTAGCTCATATGCCACATTGCCCAATCGTCTGAGAATCTCATACGGGCAATGAATCTAGTGCTCAACTTACTATGCCTGCCAAATCTAACTACACCACGAGTAGCCAATATCATTAAAAAGACATGCTCACATACCTCAAACTCCAAATCCTTCCTCCTGTTGTCGGCATAACTCTTCTTCCTATCCTGTGCCGCAACAAGCCTCTTCCTAATCATCAGGACCTTATCCGAAGTCTCCTGAACTAACTCCGGACCGATCAACTACCTATCGCCTGTCTCCTCCCAACACAAGGGAGATCTACAGGGCCTACCATACAACACCTCAAACGGAGCTTACCAATACTCGCATGAAAACTGTTGTTATATGCGAACTCCACAAGAGATAAATGGCGCTCCCAATCATCTTTCCAATCCAAAACACACGCCCTCAACATATCCTCGAGTGTCTGGATAGTCCTCTCGGACTGTCCATCTGTCTGGGGATGAAACGCCGAACTGAACTTCAACTCCAAACCTAACACATCGTGAAGACAGCCTCAAAGTAAATCTCAGATCTCAATCCAAAATGATCGACTTCGGTACCCCATGCAATCTAATAATACTACTAACATACAATCTAGCTAAACTCTCTACTGACTGCTTCTTCTTCATGGGCAAGAAATGTGCAGTCTTCGAAAATCTATCTACTACTACCCAAATCGAGTCATTACCCCATCTAGATCGAGGCAAACCCGTAACAAAATCCATAGTGACAGCTTCCCACTTCCATACTGGGATCTCCATCTTTTGCATAAGACCAGATGGTCGCTGCCGCTCGGCCTTCACTTGCTGGCACACGAGACATCTAGATACAAACTCTGCTACATCCTTCTTCATGCCAGACCACCAAAAAGATCTCTTTAAATCCGGGTACATCTTAGTGTTACCCGGATGAATAGAGAATCTAGACCTATGAGCCTCTGCTAATACATGCTCACGGACATCTACGATGTCAGGAACACAAACACGGTGATGGAATCTAATCACACCATCCTCATCATGAGCAATGCCTGCCTTGCCCACTAACTCTTGGAGTCTAGGGTTGGCTTTCTGTTGCTCGATCACCTCATCCAACACCGAAGACCTAATGGACAACTAAGCTACAAAAGCCTGACATAATGATGGCTCCAACTCAGTCATCGTACACGCCGCATCCTCCAAGATCTTCTAATCCTGCTGGAGTGATGACCTCTTCCTACTAAGGGCATCCGCTGCAACATTCGCCTTTCCAGGATGATACTGGAGGTCGAAGTCATAGTCCTTCAAGAACTCAATCCATCTTCTCTGCTTCAGCTTTAATTCCTTTTAGGAGAAAAGATACTTCAGACTCTTGTGGTCAGTGAACACCTCAAACCTGAACACCATAAAGATAGTGTCTCCAGATCCTCAGTGCATGTACCACTGCCGCAAGCTCCAAATCATGAGTCAGATAGTTACGCTTATGCTCCTTCAATTGCCGAGAAGCATATGCTACTACCCTTCCTTGCTGCATCAACACACAGCCAAGGCCAATCCGAGATGCATCCGTATAAATGGTAAAACCTTCATCACCACTAGGTAATACCAATACTGGAGCAGAAGTAAGCTTAGCCTTCAACAACTGAAAGTTACTCTCACATTCCTCGGACCAAACAAACTTCTCACCCTTCCTGGTCAGCTTGGTTAATGGGGCTGCGAGAGATGAAAATCCCTCAATAAATGCCGATAATAGCCCGCCAAACCAGGAAACTCTGAATCTCCGAAGGGGTCCTGGGAATCTCCCAATCCATAATAGCCTAGACCTTCGCTGGATCTACTGCTACACCAGCACCAGAGATAACATGCCCAAGGAAATGAACCTCGCGCATCCAAAAATCGCCCTTGCTGAATTTTGCATACAGCTTGTGCTCACGGAGAACTTCTAATACTACCCTCAAATGCTGACGATGTGTGGCCTCATCGGGAGAGTAGACCAACACGTCATCAATGAAAACTACCACAAAACTATCTAAATATGGTCTAAACACCCTGTTCATGAGATCCATGAATGCTGTCGGGGCGTTGGTCAAACCAAAAGGAAGGACCAAAAACTCATAATGTCCATAACGGGTTCTAAAGGCCGTCTTGGACACATCCTTACTCCTAATCCTTAACTGATGATAGCTAGAACGCAAATCGATCTTGGAAAAGACTGATGCATTCTGTAGCTAGTCAAACAAATCATCAATCCGAGGTAAGGGATACTTGTTCTTCACCGTCACTTGGTTTAGCTTCCTATAATCGATGCATAACCTGAGTGACCCATCATTCTTCTTTACAAACAATACAAGTGCGCCCTAAGGAGAAACGCTAGGGCTTATGAATCCCTTATCTAACAAATCCTGCAATTGCTTCCTTAGCTCAACTAATTCCGCAGGTGCCATCCGATAAGGGGCCTTCGAGATAGGAGAGGTGCCAGGAAGCAACTCTAGCGTGAACTCTATCTCTCTAGCCGGTGGCAATCCAGATAAATCATCAGAAAAGACATCTAGAAAAACCTGCACTACATCTATCTCTGCAAGAGTAGGTGACTCGTCAGCCTTGGATACTAATACCATGCTGGCAAGAAAAGCGTCACAACCCATGTTAACCATACGCATCGCCTTCATAGCAGAGATGACAAACTTTCCCGCTAAATTCCTTAGTAAAGGATGAGAAAACTCGTCTGTAATCACGGGATTTGTATCCCCTTTTTGAATTGATGTGAATATGTAGGGATTAGGAACTGACCGTGATCGCCACCAATGCAGTCGCCTCTTGATGTTCAATGGAGGGCTGACTACGTTGGAAAGGAAAAGTGAAGGGGAAGGCGTACCTGATAATGCGACAGGACGGGCGTCGCGATGCTTTCATGTGAACGCGACGTAGACAATGGCGCCTTCTTGATCGCGACACAGCAGTCGTCGCCTTCCTCTTCAGTGGATGGAGACTTGGGTTCTTCGTCTTCCTGCTCCTCAGCCGCCGAGGGGCAAGAGCCTCACCTTGCTCTGACCTTCAAACACCTACCAAAGTGATTTAAACAAGATAAACACCCATTAGATTCGTGTGTAGATGATCTATTCAATGAAAGAATGAAAACATGAACTATAATGGAGGGAACTCACAAGATTGGGCTTTTAACCCCTGTGGGTGTTAAAGATAGGTGTGTGTGTCGTGATCTAATGCTAAGCTAGAAAGAAAACGAAGCTATGCATGCATGAAATCAATGAAATAAAGAGAAGGGGGGAGAAGAGATTGTGTAGCCGCTGGGAAACGCCCTGGAGGGCTCTTGCTGATCGTCTGGAGGGAGAACTCTCTTCGTGGAAGATGAAACTCTCTTGCTCAGCCAACTAATGAATCCTGCCTTGCCCAAAAAGATGCAGAGACGAGGTACTTATGGGTGATTATTCCCAACTCGGGTCTGAGAGGAATAATGGGCAAGAGTCCAACTTTGGGTAAGTATGGCTGTGCAAGGGCTATTGGAACTTGGAAAGGGACATGTTAGGAAGGTCTCCTCCGAATTTGAGAGGATTTGGACGTGATTTGGACGTCCAAACGAAGCAATTACCATCAATAGCATGTGTCCAAGTTGGCTTCGGACTGAGTTTCTTGTTTAAGGTCCAGAATGCGACGGCCTAAGTGTCGCCTTCCTGAATGCGACTGCTCGATATGTCGCCTTCCTCATATGGAAGGTGACTTAAGTCATTTTGCAATTTTCTGAGGATTTTAAAATATGGAATTATTATCGCGACATAGGGCATGTCGTTTTCAGGAAGGCGACCTATGGCTTGTCGCCTTCTGGTTTTTTCTGCATTTTGGCATGTAATGTGTCCAATCAACCGTGCACAGTCTTCGGGATTAAATATCGGATTTTATACTCAGAGAGCTATAGTGAAAGAGATTGATTTGACCAGGAAGGGTCCTCCAGGGTGATGAATTAATGGAAATGATGTCATGATCGGAGAAAGCCAGCTTGACGATGATGAGCCAACGTGGGGCGTCAATAATACGACAAGGGATTTTGCTCGACTTATGGGTCAGAAATGGGTGTCTACAGATTGCCCCTCCTTGATGCCTGCTTTGCAAGGGAGTGGAGTGGTAATGGAGCGAAAGTTGCGTGAGACGGCGATGTAGTGGAACGAAGCGGAATGAGCTGAAAAGCGGGCATCAAGGTAAAGAGACACCCATTTCTGGACGAATAAGCAGCGAGAATTATCCGGCTGACCTTGATCATGGCTGAGAACAGAGTGTGCGGATGGTTCCTATGTGGGACGAATAAAAATCAAAAGAAAAGAATGATCAACCTCCTGATTCAAGAGGTACCCTGGCTATCTTTAGCGTGCAGGTTTCGTTCATTAGGGGATAGGTGCTGCCCGGCGGGTCGATTCGACTCTGGCCTTCGAGCCGGTCACGACTAATGAGCGGATCGGGGATAAATGAATGACTGTTATAATGAATGGGGATGAGAGGAATCATTCATAGGAACCATCACTGGCAGACTGGACCGAGCTGCAAGCTCGAGGAAAACTTTCAAATTCGGAGTGGAATTCTTATCTGGAAATGAGGATCTATGTTGGGACATCATTGGGAAGCTGACTTTGACAAATCATGATTCATGAAGCTCAAAATTCCTACATGATGCATGCTGGGCTAAATAAAAGGAAATCATAAAAGCGAATGCAAAGAAAGAGAGTAAATAACAAGTATTCAAGGATAATATTGCTAGACAATATAAGCAAGGGTCAAGACACTTCGCATCCCCGACGTGCGATAGAATCCATCGTCCCCGAGTCATATCACCCAACGGCCTATCCAGCGATTAGCAGTGCACACCTAGATCATCCTTGTTTTTGATGAAGGGGAACTCAGATCCTGGAATACACTGGGAACCAGCCAGGCCTTGAGCTGATATAATAGCGTAGATATCATATAGTAATGCAGAGGGATTAAAGTTGGAGATACTTACCTGACTTACCTGACGGATGCCTTTTTTGATTTTCTGAATTTTCTGAATTTTTATGGATTTTCCTGCATTTTCTGATTTTTATGGATTTTCAATAATCAAAGCAAGATAGACATGATACCAAGCACATGCACCAAACAATGAATATCAAAGCATATGTGCAAATATTCTGAACAATCACAAAAGAATGAATAAGATAGCATAGACTGATCAGAAGGCGACATAGGGATTGTCGCAACCCTAAACATAAGAAGGCGACACATGCAGTGTCGCCATCTAGAAGGTGACATAGCGATACGTCGCAACACCAGGATGCACAGCCCGAGCTCAAATCCTTTCAGCATGAGGCTTGGTTTTGACTCCCATTAGGACTCTTATTGCTTCCCACTCCAAGTCCCACTTCTAATAGGTCTTCCCTTCCCCTTCCAAGCAGGAATAGGAGTGCTAAGGCTCTATAAATAAAGGGGATGAGAGGCCAAATTCATAGCTCTCTCTTCTCTCTTCTTTTCTTCAAGGTTTGCAAGCTTCTATGGGCATGAAGAGAGCTCCTCTTGCTTCCATGGATGGGGAGACGGCTTATGAAGGTCCGAAGCGCGCTCGGACGACGTACGAAGCACTTATGAGGGTGATGGACGTCCCCAACCACTTGAGCCGGAGCGAGGAAGTGAGGGAGGTGAGTTTTGGTGTTTTCAATTTTCATGCATTTTGAGCTATGAATTTGTTCTTTGATTTTTGTTCTTCTCCTTCTTCCCCTCTCTTTTGCCTTTTTCTTCTCTTCTAGCTCTTCCCGGGATCCCGCCGCTACTCAAAGCTCAATTGGATTGCCCCGATGATCAAATCTCTACCCATGTTTGTCATTAGGTTCTTGAGAGAGTGGGGCTTAGGTGGGGTGTTGATAGCGGCCCATAACTACCACAAGATCTCATTTGATTGGCATAGTATCACGGCCTTCATAGAATTGTGGCACCCACAAACCCATACATTCATTTTTCCCAAGTTCGAGGCGACCGTCCTTCTAGAGGAGGTCGAGGCCTTCCTAGCTCTTCCTAAAACCAAGCCGGGGGACGAGCAAAGCATAAGCTATATTGTCGAGCCCATTAACCCGACGCTTATTCTAGGGGAGTTCATGACCGATCCGGGGGATGTCCATACCATGGTTAGCCCACAATTCATCCATCTAGTGCCTTTGTCTAAATGGGTCATATCCAAGTGTAATGACAAGAGCGTAGACCACCGTGAGATAGCCAAGGCCGTAGCCATATGCTTGTGTGGGGTGGTGCTCTTCCCATTCGGGGATCACCTCATACACTATGCTAGCTTGAGTGCCATAAGTGGGGTATGGCGGGGACTTTCACTTTCTCACGCCGTCTTGGCATATCTTTACTTGGGTCTTACCTCGGCCTCCACAGGGGGTTTCCTTTATGGTTCCATGATCCTCTTAGAGTGTTGGTTGGGAGTGAGGATTAAATTCAAACCGGTAGACAATCCCACCACCGACAGTCGGATCTTCGGGTGCCATCCTTTGAATTTTATCGGCGGCGCGGCCAAGTTTTCCGACCGTGTTGTTTGCAGGACAGCGGATAAGAAGACTCGGAGCGCGTGGTGGCTGTACTTCAACACCCTTCCGGTGGAGCACTTCGCCATGGACATAGCGGCGCTACGCGGAATGGAGATCCGGCTACCACTCGGACGCGGCTTGGATTTGCAACTTGTGGGTAACATGGCGACCGCACTCTACAACCCGCAGCGGTGCTACCTGCAGATCGGAAAGCCGAGGACTCGAGTGCTTCCGCCATCACATTTGCCTCCTGTGAAGAGACAGCGCCGGGGGAATCTAGAAGACGAGCAAGCCGTATGGAGCGCGTTGGCTTTGTGGCGGGTGTGCGCTACCCATGCACTTCCACCGACACTGCAGGAAGAGCGGGAGATGTACCAGGCGTACCTCCGAGAACATGAGAAGCTTCGGCCGCTCGCGGACCGTGAGCCAGAGGGAGAGAGTTGATTGTACTTTTGGGCTTTGGTGGGACTTGATGTGGTGAGAGTGTGCTTGATGTATCAGACACTTTATGTTGATTTTCAGCTTTTATTTGATGTATTCACTTGAGATTTTGAATGAAAGTATGGATTTTGAAGAGTTTTGTGAAGAAACTGAGAAGGCGACGGCCGAAACGCCGCTACCTAGAACGCGACAGGTTCATGGTCGCTACAAGATTCAGAAGGCGACAGTATTGTCGTCGCCACCTAAAATAGAAGGCGACGTCTACGATGTCGCGATCACAGGATCCGAAACGGTTTGAATTTGGGGCCCAGCGCCCCTCTTCCTCTTTCCCTCTTCTTTCTCTTCCCTTCTCCCTTCTCTCCGGCGACAGCGACCTCCGACGCCCTTCCCTCTCCATCTCTTCTCTCTTTCTCGTTACTTCTCCTATTCCTCCCCTCCCCCCTTTTCTAGACACCCTTCCGGTGGCCGGAGCGATGGAAGGAGATGGCGCCCAAGGTGGCGACGGCACGGACCGGCGAAAGCGAGGGTCCAAGAGGACCATCCGCCGGCGGCGAACGGACAAGGGGCCGTCCACGGCGGCGGAGGAGGTGGCACCTGCGGCGAGCTCGGACGAGGAGGAGGCCAGCCCCAAGAAGGTAGGTGCTTCGAATCCTAGGCCCCCCCCCCCTATGTGTGTGGATGAGTGGGGGTGATGAGCACCTCGGTAGGACCTTTTGGCCCAAGGTGAAACGGCCGGAAAATAGATACTTGCCGTTCCCGGCCAGTCTGTGAACGCGACAGGGTAGCTGTCACATTACCAGACCGGTTGCGACACTGTAAGCGTCGCTTTCAGAAGGCGACAGTCTATTCGTCGCCTTCACAAAATGGAAGGTGACTCCTCTTGTGTCGCCTTCATAAGGCGACAATATACCTGTCGCTACCTTAACAGAGTGTCGTTCTGTTGATTCCTTGCTGATCCTCGTGTTTTCTGTGGTTGTTTTGCAGAGCGAGCTATGGTCTCGGCTGGGGTGGGCCGTTGTCCGGGCGATCTATCAGGGGTTGCCGGATTTCCAGAGGACCCGGCTGGAGGAGATGGGGTTCGGCCCCTTTCTGAGGTTGGATGAGTTGACGCCGAACGTGGCGCTCATCCAAGCATTGAAGGAGCGATGGGACCCTGAGTGCCACGCGTTCCTCCTCCCGTGGGGTCACATGATCCCCACACTGGAGGACGTGGTACGGATCACCGGCCTGAGGGTAGATGGCCAGGCGGTGACCGGGGTGACTTATACTAGTTATCAGGAGATGGTGGAGAGGCTTCTGGGGCTAGAGGTGACGCGGGAGAGATCCTCCCTGGTGCCGAGGACGAGGTTGCAGGCGAGCCTCGGGGTGGCAGACGCGCGCCACCAGACTGGAGAGGGCCAGGCGGAGTACATGGCCCGGTTGACAGCGGATGCCAGAGCAGCACTGGCGGAGGAGGAGGGAGCAGCAGCGGACCGCGATTTGAGGCGCTTCCTGATCCTCGTGATCGGGAAGTTGATCTTGGGTACTCGAGGAGACCCGGTGAGCTGCCGGTGTCTGCCTCTACTAGAGGACCTGACCCAGGTGGGGAGCTACGCGTGGGGTGCGGCCCTTCTGGCCCACCTCTTCGACAGCCTGGGCACCTCTAGTAGGGAGACAGGGGTGGCCGGGTTCTTCCCACTGTTACAGGTATGCTTCTCACCCTTACCCTTTACTGCTTTTCCTGCTTATCTTAATTGATTGTGGCACTGACCGTTTTGTTTTGCAGGTGTGGGCATACTGCCATCTCCCTTCCCTGGGTCGGGGGGTGCCGAGGCGAGCGGGCGTCGTACCGCTACTGCAGCGTTGGTGGTTCTACAGAGACGAGCGATCCCTGCGGCGGCAGGTGACGCTCATCCGCGACGCACTGGACACTGTCCCCTTCGGACATGTAAGTACTTAGCATTCTTTCCTTTCCCTTGCTTATTTTGACAGTTGACTGACGGATCTTTTTTTTCTCGTGGTGTGCAGGTTCAGTGGACTCCCTATGTCGGGGAGGACGACGCCACTCAGCCGTGGGTGGAGCGGGGCCGTCCTTACTTCGGTAGGGACATTTGGCTTCACTATTTTAACACAATGGTCCCGCTCCACCACCGGCTAGTGGCGCGGATACTGGGACTCCACCAGGCGGTGGTGGAGTTCCCGACCCGACAGAGGTTATGGGAGAGGCCCGGTCGCAGCTTCCGGGGAATCCAGCAGGTCACAGACTGGACAGTCCGGGTCCGGGAGCAGCTGGACGACTGGGAGCGGCGAGGGAAGAAGGTGGTCTCCGAGGCTACCAGCGATGAGGACTACTTTCGGGCTTATGCCCGAAGGTACGGGGCCCAGGTGTACAAGGGGACCCGGCGACCGGTACGTATTTTACTGCTTTCAGTCTCTTTTGAGTTCTTAGTTAATGTGTGACTGACTTGGCTTGTGCTTGCAGCTTGACCCTGAGGGGCGGATCTCCTCGCTCGAGGGTATCCTCCACTCCACAATCCAGCAGCGAGATGATCTTCAGGCGGTGGTGGACCAGCTGGTTAGTATTTTGCACCTTACCCTTCTATTTCTAGTTTCGGTTGACTGGTCTTTTGCAGCAGGTAGAGTTGGATAGGGCCCAGCAGATGGTGGGAGGTGCCTCCTCTTCCCGAGAGGATCCCGGCCGCTCCGTCTTGGAGGGCCAGCTAGCATCGGCGGCGGCCCGAGCGGAGGACGCCCTCGCCCAGCTGCGGGAGCAGGTAAGTTACTTATTTAGATGCCCCTGGGCTTTTGCTTCTTTTGTGATTTCTGACAAGATGTCTGATATTGTAGGAGCAGGAGCTGAGGACCGCCCTGGCGCGGATGACCACGCTGGAGGCGGAGATGACAGAGCTACGCCTACGCCCCGAGGTAGCAGAGGTGGCACGGTGGCGCCAGGAGACAGAGGCGGCAGTCCGCTGGTAGTAGGAGGCGGCGAAGGCGGCACGCTGGCGCAGGAGGCGGAGGAGGCGGCGCGACTGCGCGCCGAGGCCGGGGACCTCCGCACCCAGCTGGGGGAGGAGAGGCATCGCGGCGACATGCTGCGATCCAAGATGAAGGGTCTGGAGAGGGCTCTAGCCTTGGTCGGACGCAGCCGATCGGTGACTAGCAGGAGCGGTATCCCGAGCGGGTCCGCTGGACACTATTTGACAGGTTCCTCCGGACGGCGGAGGAACGAGGAGGAGGAGTGACGACGGCGTGAGAGAGCACCAGAGGGGAGCGAGACCGGGCCGAGGGCGATGGCCCCTCCGTCTCCCCGCCCGCCTGAGGGTACGGGGGAGAGCGGTTGAGGGCTTGTACTGTTTGTTTGCCATTTTCCTTTTGTTATGATGGTGTACATGATATGAATAGAACCTCTTATGTTTCATGGTTTGCGATTGAGTGAGAATGACGAGTGAGATATGAGTGCCGCTTTCTTTTCCGTCCTGCACACTTAGACAACCACGAAACAAGTCAGATCCGCTCTTAGGCTTAGCCCCTTGCCTTAAAATGCAACGAATGACCAACCTTGATAATTGGTCAACGGGCTAAGGCTTATTAAATAGGCGATAGATGCGAATAAACAAATGAAATGCATGTATGCAAACGGCTTGAAATTTTGAAAACATTATTTAATGTTTTGAGGTTTTTGGAATATCTAATTTTTAGGGGTTTTTTTGGAGATATCTATTTTTTTGGAGTTTTGGAAATATCTGATTTTTTTGGAGTTTTGGAAATATCTATTTTTTTTGTAGTTTTGGAAATATCTGATTTTTTTGGAGTTTTGGGAATATCTGATTTTTTGGAGTTTTGGGAATATCTGATTTTTTGGAGTTTTGGAAATATTTGATTTTTGGAAATATTTGATTTTTTGGAGTTTTTGTTAGCGCCTAAAGCTGGCGTTAGCCCTTCCTAAAATAAGACACGCGAGACGGAAGGTAATCGCATCTTCGGGCCATAACACTTAGACCGGTTCGAGCCACTGGTTTAGAGTCTTGATCTCCTCCGATTTTCGCCATAGAGCTCACCAAGCTAAGATGTGCGTTGAGAGGTGACAATGCCTCGGAAACCACCCTTAGTTGATGCTGCGACTAGTTAAGCCGTACCCAAGAGGTGACTCAGCCTTATAGGGAGGAACGGAAGATTATTTAAGGAAAGTCTCGTGTGGGATTAGGGATGTTGGGTTCGACTACTTCCTACAGTATACCCTTCAAAGATTAGGCCTGTTGTGGAGGGACTTTATGGTCTTTTGCTATGGACTTGCACTATTTGGGGCATGCGTACGACCGGGCTCATGAGCGTCCCGCGGGGACTTTGCCACTCTTTGCCATGCCCCAGTTGTATTATGGATTTTTCTTTCCTTTCTTCGTTTCTTGGCTTTTTTGCCCTTTGTTATTTCGACCGTCCCTGTTTGAGACTTCCTCTTGTCGGGGTATGCTTTAGGTTGACAACCTTACCCTTACAGCCCCTTTGCCCCTACACTTTGACCGATTAGGAGAGAAAGACTGACGCATCTCTAGAGTAAGACCCTCATAGTTGCAATATCCGCCAAAGCAGTTCCTCGGGCTTGCCGTGTGCGTGTGTGTTAATCCTAACTTGGAGCGACCCTTGGCGATTAGAGAGGTTTCTTGTACTCCCGACACGGGGCTACTCCCCGATCTAGGTGTTGTGGCCTCACACCTATAGGCCTATGGATAGAAACGTTTGAGGTACAACCCATTCCACGGATGTGACAGTTCGACGCCCTCGGCATTAGTTAAGCGGTAAGCATTTTCGGGGTACACTTCCCTCACAACGTACGGACCCTCCCAATTAGGTTGCAGTTTGAACCTAGGACCTCCGGGTTTGATAAAGATGCGTTTCAAGACCATATCACCCTCTTGGAATTTTCGTTCAATTACCTTCTTTTGAAAAGACCTTGAGATTCGCCTTTGATAGGAAAGCACATGGTCGGCTGCCATAAGCCGCCTTTCATCTAAGAGTTCCAATTGGACTAGTAACGCTTCTCGACGTTCATCAAGATTAAGTTCGTTGTCTAGTTGGACTCTTAGTGAAGGAATTAGGATCTAATATGGAACTACCGCCTCCATTCCATAAGTGAAAGCGTACGGGGTTTGCCCCGTGGGAGTGCGGATGGAGGTACAGTAGTCCCATAGAGCCTCTATTAGCTTTTTCGGCCAGTCGGCGAATTTATGCGACTCACAGGTTTTCTTTAAGATTGTAAGAAGGGTTTTGTTAGTTGCTTCAGCTTGGCCATTGCCTTGTGGGTAATACGGCGATGAATGATGCAGCGTGATGTTTTATTTCTTACAGAGGTCCTGGAGCTCTTGTGCGATGAATTGCGGCCCATTGTCCGTGACGATGCTGCTTGGCACTCCGAACCGCGAGATGATGTTTCTCATGATGAAGCGGCACACCGTAGATGCTTTGATTTCTGTGAAGGCTTCAGCTTCTGCCCACTTGGTGTAATACTCAGTCGCAGTTAGGATAAATGACTTTTGTTTAGTTTGAGCATTAGAGTCACCAAGGGGGCCGACAATGTCGAAAGCCCACATGGAGAATGGCCATGGTGTGGAGAGCGGATGTAGTGAGGAGGAAGGGGCATGGATCTTATCGGCATGGAGTTGACACTTGACACACCTACGGACGTAGATGGTACAATCTTCCTCTATGGTTGGCCAGTAATAGCCCTGCCTAATGATCTTCTTTGCTAGCATATGACTGTTGACGTGCCCTCCGCATTCACAGCGTGGGCCCCTTCCACCACTTTCCAAGCCTCATCATCGGTAGGCACCTCAAGAGGACTCCGTTAAGAGCTCGCCTGTACAGAACTTCTCCGACGACGGTGTACCTTAAGGCGGCTCTTCTGATGGCCCTACGGTCTTCTGCACTTGCCCCTTCAGGATATGCCCCATCCCTGCAGTACTGCTCTATCTCAAAGTACCATGGCAGTTCTTCTTCATTCAGGATCTCCTCAAGCTCAGTTAACATGACCTGCTGCGCTCCACTTTTCCTAGCCCTCTCTTCTAAGGTTGCCCTAAGGTCACTAAACCAAGGGTCCTGAGTAGATGGAACATCGAGACGCTGGACGATGATTGTCTCAATCCGGCGACTCAGAGGGAAGGATAGGGATGAGGCGAGCGACGCCAGAGCGTCGGCCAGGATATTATGGGAGCGAGGAGTATGGATGTAGATGAGCTTACGGAACTGCCTTGCCAACAACGTGACCAGGTCTTGATATGGCTTGAGCTTCGGGTCACGAGTGCGGTAAGTTGAGAGCACCTGCCGCAGGACGAGCTGAGAGTCTCCTATAATTCTGAGGTGTGATGCCCCAGCAGATAAGCGTGCTTGAGACCAGCAAGGAGAGCCTCATACTCCGACATATTGTTGGTAGCGGGGAAGGTGAGTTGATATGCAAAGGGGATGGTAATACCTTCCGGGGTAAGCAGCACGGCTCCAATGCCCCGTCCCTGAGAGTTGAGTGCACCATCGAAATGAAGGGACCAGAAGGGGTCTTTGATTATGACTGAGAGTTCCTCATCGGGGAATTCCTCTCGAAGGGAGTCGCTGTGAGGGAGTGGAAGATGAGTCAGATGCTCGGCGATGGCATACCCCTTGACGGCCTTTTGGACCACAAAGGATATGTCAAACTGGGAGAGGAAACTCTGCCAGCGTGCCAGCCGATCAGAAAGGACGGGCTTTTCAAGCAGATAGCGGAGTGGATCCATCCTCGAGATCAGCTTGACCTCGTGGGCTAGGATGTAGTGCTTGAGCTTTTGGACTACCCACACGAGTACGGCACAAGTTTTGTCCGTTATGGTGAACTTGGATTCAGCGGTGTTGAAGAGCCTAGAGAGATAGTACGCTGCCCTTTCTTTCCTAGACTCGTCATGTTGTGCAAGGACAGCTCCTAGGGAGTCCTCAATGACTGAGAGATACAAGATTAGCGGCTTTCCGAGTACAGGAGGCTGTAAGACTAGGGGATTCATGAGATAACTTTTCAGCTCATCGAAGGCTTCTTGGCTTCTGTCATTCCATTCGAATTTTGCCCCTCCTTTCAAGAGATCATAAAATGGGCGACATCTTTGCTAATGCTGGGAGATAAATCTTCTGATGAATTGCAAACGCCCGATTAGCCCTCTTAATTGTGAGATGTTATTTGGAGGCGGCATCTCTGCTATTGCCTTAGCCTTGTTCGGATCGATCTCAATGCCCCGCTTACTAACTATGAAGCCCAACAGTTTTCCTGATGAAACCCCAAACACGCACTTCTTTGGATTCATTTTCAGCTGATACTCCCTAGATCTCTGCAGCACCTTGGCTAGGATTTTGGGGTGTTCTCTCCTGGTTCTCGACTTCACCAAGATGTCATCCACGTAGACTTCAACATAGACATGGATCATATCGCGGAATATGTCCATCATCGCCCTCTGATAAGTAGCCCCAGCATTCTTCAGCCCGAAGGGCATGACTACATAGCAGTACGTTCCCCAGGGCGTGGTGAAGGATGTTTTCTCTTGATCCTCAGGAGATAGACGGATTTGGTTGTATCTTGAATATCCATCCATGAATGAGAGGGTCTCATACCCAGCAGTGTTATCAATAAGCACATCAAGATGAGGAAGCGGGAAGTCGTCCTTCGGACATGCTTTATTCAAATCCCTGAAATCGATGCAGATTCTAACTTTGCCGTCCTTCTTCATGACAGGGACTATATTGGCCACCCAGTTCGGATAGAGCACTACCCTGATGAATCTAGCCTTATGGAGCTTGTCTACTTCGTCCTTCATCTTTAGGGCTGTGAGTGGATGGAACCTTCTGAGTTTCTGCTTGATTGCCTTTGCCCCTTCTTTCAGTACCAGTCGGTGCTCCACTAGTGAGGGGTCTAGACCGGGAATGTCCTCGTAAGACCAGGCGAATGTGTCCTTGTACTCCCTCAGGATTTGCACCAGTTCCTCTTCTTCGTCGGGAGGGAGGTTTGCTGAGATAGTCACAATCTTGGGATCTTCTTCTATTCCAAGGTTGACTTCCTTAGTAGATTCATCCTGTAAGGCCCTCGAATTTCCGTCGCATTAATTGTATTTGCGTGTGTGTATTTGTGCTTGTGTATGTATATACATATTTACGTACGTATTGATTAGTATAATTACGTGTGCATATGTTTATATTAGATGTAAATAATGCATGTATTGAATGGTGATAGTATGGATACACTACCATATACATATTTCATGTATATATGCATGGTATGCATAGTTTTCTGCATATTTTAGAGTTCTGGGCGAAGGCCACCTTGGCGTCAACCCCTAGCCATTGAGGTAGTGTCAGCGTCCAGAGATGGACGCCAACACTAATCCTGGCGTCGAGCGATATGGACGCCTATTTCTCTGGCCTGCATGCGCAGCAGAGCCAGAAACCTCTGAAATAAGAAAGCCCAGCCATTGGGGGGCTATCCCCAACGGCTCTGAGAGCTATCATGTCACCTTGTGAGTGGGAGAGAGGCCTCCCCTTATGTCTGAACCCGGATCTGCCTCTCCCCACTCCTCTCTTCACCTTTGCAAGAGAGAAACCAGAAGAAAAACCCTAGTTCTAAGCTGTGAGAAAACCCACCCTTTTTCACCCAAAGATCAGACTTCCTGGAGCTAGATCCGACCATCTTCTTCGACAAGAAGATAACTGGAGCAAAGGAGGAGGCTTCCCCAACATCCCCCTGCTGTGGAGATCATCCAGGAGCCCGGAGGAAGAAGATCTAGGAGGCGTTTCTGCACCTTCTTGGGACTACCCAAGGAGGGCTTCACCAACACCCTAGACCCTTTGGAGCAATTTTTAAAAGGCAAGTGACCTAACCATGATGTCCCCGTATGTGTCTAGGTCGTTTCTAATATTTTTATGAATTTTCCCTCGAGTCCTAGACCCTCCCATTCACCCAAACTTAAGAGCTCGGGTCTGTGTTTCTCCACAGACCTGCATTGACAGCAAGGTCAATGGAGGCTGAGATCATGCTTGGCGTCCATCGACCATGCCGCTGACCCTGAGTCAACAGCCAGAGACTGCCGCCAAGTTCCTTTGGACAGAACAGTGACCAGTTCTGCCCTTCCTATACACTATTTTCGGTATGGTTTCCGTGATGAGGATATATGGTAACCCTATACACTATGTGTACTGTCAAATGTGGTGTGTGGATGAGTGTGATGTGTGGTGGTGAATGTTAGAAGAGTGTATTCCATGAATGTGTAAGCATGATTTGTTGATAGTCTTGCCAATCCATGCTTTGTGGTTAGGACTAATCTGAATGCCTCAGTTTTGTCAGATCATGAGGATTAGTGGGTCTGTGTATGTATACTAAATTTTTGATAATTTGTCCATGCTTGCATGAGTTGCTAATAAATTTGGTTCGGTAAATAAAAAGGCATGCAAGAAAGATTGTGATGATTGATCTAAGGCTGTATGATTTAGGGAAATTTTGTATTCTCAAATCATGCATATAATAGTAATCTCTGTTCAGACAGTAGCTTGCTAGAATTTTGACTTGTGTATAAGTCCATATCAACTTAAATTATGAATGGCATGCTAAATAGGTGTTTTATTTACTGTAAATCCCAATTAGCTTAGAAAAATCTGAAAAATTGGATGTATGATCTAGAACCCGAAAATAACATGTGGTTAAAATTTCAGGTCATTTGGACCAGTACATAAGAAGTTATGTATTTTCCTTGTGAAATATAGTAATCTATGTATGTTATCGTAATGTGATTAGATATTGCTTAAACCCAACTTGATTGGTGAAATTGACTGTGTGCTAAACTCCTGAAATCTGTAGTGCCATGTCAGGAAAAATAGAGAAATGCATATGAGTGAGAAAGTGAATGAGATGAATAGTGATATGTGTAAAACCATGTGTAAATCGGTAAAATGTGTAATGTGTAACTGTGCCAATGTGACACTGCTTCCGTAGAGGGCAGTGGAGCTGTATCAGGGAAAAGTCCCCCTGAGAAAGTTCAGTGTGTAAGTGACCCTAAGGGCATTAGGGGGAAATCCTGGAGGTGGACAAGTACCACTGGTTAGGGTGGAGACTTGTTCTCCCAATCTGCGCAGTCCAAGAGTCGCCATTGGAATGCCTAGATGGCGTCTATGTGTAATTTGATGTGTATATGTCCTTGTTTGGTGGTTTGGACTATGTGTCACGGCACCTAAAATGTGTAATGTGTAATGTGTAATGTGTATGTGTTCATGTGTAAATGTGTAAGTGAACAATGTGAATGTGTATGTGCAAAGTGTAACCATGTGAAAGAGAAAACTTGTGTAAAGAAAATGTGAAATTCTAAATGTGAAAATATGTTGTTGAAATCAGTAAATTCATGTTGTTATTATCATGTTTATGTGTGCAAAAATGCCTAGAATCCATGATAGGGATAATTGATGAGCACGTATGCAAGTAGCATGATTGGTTGTTCACATGATTTGTTTTAAGCGATATTGTAGCTTTCATGTGTAGGTTTACAGCCATTAAACCATGTGAAACCAGAAACTTAAAGCATGTGAAAATGTCTATGTATATGCTTACGAACACGTAAACCTCATGCTAGTTGTGTTTCCTTTCATATATGCACAATGTTCATGTTGGTAGCTCTCATGTCTTGTTCCTTTAAAGACACAATTTATGAGTAAATAGAATAGAGAGCATGTGATAGGTAAAGTTTTATTCTTAGAAATTTGAAAGCATAATCCATGTATAAAATTGTAAAACTTTCATGATAGGTTGAAACTCTCGAATGACTAGCATGCCATGTGTTGAAAATTTTGAATGTCCATGTAGGAACCACTATGACTTATACGTGTATGTTATGAGTAGTGTTGCTTGCTGAGTCTTTGGACTCACTCCTTGCTTCGGCGTACAGGTGTAGTTGGTGACGTGGCACCGTTGGAGGAGACAGTGGAGACGGACTCCGAGCGCGGAGATGAGACTTTGGAGTTCTTTGTGACTTGTGTATTTCATAGTATGTAATTTGAACATTGTATTAGAGTATCATGAAAAGAATGTATAAGTGTGGACATTATGTATTTCTATTTCAGCAATTTAAATTATGTGAACTTTTAGTTCTTTATTGTTAATTGCAAACTTCATGTATGTTAAATGTTGATGATGAATGAATGGAGACAGTTGTCTTTTACTTCCGCTACTCTGTTGTATATTCGCGTGTATCTCAGCTGTATGTATCGTTTGGGTAAATGTCCCACTGTGAGGACTCTCGCTATACCAATGTGGGTTGGTATAACCGTACCGGTATAATGAGGGCCGTCACACATCCACTGCCGTTGTGGGCTCATCGAACCTTCTTACTCCACTGGCATATTTTTCGGCAGCGTCATCTACTTCGCTATCCTCTTCATTGACTGGGTCCTCATCATTCATTATTTCGTAGACACCAAATCCGTCGTCTATGAACACCCCATCCTGCTCAAACACTTCTTCGAACACCAGCGCTTCTCTCGTGAACTCCTCTATTAATAGCAGCGCTTCACACCGCCAAGCTAACTCTTGAAGATATCTCCGGGGAATAGCTTTTCCCCGCTGCTTCCTAGGACGGTGCTTGGATTTTGAGGGTAGCAGGCTGACCTGACTTTCTACCCTAGGCCTATCTACACTAAAGCTAGACTCACCGATGCTAGACTCTCCTAAGCTAGATGACTCTACAGGACTGGAGGAGGACATGGTGTCCTCGAAGAGAATGGCTCCTAATGAAGGAGCAGGAGGGGAAGTCCCAGCCGAGGGGTGCCCCTGATTAGAAGAGTGCAGGACGTATGCCGGCTCCTCGACCTCAACGTGCATTTGAAAGTGGACGTTTTTTTTTTGGAGATCGGAGGAGAGCATGCAACAGGAGAGGGTGACCTCGTGGTCACCTGGATCAGCTTGGAGAGCGGAGAGGACAGTCGGTGGGATCTCGGGTGTGAGGAGGCTGTGTGCCGTTGTGAGGAGCTGGGGAGTCAGCTGGATCAGCAAAGGAGGAGAGGATGGGACTAGACTGGGAAGGAGGGAATCCAGGAGGGATGGGTGGATGGCTAGGCAGGTGCCTCTCCAGAGCTCATCAATGGTCTTCTCCTCTTCGTAGGGGATGTCCGGCTCTCCCATGTCTGAGGCATCGCTCATGAGCTGCCTTTTGGACGTAATGGCAATGGGTGAATCTAACAACTCTTCTACAGCTGGCGGCCAGGTTCTCTCATCCTCCCAGAATAGCCAGCTGAAGGCAATGGTGATGTCTTCTATGTCAAACCATCTGTACCACTCAGCTTCTGGGTCCCCTGTCTTCCTCCTCCTGGTTGGACGGAGGGCTTCTAGGGCTCTATAGGTCAGCAACAGGGCCATGTGCCGAGAGAAGTTTCGGCCATGCACCTCATGCTGTGAGAGTTCCGCCTCGACTACCACGGTATTATATCCCGGTTGGGTAGGCCCCCTGATAAAGTGACACCAGAGTGTCCAGGTGAGTGGCTCTCGGTCGGCCTTGAGAGTGGATGTGCTGGATGACCATGGTTTGGATTTTTCCCTATACCCTAGGCCCCATCGGCTCCTCATGACAATGTCAGGGATGGGTTTGACTATTCCCTGTAGCTCTGCCCCTAGGCCCTTGCCTTCTTCATACCCCAGCTTCATCATAATTTGCCACCCCTTTGTGCTCAGTGGCTCTTTTCTCTTGACCGCATTGACCCGGGCTAGGTTGACCTCACGCTTGGACTGGAACGTGTAGCTCCAGGGGTAGTTGATGTCTAGCACTGAGACAATGGGTTTGTTGGCTGGCCACACGGCTGGGAGGTGGGTATCGTGGAGGGCATCTACGGAGTGGGTGGTGGCTATGCTCTTGACTTTGATAATTTGCCCTTGGAAAGGGAACTTCAGACACTGGTGGGTGGTAGATGGCACAGCCCCGAGCACTTCCAGCCGTGGACGCCCTAGGATGGCCTTTAACATGGAATAAATATCTAGGACGTAGAAGTCTACTGTGACGGCGAGGGGTCCCAGTTCAGCTTGCACAGTTACCATGCCGTGACAGGATCTTCTGGAGTTGTCATATGCAGCAATGGTGGTGGGTGTTGGTCTTAGCATGCCTTCCGATAGGTCGCAGGCCCTCAGAGTGCTCAGCGGGCAGACATTTATGGATGCCCCCGTATCGACCAATGCCGCTCCCACTGCTACATGATTAATGACTAGGGTGACGCAGAGTGGGAGCCTCCTGGCTTCTGGGGGTGCTAGTTCGCTTTCTGCAAAAGTGATTGCCGGCCCGCGAGTCACCATGGCCAGGGCACTAGGTAGCTTATCAGCCAACATGTCTTCATTTACGACTACTTTCTGTAGGAAATTCCTCAGGGCTTCCTGGTGCTCTTTAGACTTCTTTATCAACTCCAGAATGGAGATCTTGGCTGGCACATGATGCAGGTGCTTGAGGATATCATAGTGGGTTCCGGGTAGTGGCTCAATCAACCCCTCATCTTGCATCTACTGCTGAGCTGGTTGTTGCTGTGGCGGTTGCAGGACCTGCTGGGGGTTTGTGGAAGTGGTGGTGGTGGAGATAGGTGGGTACGGGCGGCGAAAGACTCGCCCCCTCCGTAGGGTGGTCGGATTGGTAAGTGGCTGTCTAGCGGAGGATAATGTGGCGGCGGAGGGTTGGTCCGGCTCAGGTGGTGGTAGGATGATGGGTAAGGGAGTAGGTATGATAGGGGGTGGAGGGATGGAGACAGGTGGAGCGAAAGGTAAGATGATGGGTGAGCTAGCAACTGGCGCGGATGCTGAATCGACAGACAGTATGACGGCGTTGGCCATGGAAACTACAGGAGGGACTGACTGGGGAGCCGTGTAGGCTGGTTGTATTGTTTGGGACTGGATATGATATTGGTTAATGGCCATCATCTGCTGCACGTCTAATTCATCATCGTACGTCCAGTTTGCTTGCGGAGGAGGGTGGTGGACGATGGGATTTACCTGGGCAGGCTGCTGTGGTAGTGGGTTTGGAGCTGGTGGATGGTTTGGTAGGGGGTTATGGACGATCCCAAGGTCCTGCAATGGCTGCTGGTGTTGCTGTTGCTGCTGTTGCTGAGGGGGTGGCTGGCGCTGTTGCCTCTGCTGCTGTTGTTGCCTCTGCCTTTCCTTGATATCTCCGATCACTTGCCGGAGGGCTGTCCAATCTATTCTATGTTGCTCGTGCAAGTCATACACCAAATATTTGAAGGTAAATCACTGGTCGATGGTATGACCAGGCTGCCGGTGGAATACACAGTACCAAGTTTGATCCACACTAGGGTTCAAGGGTCTCTCAGGAGGGAGCCTAATGGCGCCGGTGGAGAGCAAGGCCAAGAATATGTCGGAGAGTGTCTCCAGCAATGGAGGGTAGTGAGTTCTTCTAGGACCCATGGGACGCCTTTGCTAAGAGCCATCAGGAGGTGGCACTTGGTTGTATTGGCGTGCTGGTTGCCCTTGTGGCGGCTGGGTAGGGTTCTGGCCCTGGGCGTTGTAAGGTTGACGATTTTGGCCCTGGCCGGCAGAGTTGAACGCGCTCACTTGCTTGTTCAGTTGGACGCCCTCAGTGACTGGCCCCTGAGGCTTTCTTTGGAACTGGGATTTTTGGGGTTCGAACATGGAGTGGATGGGAGAATCTTTGAGATGGGTCTGGATAAACCGGGCCCGGCTGTAGAGTTGATGCATGGTGGTGATGTCATTCATCGCCAGGATATTTCTATAGGCAGGCATGGCATTGGCGATGATGATCTTCACCTTCTCCCCCTCTGGAAGGTACCCTGGAACTCTGGTGGCCATTTGCCTCCACCTATCGGCGTATGAGGCAAAATCCTCATTCGACTTCATTTTCTCAGCCATGAGATCCTTAAGGGAGTATTCGGGCCCGACCCTGTCTTGGAATTGTTCGAGGAACTTGGCCTTCACGACAGCGAAGTCTTCGGCATCCTCGGGTAGCAGGGAGTAGAACCAATCTAGGGCGTGCCCGTCCAGCGACTGGCAGAAGAGATATGCCATGAGGCGGCGATCATGCTGGTAGGAGGTGGACTCATAGATGAAGTCTTTGATATGGGTATAGGGATTGCCTGAGCCGTTGTATTTGCGGTACTTCGGCAGCTCGGATGGAGAGGGGACCCATAGGCCATTGAAATTTGGCATGTGCACATCATGATGCTGCCTAGGGTCGACTTGCTTCCGGTGCTCTTGGAGCTCCTTCTTGATCGATGCCCACTCAGACATCATGTCTGGTGCGGCGGATGGCTGAGCGTACATGGACGAGGCATGAGAGGTAGGCCTGGCGCGTGGCTCAGGACGATGAGGGGCGTAACATGGCTGATACAGCGGAGACCGGGTCCTCGACTCACGGGGCATGTAGTGCTCCGACTCAAAGGGCGTGAACTGGATGGTTCGCGGCCGGATGGGGGTGTTGTCGACTTGTCCCATGGCGACATGGGGGCCGGAGACAGCTGCTGCGGGGCGTGACGTGCTCGCTCTGGGTGAGGTTGAGGAAGCGGCCTTTCCTTTGAGGGCCGTCATGAGGGTTTGGATCTG
The DNA here is from genome assembly GCA_014218235.1 of Colocasia esculenta. Taxonomy (NCBI): domain Eukaryota; kingdom Viridiplantae; phylum Streptophyta; class Magnoliopsida; order Alismatales; family Araceae; genus Colocasia; species Colocasia esculenta. The sequence goes on from CM024757.1 coordinate 99,922,882, forward strand.
GGACTAATCAAGCTGGGGAATTAAGCGCAGGAGTTGAGTGGTCTGATTATCCGACTGGGGAGGATGGATGTTCTGAGACGGGCTGCCCTCGTTGTGACGGCGACCTTCAGAGGTATGGACAGCAGCGGCCCAGGGCGAGGTCAACTCCCCGAAGAGATCATGAGGAAGGGAGTCCTCATAGTCTTGGGAGGTGTAGAGGACAGGGTCCTGCTTCTCATCATAGACCGAGTTCAGGTATGATTCCATATTTGGCATGTGAGCACAGAAAGGTGGGGAAGGCTTTTCCAGACTTAAGAGGGATGCCCTAACCTAGACAGACTCTCCGTTAGCTAAACAAGCGATCCTATGCAGACAAAAGGAAAGAGAAAATGTCTCACCCAAAGCAAGCAGTTTGGCAATGATGATGGCTTTTCTTAATTGATCCAAGTTTGCCTTTTAGTGGTTTGACTTTTAGCAAGTTCTTTCCGAGTGAGGAAGGGTTTCCTAAATGGGAGAAGGCTTCCAACTTCGGGTATGACTAGGGTTCTCTCAACCTTACCAAATGAACTTTAGACTCGATCCTAGGTGGCGACGGGTACAACCAGCCCGGCGACCGTGTGGGAATCCACGGTCAGCGGGGACTTACGGAGGCCCTCAACCGAGTGCTCTAGTCGAACACAAGGAGTATGTGGCCGAGAGAGCGAGCGTCGCTGAGGAGGAAACCTATACTACGAATATGGAAAGATGTATGCAAATCCTATGTGCACCGGAGTGCATGCAAGATTCTAACCTAGTACTAACACAACAAGAATTAAGACTAATTGCTCTCAGAGGCAGAAGGCAACAATGAAGCTGTCGCGACCAATGTCGCGACAATAAACCTGTCGCTTTCCTTCTCGCAGTGGATAGAGGGCAATTAAGTCCTAATTACGCACAAAAAAATCAAACAACCCTATAACATACAAGACTAGCAATCTCTCAAGAGCATGGAAAAGGCATGGTATGATGAAATATGGATGGAGTATGTGAAAATAAACCCAAATTTGCAAGGAAATTCTGAGACCAGGGTACTGACCTGAATGCGACTGGATCCCCGTCGTCTTCTGTATCGCGACAATGTCCGTGTCGCTTTCTCCGCAGACTCAACAAATCTTAAATGCATGTATGAAATCAATGAAATAAAGAGAAGGGGGGAGAAGAGATTGTGTAGCCGCTGGGAAACGCCCTGGAGGGCTCTTGCTGATCGTCTGGAGGGAGAACTCTCTTCGTGGAAGATGAAACTCTCTTGCTCAGCCAACTAATGAATCCCGCCTTGCCCAAAAAGATGTAGAGACGAGATACTTATGGGTGATTATTCCCAACTCGGGTCTGAGAGGAATAATGGGCAAGAGTCCGACTTTGGGTAAGTATGGTTGTGCAAGGGCTATTGGAACTTGGAAAGGGACATGTTAGGAAGGTCTCCTCCAAATTTGAGAGGATTTGGACATGATTTGGATGTCCAAACGAAGCAATTACCATCAATAGCATGTGTCCAAGTTGGCTTCGGACTGAGTTTCCTGTTTAAGGTCCAGAATGCGATGGCCTAAGTGTCGCCTTCCTGAATGCGACTGCTTGATATGTTGCCTTCCTCATATGGAAGGTGACTTAAGTCATTTTGCAATTTTCTGAGGATTTTAAAATATGGAATTATTATCGCGACATAGGGCATGTCGTTTTCAGGAAGGTGACCTAGGGCTTGTCGCCTTCTGGTCTTTTCTGCATTTTGGCATGTAATGTGTCCAATCAACCGTGCACAGCCTTCGAGATGAAATATCGGATTTTATACTCAGAGAGCTATAGTGAAAGAGATTGATTTAACCAGGAAGGGTCCTCCAGGGCGATGAATTAATGGAAATGATGTCATGATCGGAGAAAGCCAGCTTGACGATGATGAGCCAACGTGGGGCGTCAATAATACGACAAGGGATTTTGCTCGACTTATGGGTCAGAAATGGGTGTCTACATCGTCCTCACCAGGAATGCGGAAAACAATCTTCTTCCCACGACAATCCACTAACGCATAGTGCTCCTCTATCCAATCCAGACCAAGAATAGCATCATAGTCCTTCATCTTAAGCAAGAAGAAGCACCCTTCTAGGACTCTATCCTCAATGCACACCGATAAAGACGGAATACACTTCCTATTCGATAATGTGCCCACAGGTGTGTGCACAGATAGAGGAACTTCTAACTCATCAGACTCTAATCCCAACTCTAATGCTAATTGCCTAGCAAAATGCTCGAAAATGAACGAGTGAGTGGCACCCGTATCAAATAGAACTCGAGCGTGCACACCCATGAAAAGAACCGTACCTTCGGTGACATGCTCCGCCAGCTTGGAGTCCTCACGAGCTAACGCAAACACTCGTGCTGGGGCTCGAGGTCTCCCTGGTCGTCCTGTCGCTGGCGCTGCTGCTGCTGCTGCTGGTCCACGCTGGACTCCCTGCTAAAGTCTCGGACAATCCTTGATCTTGTGCTCGCTGCTTCCACACTTCAGGCACTTCCCCGCCATCTTCCAACATTATGTACCACCATGTGCCCTCCTGCAATGAGGACACTCCTTCTGGCCACTAGGGGAACGTTGGGAAGGTACCTGACTGCTTCCCGATGCCACAAGACGCTGCGGTGACTAAAAAGCTGCCTTCTTCCTCTCCTGCCTATGGAAAGGAGCTACATGCCTCTTCTGAGAAGCCTTCTTCTCCTCCAAATACTGCTCCATCTCTCTCTCCTACCGACACTCTGCACTGAGCACCTCGTCGAGGGTACGATGGTCGAAAGCTACCAACCTCGTCCTCAGTGATGGTCTCAGACCCATCACGAACTTCTTCGCCTTCCTGCGCTCATTAGCTACAATATGAGGGGCATACTTAGACAGCTCGAAAACCTGGCGTCGTACTCCTTGTACGGTCATGGAGCCCTGAGTCAAGGAGAGGAACTCCTACTCCATCTTATCCTGGATGTGCTCCAGAACAAACTTGGCTCGGAATAGTCTCACGAACTCATCCCAAGCAACCTCCACAGCACCATCCTCGAACTGAGTACGTAGTATCGAGGACCACCACATGTCGGCTCGCTCCTGCCAAAACCATCCATAAGAACCAAACCAATATAATCTATACTTAAAGAAATAACCACCGAATTAAATTACACATACCTGTAGCATATAGGTGGCTAAAGTGATCTTGTCATCCTCAGCGCACCTAATAGCCCGGAAGATCTTCTCGATCTCCCTCATCCAGCTCTCAGCTAACAATGGGTCGCTCTCCCCCTTAAATGAGGGTGGCAACATCCTCTTGAACCTTTCCATGATGGAGGGTCCACTATGGTTCTGAGCCTGGGGAACTGGCGCCTGAGCCTGCTACAACAAACATCATAAGCAACACATACAACATAACAAACATGCATTTAATAAAACAAACTACTTTATCTTATTATTCTAACCTGAGCCTACTGAGCTTGGAGTGCAGCCTGGGTATGGGCCTGCGTCTGCATGGCCTGCACTAAACCCTGCATGAACACTCCATAGTCCACTGGTGGTGGAGGAGGAAGCACAGGACCCTGGGGTGCTGGGGCCTACTGCTTACCCTGGTCCTCACGCCTAGGCTCATCTCTCCTCTGCTCTCCATCACGAGCAGGTACACCACCACGTCTACCGCGTGAAGCCATATACTACAAAATAATTTAATCACAATTTAGGACTAATCTATCAGATTCCTAACTATGTGGACAATCTATAGAGACTTAGCATATAATGAAGATGATGGTATATGAATATTTATGTACAATCTCAACCATAGCGTGCTCTGATACTAATCTCTGTAACAACCCTCTTTATATCGGTACGGTTATACCAACCCACGTCGATATAGAAAGCGTCTCCACAGTAGGACATTTACCCAACACATACAATAAGTTGAGATGTACACAAATATAAACACATATAGCAGAAATAAAAAACTAAATAAAAGAACTTATTCCATCATCCACATTTATCCACAGTCTATATAGTACAAGAAGGAACTAAACATTTCACAATTGAAAATTTAAAGTAAATTACATTGTCCACAACTGAATTACATCAAGTTCTTTATTACATACTATTAAAGAAAGGTACAAAATACTGAAATCTCCACAAAGGTGTTACTCCTCGCGCTCGGAGTCACTCCTAACTGTCTCCTCCAAAGAAGTAGAGATATCTGCACCTGTACGCCGAAGCAAGAGTGAGTCCAAAGACTCAGCAAGCAAACCCACACACATAATACATACGCACATCATATAGACAATTTACCTTTAAGTCAAGTTACGATTTCATGTAACATGGATTTAACGATCTATTTAAAAATCTAAACATGCTATTCTACTACCTTTGATGTAGACCACATGCTTTATATTTACATTTAGAATTAAATTACCTAACACATGCTTTCTACACATACTTTATCATTCAAATTTCAAGCACTTTTCATCATGTTTATGTCATGATACAGTAACCATATAAGCATGGAATTTACACATAGTGAAAGAGATAATCCTACCATGGATTCTAGGTACATCTTCACATTCATAACGCATTTATAAACATAAATAACTTGCTGTTTTTACATGGGTATAACACATTTAATAGTCCGATTCACAATTTCACATATTATCATATTAATTCATAGTTCCACAAAATCTTTTGCACATTTTTACACATGCCCATTTCACATATAAACAAAATCACATTATCTCATTTTATGCCATGACACATAGTCCAAACCACCTCTAGAAGGACACCCACTTGTCACATCACACACATATATCTTATCACCTAGGCAATCAAGTGATAGATTTTAGTTACTACGCAGAACCGGGAGAAACACTCTCCACCCTAACCAGTGGTACTTGTCCACCTCCAGGATTTTATCCCAATACCCATGGGACATCACACACATATGAACCTTCCCGTAGGGACTTTACTACGGTACAGTTCCACAGCCCTCTAAGGTAGCAGTGTCACCCATTGGCACGTTTACATAATTTCTATTTTTAAACACACACGATTTCACACTATTTAACACATAATTCCATATTCACAATTATAAACATGGTTTCGGTTCCCTATCATGATACTACTGTTAACAATATTTAATCAACCATACATTAACATTAATCATGCTGAAACTATTTAGTTAATCTATAATTACAATGAACATGCTTTAATTAGTCATTTCTTCATGAAATAAACAAATTATTACCTATTATCGTCCAATCCACATGAAATTTTTATCACAGATTGTTTACGGGTTGGACATCATTGTTACAGAATTTCACATTTTTCTGAGCTATATATGATTTATAGCATTTAAAACAGTGATTCTACATGTTTACTCATAACTCGATTGTTCATGAAATCACAGTATTGCAATCGTTTTAATAGTTCAAGACCTGTATTTACAGTTATAACATCACATGAAATTTTCAGGAATTTAGGTTGCATCGTACAGTTTATTGAAGAATCAAAACTAATTATGCATATTCACTATCTTACAGTTCAGAAATCATAATTAATTATACAGATATCAGAAAAATCCCAAATTTTCATAATTAATTAGTCATTTCTTCATGAAATAAACAAATTATTACTTATTATCGTCCAATCCACATGAAATTTTTATCACAGATTGTTTACGGGTTGGACATCATTGTTACAGAATTTCACATTTTTCTGAGCTATATATGATTTATAGCATTTAAAACAGTGATTCTACATGTTTACTCATAACTCGATTGTTCATGAAATCACAGTATTGCAATCGTTTTTAATAGTTCAAGACATGTATTTACAGTTATAACATCACATGAAATTTTCAGGAATTTAGGTTGCATCGTACAGTTTATTGAAGAATCAAAACTAATTATGCATATTCGCTATCTTACAGTTCAGAAATCATAATTAATTATAAAGATATCAAAAAATCCCAAATTTTCGTGATCTGGACTGACATCTATAAACATCTTACAGAAATTCTATGGTATTCAATTTCCACATGGATCATGTAAACGGTAAATTTACAAGATATAAAACTTGTTTAACATGCATTTCAGGAATTTTTATAAACAATACAATTAACAAAAATTTACAGAAATTACATAACATATAAAAGTTACAGTATATCCTCATATGCAAAAACTCGAAAAATAAATCATAAAGGTGAGAACAGTTCACTGTTCTTGCCTGAAGAACTAAACGGCAAGGGGGTGGCCGCCTACCATGTTAACGGCAACAAAGGCCGCCGCCAACTTTAGATATTAACGGCAGCAAAGATTGCCGTTAAGTTCCTGTCTGAAGAAAACAGACAGAACTCACAAAACACCAGAGAAAGGGGGGTTCCATGACATGATTAAAATCCGTAAAAATGCCTAGGACCTACTAGACACATGTATAGACCATGGGTTTAGGTTACTTCCTTTGTAAAAATCCACGGATGGAGTTATAGGTCGAAGAAGCTCTCCTCGGCCTGAGCCAAAGAGTCTTCAAAACTCCCTCGATCCGAGTTTTGTGTTGATGCAGAGCGCAAATAGGTGTCGTAGAAGTCTTCTCCAATGTTTAGACTCTCCTCCAGTCGTTGTAGAATGCCGGATGAAGCCTCCAGTCACCGGATTTCAGAGCTCAAAGATTGGGGTTTCGCACAGAGAACTAGGGTTTTGACAAAAGAGTCAAAAGGGTCATCTCCGGCCGGAATCTGGGTATTTTATAGGCTAAGGGTCGGAGACGCTAAGAGGGTAGGCTAGGTTACCATTGGGGAACGGTTTCCTAATCAGAGGGCGACATAACCGGAGGCATTTCTAGATCTGCAACGGCATCTGATCTGGGAGGTAAACGTCCAGATCACTGGCCGTCAATACTGGGTTAGCGTCCATCGATGTGGCTGCTGACTTGGGGTCGGCGTCTACAAATGTGGACGCCTACTGGTCGACAGAACAAAACTTAAAACTGCAGAAAACTCTATATACACCACACAGTTATGTACAATTTACAATGTATATTTTAAATATAATATCATCTATGGAATGCATTACATAATATACAATATATATACATACATATTTACAACAAGACCAAAAATAATTTATATACACATTCTCACACATACATAATCACAATTTAACACCTATATAAGAGAGTAAAAATATAGGGCCTTACATTACCTTATCATCAATGTTGGCCATAAAGTCTATGTTAGCATTTTCTTCTTCTTTCTCACTGGAGTTTGACTCACTACTTGAGACTATTTCGTTGCTCCAGGCAGTAGCCAATGCCTTCTTTTTATATCTCTTGAAGTTTTTGGTGTTTTCCTTTTTCTTGAACTCTCCCTTCTTTAGTTTTGGACAATCAGCCTTGAGATGTCCCGGCTTCTTACATTCATAGCAAATAGGCTCAATCCTTTTGAAATCTTTGCTTTTCTTGAAATCCCTTTTTCTTGGCTGATGCTTCTTCTTGGCCAATATTCTTTGCAGGCGTCTTGATAGGAGAGCTTCTTCTTTACTGTCTACTTCACTTCCTTCATCTTCTGAATCACTTTCAGAAGTGTTTTTTGCTTCTTTAAGAGATTGCTATATTTATTCTTTGATGAGGATTCTCCTAACCTCTCCATATTTATCTCATGAGCCATTAAAAACCCAATGTGTTTTTCGAGAGATAGCCATAAGATCATTTGCTTCTTCTATGGCTATAACCTTGGGAATCCACAAAGTTGGTAAGGATCTTAGTATTTTTCTTACTATGTCTCCTATCTCATACCTTTTTCCAAGCCCAGCTAGGCCATTTGTGATATCGATGAAATGACTGTACATCTGGGAGATAGATTCTCCAGAATGCATTTGAAAATTTCATATGTGCTACCAATATATCTATTCTAGTTTCTCTTACCTTGTCAGTCCCTTCGTGGTGAGTTTCAACTTATCCCACATTTCTTTGTCCGACTTGCATGCAGATATTCAGTTGAACTCCTTCTTGATTAGTGAACAACATATTACGCTTTTGGCCTTGTTGTTCAAGGACATCTTTTCATGTCATCATCTGTCCACTTTTCATTGGTGTTAGTGTGTCGCGCGTGCTACAAGATATTCAGGGGTATGTGTCACATTCTGAACGTGACGGCCCTGGTGGTCGCGTTCCGCTTGCCGATTGAGATGCGGTCCTCGTCTATATGTGTGCCATGTGTCGCACGTTGGGCGACTTGCTGATGTCGATCTTGGGAAGGCGACGGCCTAGGATGTCGCGTTCAGGTCGCGACGGAGAGCTACATCGTGTTCCCAACCGTGATGTGTTTTTAGGCAAGGTCAGACGAACAGAGCTCAGCAAGCTCTGCTCGGTCAGGGGAGACTATTGTGATGGATTTTCGGGCAATCCGAAGTTCTGGAGGAGTTTTCGGTGCGCTCTCGCCATGAGGATGTCACATAGAGCGGGGGAGACGCCGTGTTGCGGTTGGTTTGCATGTTCTTCGCGAAGGTAGGGAGATCCCACCTAGTTTCGTCGTGGATCGCGTATGATGCATGTTTGGACTGTTTATCGCTTTATAAACAGTAGATATCATGCTAGGGAAATCATTAAAGCATGAAAAATGATAATTAAGTGTGGTTTGCATGGATTGTGGGGGTGATCCGGGGACAGCATCCCAAATTAGGGTTCCTGCCTGAGAAGGTGACGGAGCCCCCTGTGGCGTTCAGAACGCGACAGCCGTCGCATTCAGGTTCTTAAACGCGACATATCGGGGTGTCGCATTCTGAAGGCGACATGACTTCACGCCACGACCTCAGTCGAGAGGTCCTGTTGTGCATGTTTTAAATAGTATGATTATTCGACTATTGATGTCTTATGTGCATGGTTGGTGTGAGTGGTGCATTAGCACCTATAGCGCTCATTGAGCGTGTCGTCCATGTGGTGGATGTGTTGTTTATGTGGTTGACAAACGGTTTGTATGGTTTGAGCGGTATATATATGGTTAGTTTATGGTGGTTGGGTAGTGAGGTTCCAGTGTGAACCTACCCTCGGCCCTTTAGTGTCTTTTGCATGGTTATTAAGTGGATATTATATTGTATTAATATGGTAATGGAGGTCACGAGGTGACCAATGACAAGCAAGATTATTGTATGTTATTGTGATTTAAGTATGTGTTGGTGTCGGTTAGCTTGGAGGTCACATGGTGACCAGTGACGAGCCAATTATATTTAATATATCGTGATATAAGTTTCACCAAGATGTTAAGTTACTGATGTGGTTTGTGTGCTAGCCGAGTGTGGTGGTCCGGCGCCTATTTCGGAATACCTCTCTAATCGGGTACCCCAGGTTTTGTGTGAGCCAGGCACGTTAGTTTCTCGGGGTTTGTCCCGTACTATGTGTACCATCGAGGTCTGTGTCGTCTGTCCTCGAAACCCTCACTCCTATGTTTGAGTTGTACGTCCGGCTGAGGGAAAGAGGATAGAGGGCAGCGACTTGTGAGAGTTTGTGTTTGGTCACTTGTAGCACGCTCGTGGTTCGGGGTACGGACACCAGTGGTCGACACTGGTCCCTAGCTAGTCCTGTTTTCCAGTGCCTCACTTTAGGGAGCTTAGGCCAGAGTCTTTAAAGGTGCCAGGCATGGACCTATAGTTGTGTGATCTGCAGATGTGGTGTTTGTTGGTATCCACTATTCTTTGACTTGTGCTTCTGGAGCAGGAGTTGGACCTTTCGTCCGTGACTACGAGACTGAGAGGAGTTCTTGTGTTTTGTTGTCAGGGTTGGATACTGGCGTCATGAACCAGTAGTCCATTCCCGCGTGGTGGCGTCATTTCTTATGACTCTTGCTTTGCCACTAGTTTGTGGTTTGTGTGTGTGACTCTCTGGTTGAGGTTTGACCTGTTTGGGTGTGCCTGGTAGGAGGCACAGTTGTACTGAGGCTTTGTGGTGGTACCTCATGTGGTAGGTACCCGTACCCTTTTGGGTACCCGTTTTCTCCTTAGTACGTGTTGTACCACCTTTTCAGGTGTTGAGGTGGAGCTGTGCTCCGTGGAGGTTGGTGGTGGACCTTCCACTCGTTGTTTTTACCCTTCTTCGGGTAATTTTCCGATTATGGTTTTAGTGCATGATGGATTGGCATGCTATAGGCAGTCCTATTACCCTGTGTGTGGCTTTTGACATATCGTGTTTTGGGTTAATGGACCAGCACTTGGTCAGCAGTTCTGTTGCCCATGTGTTTGAGGTTCGCCTGTGAAGCTTGTAGCCTAAGTAGTGGTTTGCCTGTGTGGCTTGTAGCTTAGGCGACCAGTTGTTATAGTGGTTTGCCTGTAAGGCTTATGGCATAGGCGTTTTAGTTGTTGGGTGGACTAGTGGTGCTGTGCTAGTCATATGGTTCCTCTTTCCTTCCAAGGACTTTATGTTTATTGATAAGTTCATGTTTAAATTGTTATTTATTATGAATGTTGTAAGCATGCTATGGTTTGGCTATCGGTGTTGCCAGTGAGACCCTTTGTGGTTGAGGTCTCTCTAGTTTGGTGTGTTGTTCTTGGGTGGTCCCTACTGAGCCTGTGACTTGTTGAGGCTCACTCCCCTACAGTCTTTTCAGGGCTTACTGTTGGTATGGCTTCCGAAGGTGTTGTGGCAGACTTGGACCACCTGCAGTAGTGTTAGTTGTGTGTGTGAGCTTTTGCTCCCTCGGGGTATGCCCCAGGTAGTTGTACTTTTTAATTGGACATGTAATAATGTATTGGGACAATTATGATTGTTATAAGCAGATATGAGCACATGTACTTTTCTTGTGTCTTGTACTGTTGTGGTTGTCTTTTATATTCGTACTGGCATGTGTACGAGCTATCCCTGCGAGACTTCGGTCTGATCGTGTGAGGCGGACTTGGGTATGGCGCCTTAATGGACATAAATATCCAGGGGCCATTACAATTAGTATTAGAGCAATGGTCCAGTTAGAATATGAAAAGACATTGAGGTTACAATGTCCCAAGACATGGTTAATGTCCACTACTGTAGTAAGTCTGCGTTTCATGTGGTTTAAAGTGTTTTTCATGGAGTTTTTGGCATGTGAATTGTGTGTATAGTTGGCCTGGTTGACAGTTTGGTAATGGCAAAGACATGGTATGGTTATGGTATAATTTGATGATTATATCAGTATGCAGTACAGATAAAGTGCAGTTGGTTTAAAGGTTTTCAATTATAGAAATGAAAAGGGATTAGTGAATTTGGTTTGATAATTAGAAATGGGAAAATAATGTTTTGGAAAAAGTGTGTGTGGGATATTTTGGTAAGATACAGAGTTGGCAGAGATGGGTATAAAGTAATGATATGGTAAAGAAGTAGTGAAATGGTTTTAGTAATGAGGGATAAATCAATGCGTGATGAGGAATGTTAGGTATGTGAATTATAGTTGAGGACATTAGTAGAAGAATTGTAAGATTTAAGATCTTTGTTAATCAGCGTTAAGGAAGCAATGCGAATTATGATTTGATTAGCATTATGGAAGGTTTGGGAATCATTGTATGAGGTAGTTTAGGTTGAGATGAAGTATTGATAAGCAGAGGAGCAGCAATGTGTGGCAGTCAGGTTAAATGTGTTTGTGATTAGAAATGGTTGTAGTACAGAGCTTGAGAATAGTGCGGCTGTGAATAATGATGGTAATAGGAAGTTTGATGAAAATATCAGTATAAGTATGTGCAGAGGTGATCAGTTAAGTAAAGAGAGAGTAAAGGAAAGATCAGTGCACAGTTAGACTTTTTTGAGGATTTCATAAGAGAGATATTCGTTTAGTAAGTGGCAGTGTGTGAGGATTACATAGAAGGATTTGTAAAGAATTTTAGTGTTGAAGAACAAGATTAGTGATGTTTAGCAGTTATGTATAGTTTATGGAAAAAGAAAGGTAAAGTTTGTGTCAGAAAAAGATTGAAATTGAAATTATGAATGATTGGAATAAGTTAGAGTTATGTAAGTCAGAATAGAAAGGAATGGATTAGTTGAGCAGTTGAGAAGTATCAGGTTAAGTGGAATAGGAAGGCAGATGATGAATGAAATTAAAGTGAAGGTTTGAATGAAAAGGATTACGGTAAGTATGATGTAGCAGCAATGGTTCAGCATTTGAGAATTGAGTAGAAAAATGAAATAGAGAAATGAAGCAAAACAAGTTATAGTATTTAAAGAGATTGGTTTCAGATTTTAGCTTTGGCAGTATTTCAATAAAGGATGATTGTGCATTAGCAGGAATTGCAATATGAATGGTACAGTGAAGATAGAAAGATAGCGGAATATATAAGAGAAATGTTTTGTAGAAATGATATCGAGAATAGTGTAAGTGGCAGTACAGATCAGATTAAGAGTTATTGATCAGAGAAAGAAAGGGAATAGTAGATTATGAAATAGATATAATTAGAGGGTTCAGAAAATGCTCAGTAAAAGTTGGCCTGCCAGTGTACAGAAAGTGATTTAGTTGGGTAAAGGTATTCTTTTATAAGAGTATTTCAGAGTTGATGTAAGAATAAAAGGCTAACAGTTAAGGAATAGTTGCGATCAAAGTATGGCAGAATAGAACAGAGAGAGCAAGAAATGTATTAAAATTGGAATTGATAAGTATAGAAAGGAAAAGTAAGATCAGATAAACAATGAACAGTTTAGAGACAGGTGGTACCTAATTAAGAAAGAGTTCGGTAAAGTTGAAGATAGAAGATGAATAGAGTTAGTTGAGCAGTGTTATTATGTGATAAGAGAGTGTAGTGTCACAGCAATGAGAGCAAATATTTTGAAGACTATGTAATAAATTGATTAGATCAGCTAGAGTATATTATTCAAGCAAGCAAGGAATGAAAAAAAAAGCTGGCCAAGTCAGTAGTGATATGGCAGGATTCAGATTTAAAACATGTGGCACAACCAGAATTGACGTATTAAAGAAAGCAGTTCAGAGATTTTGGTATTTCCTTTTGTGTTAATTGATAAGTAAAGTAATTTGATAAACCAATAAAGTCAGAATTGAATCTAGCCGGAGTCAGAGTAATAGTGAAAGTGGAAAGTCACTAGAAGCAACAAGAAAGAAGAATTTATGAGATATTTTGCTAAGTATCCAGAATAATCAGAGTAGCAAGCGGAAGCATGGAAGGTTTAATATTCATAGGTTATCTGGAATTGAATGTTTAAAGCAAATTTGAGATTTTTGCATAGTTGGATAAAGAAACAGTGGTTTTTAGTCAGAAAGGAATAAAGATAGTATGGACATAATGTATAGAGAAGTAGGGAATTCAATTATGACAGTGTAATTTTGATGAGAAGCTGGAAGGTAGGAATGAATAAAGTTGAGGTAAAATAATTGTTGGTATTGAAAAGCAGATAATGGAAAAAGCACCGAGAAATTTGAAGAATTTAAAGATGGTTTTATATAGCAGAGCATTTAAAGGTGGTAGTTTATGATATAGAAATCCAAGAAATAAAAGCGGCCCAGAATGAAATGTTGCAAACACAGCCGGGAAAATGTGAAGTAGGTTAAGTCCAAGGACATAAAACGCCAACAACAAGGTTGAATTGGTTACAGTTGAAAGGTAAATAAAGAGCAGAATGTAGTAATTGGGTAGTGCAGTTGTGAAAGGAATTAAAGAAAAGGGAAAGCAGAGCAAGCATGGAAATGAACAAATAAATCAGTCAGCACGGATGATTTGAAAGGCAAGAGCAAAGGAAATGTATCCTACTTGTTCTGTGTATGGCTTTGTTCCTATTTAGGTGATAGTCTGGTTCACTGTAGTTGTTTTGAATGTCGAGGATAACATTCCTTTTTAGGTGATAATAATGTAACGTCGCGCGTTTTTTTAGATCTTCGCGGATCCTTGCTTAGCGGGTTTGGTGGCCAGTGTGTGGCCCCTTAGTCTGTGTTTGAGGCATTTTTGTAGGTTGTGAGGCTTTATGGGCCAGAAGGTTGGGCCCAAGCGCTCACTGATTTTCTGCCTGTGAACGCGACAGGGGTGTGCGTCGTGTTCTGAATGTGACAGCCCTGGCGGTCGCGTTCCACTTGCTGACTGAGATGCGGTCTTCGTCGGCATGCGCGCTGTGTGTCACGCGTTGGGCGACTTGCTGACGTTGGTCTTGGGAAGGTGACGGCCTAGGATATCCCGTTCAGGTTGCGACAGAGAGCTACCTCACGTTCCCAACCGTGATGTATTTTTAAGCAACGTCGGTCGAACAGAGCTCAACCAGGTCTGCTCGGTCAGGGGAGGCTGCTGCGGTGGATTTCGGGCGATCTGGAGTTCTGGAGGAGTTTTTTTGGGTGCTCTCGCCGCGAGGACGTCGCATGGAGCGGGGGAGATGCTGTGCCGTGGTTGGTTTGCATGTTCTTCGCGAAGGTAGGGAGATCCCACCTGGTTTCGTTGCATGGATCACGTATGATGTGTGTTTGGACTGTTTATCACTTTATAAACAGTAGATATCATGCTAGGGCAATCATTAAAGCATGAAAATGAGAACTAAGCGTCGTTTGCATGGCTTGTGGGGGTGATCTGGGGGGAGCATCCTAGATTAGGGTTCCTGTCTGAGAAGGCGACGAAGCCCCCTGTCGCATTCAGAACGTGATAGGCCGACCCGTCGCGTTCAGGTTCTTGAACGCGACATATCGGGGTGTCATGTTGTGAAGGTGACATTACCCCACGCCGCGACCTCAGCTGAGAGGTCCTGTTGTGCATGTTTTAAATGGTACGATTATTCGACTATCGATGTCTTATGTGAATGGTTAGTGTGAGTGGTGCATTGGCACCTATAGCGCTCATTGAGCGTGTCGCCCATGTAGTGGACGTGTTGTTTATGTGGTTGACAAACAGTTTGTATGGTTTGAGCGATATATATATGGTTAGTTTGTGGTGGCTGGGCAGTGAGGTTCCGGTGTGAACCTTGCCTCGGCCCTTTAGTGTCTTTTGCATGGTTATTAAGTGGATATTATATTGTATTAATATGGTAATAGAGGTCATGAGGTGACCAATGACAGGCAAGATTATTGTATGTTATTGTGATTTAAGTATGTCTTGGTGTCGGTTAGCTTGGAGGTCACATGGTGACCAGTGACAAGCCAATTATATTTAATATATCGTGATATAAGTTTCACCAAGATGTTAAGTAACTGACGTGGTTTGTGTGCTAGCCGAGTGTGGTGGTCCAGCGCCTATTTCGGAATACCTCTCTAGTCGGGTACCCCAGTTTTTGTGTGAGCCAGGCACGTTAGTGCTCGTGGTTTGTCTCGGTACTGTGTACCGTCAAGGTATGTGCCGTCTATCCTGAAAACCCTCACTCATGTGTTTGAGTTATACGTCCGGCTGAGGGAAAGATGACAGAGGGCAGCGATATGTGAGAGTTTGTGTTTGGTCACTTGTAGCGCACTCGTGGTTGGGGGTACGGACACCAGTAGTTGACACTGGTCCCCAGCTAGTCCTGTTTTTCAGTGCCTCACTTTAGGGAGCTTAGGCTAGAGTCTTTAAAGGTGTCAGGCATGGACCTGCAGCTGTGAGATCTGCAGATGTGTTGTTGGTTGGTCTCCACTGTTCCATGACTTGTGCTTGTGGAGCGGCAGTTGGACCTTTCTTCTGTGACTGCGAGACTGAGAGGCAGTTCTTGTGTTGTGTTGTCCAGGTTAGATACTGGCATCATGAACCAGTAGTTCGTTCCCACGTGGTGGCGTCGTTTCCTTCCGACTCGTGCTTTGCCACTAGTTGTGGTTTGTGTGTGTGACTCTCTGGTTGAGGTTTGACCTGTTGTGGTGTGCCTGGTAGAAGGCACAGTTGTACTGAGGCTTTGTGGTGGTACCTCATAGTGGTAGGTACCCACACCCTTCGTGGGTACCCATTTCTCATGTTACGTTGTGTACCAGGCTTTTTAGGTGTTGAGGTGGAGCTGTGCTCCGTGGAGGTTGTGTGGTGAGACCTTCCACTCGTTGTGTTTTACCCTTCTTCGGGTAAATTTCTGATTATGGTTTTAGTGCATGATGGATTGGCACGCTGTAGCCAGTCCTGTTACCCTATGTGTGGCTTTTGACATATCGTGGTTTGGGGTATAATGGACCAGCACTTGGTCAGCAGTTCTGTTACCCTTGTGTTTGAGGTTCGCCTATGAAGCTTGTAGCCTAAGTAGTGGTTTGCCTGTGTGGCTTGTAGCTTAGGCGACAAGTTGTTATAGTGGTTTGCCTGTGAGGCTTGTGGCCTAGGCGTTTTAGTTTTTGGGCGAACTAGTGGTGTTGTGCTAGTCCTATGGTTCCTCTTTCCTTCTGAGGACTTTATGTTTATTGATAAGATTATGTTTAAATTATTATTTATTATGAATGTTGTAAGCATGCTATGGTTTGGCTATTCGTGTTTCCAGTGAGACCCTTTATGGTTGAGGTCTCTCTAGTTTGGAGTGTTGTTTTTGGGTGGTCCCTACTGAACCTGTGACTTGTTGAGGCTCACTCCCCTACAGTTCTTTCCAGGACTTACCATTGGTATGGCTTGCGAAGGTGTTGTGGCAGACTTGGACCACCAGCAGTAGTGTTAGTTGTGTTGTGTGAGCTTGTGCTCCCTTGGGGTATGCCCAGGTAGTTGTACTTTTTAATTGGACATGTAATAATGTATTGGGACAGTTGTGAATTGTTATATGAAGATATGAGCACATGTACTTTCTTGTGTCTTGTATTATTGTGGTTGTCTTTTATATTCTTACTAGACACGTCTACGATCTATCCTTTGCGAGACTTCAATCCGATCGCGGGAGGCAGACTTGGATATGGAGCCTTAATGAGCATAAATATCCAGGGCCGTTACACAAGACCTTGAAGAAGGAACTCCATTCTTGTCCTCCAGTAGTTGTAATCTTCTCCATCGAATAGTGGAGGCCTGTTGACATATTGTCCCTCTGCATAACCTTGGGCTGCCATTTATCTTTGCTCTTCAGATCGTGAGATCTACTTACTCGAAGAGACTTGGCTCTGATACCACTTGTTAACCAGGTTGCAAGCCCAAGGGGGGGGGTGAATGGGTTGCTTCAAAATGTCTTTAAAATTTTCCTGCTTAAAATAACTTCAGACAAAAAACACACTAAGTGCAGATGTTAGAGTTAGTGAGCAGTGGAAGCAAGATAAAAACAATCACACAAAAATACACATGGAGTTTTATCCAAGTTCGGACCTCCTATCACTAGGAGTCATACGTCCAGTCCCCAAGAAACTACTTGGGATTTCACTAACCAAGGGTACAGTCCCCCTCAAGGACACTTACACATCCAGCACCCGCTGGCCTTCTCTTTAACCCACGAAGAGGCAAAATACAACCACTTGTTACAATAGGTCTTCCCTTCAGTAAGGGGAGCTAAACCACCTACTCACAGTAGTTCTTCTCTTCTCACAAGAAGAGAAACACTCGTAAAGAAGAGTTGAAGGCCCTAGATCAAGCTTATGTAACAGGCTATGCTTGATCTGAGGCACAAACTAACAGAGGAAGAAAATAGACAGTGATGCTATCCTCTCATAACAACTCGCTCTCAAAGAAAAGAAGTGAGGGCTTCAAGAGAGCTCGGAGCAAATCGACTTGGAGTGAAGGTGCACTGCTCTTAATGGTGGTTGTGAAGGCTTGTATGAATTCACATGTATTGCTTGTATGTTCTTTCGTATTGTCTTTTGTTCTTCACAACCATCATCTTCAAGTTTCTTCAGATGTATCTGTTGAAGTGTCCATTGTCTCTTATATCTTGGTGCTTGTTTCCATGCAGTCACTGCAGTTCTTACATTGCAGAAGCATGTGACTACCGAAAACTTGTAGTCGTTAAATGCTAAGAGAGAGATCTTCAGTCAAGGAAAATGTCTTACTTGTTAAAAATCTTGATCACAACTTGCTCAATATCAGTCAATTGTGTGATAAGGGACTGAAAGTAATCTTTGATTCAGATGCATGTGAAATCATTGATAAAGAAACTGGAAAAATCAAATTTGTTGGTCAAAGGATAAATAATGTCTATCTAGTTGATTTGAATGAGCAGAAAAATGGAAATTTGTGTTTGCTTGCTAATCAGCATGATCTCTTTCAACTGTGGCATCGTAGGCTAGGTCATGCAAGTGAAAATGTTTTGAAGAAACTGATTAGATTTAATCTTGTTAATGGACTCGCAAAAATAAAGAAAAAGAAAAATACAAGTGACTGTACTACATGTGCTCAAGAAAAATAAACTAGAAAGTCATTCAAATCTGTTGCACCCTTAATAACCTCAAAACCCTTTCGAGTTGTTGCATATGTATCCTTTTAATCCTGCTAGGACACTCAGTCTTAGTGGCCATCATTTTAGGTTTGTAATTGTTGATGATTTTTCTAGATTTTCTTGGGTGTTCTTCCTATCTCACAAAAGTGATATTTTTTAGAACTTTCAGAATTTCTTCAATATGATTGAGCAGGGAAATGTTGCCCAGCTAGCAAGCCCAGAGGGGGGGTGAATGGGATTCTAAAAATTTGAATACCTAAACCTGTCCACAAAACGTTCACAGAAAACACACTTCCATAACAGTTAGTGTTAGTGAAAAGACAAATAGCAAACACAGGCAAGCACACACACACTACACAAGATTTTATCCTGGTTCGGACCTCTTCTCCACAGGAGTCCTACGTCTAGTCCCTGAGCAAGAACTCAGGATTCTACTACCCAAGGGTACAGTCCCCCTCAAGGACACTTACACACCCATCCGCAGCTGGTCTTCTCTTCACAATCCGAAGAGGAAAACAACACCCTGGATCCCACTAGGTCTTCCTTCAACACGAAGGGAAATAAGCACCCTGGAACCCCCAGGTCTTCCTTCACATGAACGGAATAAACACAACATAGTGTACAAGAGATGATACGGCCCTGAACCAAGCTAATAGCACAGTGCTTGATCCGAAGCGAAGACTGAGAGGAAAAAATCTACTAAGAAGAACACTCTCAGTTCACAAAAGCTCTCTCAAGGTTTTTACACTACACACAAAGAGCAAGAGCTATGACAGCTATAGAGTAAGGCTTGAGCTCTTTCTATGGTGCTTGCTGATTTTGAATTCTCAAGATGTATGTCTTCACGTAGGCACCAGTCTTATATTTATTTCTTCTTTGGAAAATGTAGCCATTGAAGTATCCGTTGTCTCAAGGTTGGATGCACGTTAGACTGCATGGTACTATAGTGCTTCTAGTCATTTAATGCTTTCTAATCCATGCACACAAGAGAAGGATCTTCCAGGTATTCTGCAGTTTCTTCTTTGTCCAACGTTGTAGTGGTACTGTCAATATCCTGCATTCATTAAATACCAAACAGATGATCAGCTAGACTATAACGTCGCGTGCTTTTCGGATTCATGCGGATCGTGTGTGTTGTGGTTGTGGTGGCCGTTGTGAGGCCAGTGTGAGTCGGTTGTGTGGAATGTATGGTGTGGATGCGTGGCTTGAGCAGGTGAAGAGCAGGGTTGGTCCTGAAAAGAAACGGGACCTGCTGCTGTTCTGTCTGAGTTGGCGGCCAGGGTGTGGCCGTTGACTTTTGGCGTCCAGGTTCATGGACGTTGACTTCTTGAACTTGGCGGTAGTCGTGGTGGACGTTTAGGCTGGCGGTGCTTGTTGGCGGCATGGGGGTTGACGCCAACCTGATAGTTGTGCAGGTTATAGGCTCACCCGAGGGCTGTTCTCTCAACTCACTCTCTTCCCCTCTTGCCACAGCTTCGCGCCCCAGAGTTTCTGAAGCTTCCAGCAGGTGTCGAGGAGTAGTTGGACGATCATAGAACGCGCGGCATCGCTGAATTACGCGAGGAAACGTCGCGGAGTGGTGCAATTCGCGTGGGAGCTCGCGGAGGGCTCGGCGTGAACCAGGAGATCGTGGGAGATTCTAACGCGTTCTGAGGTAGGGGACGAACCCTGGTAGCTCCGTAGGAACATTAAAACACATCATAATCACTTGAACCAGCATGTTAATCCATGTTTGGATAGAGTTGCACCAAGCGGGATAATGGGTGGTTTGAGTAATTTACTGTATGAATCATGTTATAACGGGTTGTATTGGGTTCTAGCATGCTAAAGGAATTGTATTTGCATGTTTTCAGTAGTTAGAATAGTTAGAAAACCCGCAGGGCCGGATTAGGGTTTCTGCAGGGTTTATGGCCGGAGAACTTGGCGTCAGCATCGCTTGTCGCCAAGGTCCTCAGCCAGGAGGTTAACGGCCAGGACCCTTGTCGTTGACTCCCAGTAAGCGGCAATCGATGTGGCCGCCTACTTCTATTTGAGCAGAAATAACTAAGTACAATAATTATCGATAATGCATGTGTGTTGACGTATGAGGTGCACTGAGTGCACTTGGTTACGTGTTTAGCATACAAGGTATGCTATTAGTTGTTTACTTCGGTGACTGCGCGTTGTGTACGCGAGTCAGTTAGGTTCACGTGTAGTGGACCAGTGGTTACTTGTGGTTTACGTGAGGTTTCACGTGGTTTGTGTGTGACGTGCACGTGGTTCTGTGTACGTGGCGAGTAGTACGACGCCTACCGTGGTTACCTCTTCAGTTGGGTGCCCCAGGTTCTTTGTGAGCCAGGCTGTTAGCTCGGGGCTTTGTCCCGGTACTTGTGCTGTACCGTCGAGGTCTGTGTCGTCTGACCTGGACACCCTCACTCTTGTGTTAGAGTTGTACGTCCGGCTAAGGGAAAGACGACAGTGGGACAGTGACACTTGTGTTTGTTTTTAGTCACTTGTAGCGCGCTCGTAGTTGGGGGTACGGACACCAGTAGTCGACACTGGTCCCCAGCTAGTCCTTTTCCAGTGCCTCACTCTAGCGAGCCCAGGCCAGGGTCTCTGGAGGTGCCAGGCATGGGCCTGTGACCGTGTGGTCTACAGGTTGTGGTGTTTAGTTGGTCTCCACAGTTGCTTGACCTTTTTACGTGGAGCGGCAGCTGGACCTTTCGTCCGTGACTGCGAGACTGAGAGGTAGACTTGTGTTAGTTGTCCGAGTCAGTTTCTGGTGTCGCGAACCAGTTTACGTGGCTCGTGTTGGCTGTCTCTACTTTAGCTTGTACACCTGTACTGGTTTGCCGTTTAATTATTATTGTTGTTTCTCGTAGTCGACAGACGGTGAGTACTTTTACAGCTTTACTTACCTGCTTAGTTGTTATATTAATTGTTGGTGCTGTTTACTATTCGTACTCGTGGTGTTTGTTTCGCTCGGTTTTGGGGGAGTTCCCTACTGAGCCAGTGACTAGAGAGGCTCACCCCTACCCCCACAGGTGAGAGCGAGGAGGACGTCTCTCGTCTGACGTCCAGTTCTGGGCCGCGTCGTAGCGGTGCAGGGTCAACACCTCCAGCAGAGTAGTTTCAGCAGTGTAGTTCTGTAGTTGTTTACTTTCTTCAGTTGTACCTCGGGGTATGCCCCAGGCTCTTGTACTTCTTTTCAGTTTTTGTGAAAATTTGGCTATGTAAACATGTGAAATATATATGAAATGTGGTGTGTTCCTTTATGTTTACACGGACTGTGGTTTGGTATCCCTTGTGAGGCTTCGGCCCGTTCGCGGGAGGCGGACTCGGATCAAGTACGTTATCGGTTTAACGGGCTTGGCCGAGGCGATCCGTCACATAGACCGTCTCTTGGCTTGTCAGTTTACGTTAGAAACCAAGCAATAAGACTATACACAAAAATGGAAATGTCATTCTGTCTAGCCATAAAGTGTTTTTTCATAGAAACATTAGACTAGAAGTGTAACGACCCGACCCTCCGGACCCCACCAGGGCCCGAAGTTCGCGTCGCCACCCACGGATCCTAAGACCCGGAAGGGTTATATGAACAAGTCTAGTGAGATATGTACTGAATTCGAATAACTATAACAATCTGTACATTACACAAAAGGGTGGTACAACGCGTCCCAAGCAAAAGCACAGGTACAAGAAGAAAGGTGCAGTCCTTAAAGGGCATACCCTGAGAACTTGCAAAACACAGCTCTAGCTCACTCGGGCTACAAGAGCTCACAACGCTCACTCTCACTGCTGCTGACAACAACGCGGCGCCACAGCCGCCTCCGCAACCTGTCCGACACCGAGCTCCCGCGACGACGAGCCCCTAGCTGAAGGAAGTAGGGGGGGTGAGCCTCGCGAACAAGGCCCAGTAGGGATTACCAGTCCCTCACCGGACAGAGCAGCAGGAACTCCGAAAACAAGAAACTAAACTAGGAAGCTGTAAAGCGAGTAACACCTACAGCATGGTACTACTAAACAGCGGAAGAGAACAGTACAACGCCACGACCACCAACCAAGGTCGTGGCACACACACGACTCCCGCAGAAACCAACGGAGTCGGGCACAAAGCGGAAGCAGCGCTCGGCACACCTGCCGAGACCACGGAACAACCAAGTGAGAACAACGTCTCACCGCAAGCACGGCCACCTCAGACCTCTACAAGGTCGAGGGCCTACAAGCAGAACCACCCCGGACCCCGGACACACCGCCAGGTCGGGAAGCTACACACGCCGGTGCCATCACGGGCTGGCACCCAAGAACGAGACCATGGAACCGAGAGAACACCGAAGCGGGAACCACCAGAAGCACGGGTCTGCCCAAGGCCAGACCAACGACGCCCACGGAAACTAGGCACAGCCGGGCTATAACCGCCGTGCAAGCTCGGGCAACGAGGAACACTTGGAAACGTCGTGAGGAAAACGTCGTCACAACAAAAGCAACCAAGCCACCGCCGCTAGCAGCCAAGAGGGGGACACGCTGTCCACGCCCTCCGCTCACTAGCCTAGCTCCTGCCTCCGCCCTCGCGAAGGGCGAGACAGAGCCGCCACAGAAACACCCAACACACGCAACACCGCAGCCTGGCCAAGCTGCGGCCTCACGCCTAGCACCACTACGTGGCTCCGGAACCAACGCAGAGAGAGGCAGTGAGACAAAGGACTGTCTGGTCTGCGTCAGGAACTCCAAACTCCTCGACGTCTCAGACCCAGACAAGAGAGCTCTACAAACGACTCATCGCCGCTGCCCAAACCTCGTTTTCCCCTCAGCTCAGAGTTCGCTCACGTGGGCTGCCAACTCGAGCACACTCGTAGCCCGGAGTACTCCCTCAACAGGCTCCCGAGGATGGGGGTCCCAGGAAACGGAGACAACCTCTAAATGGGACAAGCCCTCAAGTGCAGAGCACCGGGCGAAAAGAGAACAGGCGGGGCAATCACCACAAAAACGGCACAACTGACTTGTAACCAAGACAAGCCCAGCAGGCACGGGCACACACGGCACCCCTTCAGGAAACCCCGGAGGGGCCGTCGACCAACGCCGGCACACACGGCACGGCACGAGAAGTTGGAACACCGCGAAGCAGAACAAAATCCAGAACAACCTAATCGCTACCACAAGTGTGTCGCCTTCAGAACAGGAAGGCGACAACCAGCCTGTCGCTACCAGGTCATGACGACCAGGGGGCCGCCTTCTGACCTGAACGCGACATATCGACCTGTCGCGTTCAGCGTCAGAAGGCCGGACCTCAAGTGGGGCCATTGGCCCGCAGCCAAACGGCACGGAGGCGAGAAGGCGACCAGGGAATCGTCGCTACCCCAAAAGGTAGAACGCGACGACTGCCCTGTCGCAACCCCGAAGGCGACAGCCAAGGTGCCGCCTTCAGAACAAAACTCGGAACTGAAGGGCAAAGGGGAACGCGACGGCCAACCTGTCGCTACCCGAAGGCGACAGGTTGCTCGTCGCCTCCAGACTGGTATCGCGACAGCCACCCTGTCGCAATCACAGGCTGAGCCCCAAACGGAGCATGGGGGCCAACCATGGTCACCCCAAGCTACCACACAAGCACACACGGGGAGGGGAGCATGGGGAAAGCTGTAAATCTAACTACAAAACCCCGAGGGCTCCCGATCCACCCGGATGGGAGAGGACACAAGAAATGCCTACCTTAGAATGGAGAAACCACCCCACGAAGGGGCCCTCGCGTTGGTTGGCCGCCTCCTCCTCGCTCCACGCACGCGCCGCCGCTCCGCACGAGCTCCCGGCCGCTCCACAGCGCCGGATCGCCGGAGGGAGCCCTCCACCGCCTGAGATGAGGGGAAAAGGGAGAGAGGAAGAAAAGGGGGAAGAAAGGAGGGGCCAACGGCCTTAAGCCCTCGGAACCTGAGAACGCGACAAGATCCCTATCGCGTTCCCAACAGGAATGCGACACCCCCACACGTCGCCTTCTCAAAAGTTCCAACAAGACCTCTGACAGGCCGACAGGCACCAGACCACGTGTCGCGCGCGCAGGCACCTCAAGTGAACACGACACCTGGCACGTTGCCTTCACACCTGCGATGCGGACACGTGGCACACAGCCACAGCGACAACCGGAACGCGACACAGGGGCCGTCGCCTTCCCAACCAGAAGGCGACAGGGAACATGTCGCGTTCAGAACGCGACACCCCTGACTCGATCCCAAGATCAACGCCAAGGCACACAGAACCCGAGGAGTTACACCAAGATGCGACGAGAAAGCGACGCACCCGGATGTCGCGACACAGATGACTATCGCGGTGGACACCCACGCCGCGACACCAACGCGTCACCCAGCCTGGACGCGTCAGTGGCCAGTCATCCCACGACACCGGATGGAAGCCGGGACACCGGGTGTTACAATCCACCCCCCTTAAAATAATTTTGTCCTCGAAATTGGGACAAGCCCAACAAATCCCGAGGCACGAAACGAAGCACGGGGAGTAAACGCAAGACCAGCGCGAAAAAGCCACTAAGTCTCAACACGACTTCCTCGTGGCAACAATCGCACCACCAAACACGTGCGGAAATCACGAAGTCTGAAAACCCACGGCTTACACAACGGGCTCCAAACACCACGGAGAGCACAGAATCGAAGACCCAACGGCTCACAACATGCTCCAACGCTCCGAGAGCACTAAGCCAAGAAAACAACGGCTCACTCCAGCCACACGTGGGGCGCCCAAATGGAACGACAACCCCACCGGTGCCGAGCGACACCAAATCTGGCCCGAACAGTGGAAAACGCCAGCCGAAAATTACACGGCTGCAGCCACCGACTGACCCCGCTGTTGGGACCAACCAATCGGCAACCCACTCTGTCGCTAACAAGACCCGATAGAGGATGCAGTTGCCGACAGCAACACAAGAAACGCCGGTCAACAACTCACTCTGTCGCCAGGGAAACTCGACAGAGTACACCATTGCCGACAACGACAGGGGAAACACCTGAGAGTCAAGCACGACACTCAGGGAACGGCCTCACGCTACTAGCAGCAGCTAGCAACGGTCACCAGCCCAACCGAAAATCCACACGAGCGACGAGAACCAGAGCAACATCGCGCTCGCAGAGAATCCGCAACACACGGAACAACGTCCACTGTCACCGCTAGGTCTCACCCAGACCTTCCTCGCGGTCCAACAGGGACAGCAACGTACGCAGAGCCACAAAAGCTGGGAGCTACACGCTCCACAACGTGGCACACCATGCCGAAAAACACGGAAGACGTCTGAGGTTAAGCCAAAGCCGAGCACCTCCCAACGTCGACAAACCACGTGGTTGAGTACTAGCAAGGCGATAGACCTCACTGTCACCGCACGAACCGACAGGAGACTCCGCCATCGGCTTCCAGACTCACCAACGCCACGCACAACCACACGAGAAGCAAAACAACCGCAGAGGTCGAGGACAACACGTCGAGCTCAGAAGGACCCAAACCGAAGCAGGGTACCACAACCGAACACACTCGCTCCCAAAGCGAGAGGGAAACTCGGACACATGCTACGACCAAAGCCTGGCGTACCACCGCGATAGGGCTACCTAGACTCGGCAAAGCAGCCACCCCGCAGTAGTAACGGTACAACCACAAGACTCGGGCTAGCACACGTGCCCCAGAGGCGGAAAGCTTAACACCTCCAACACCGAGCGAAGTCATGAAACGACGCACAAATCTCACGATCAGGCACACGGCACATCACATGATGCTACCACAAGCACCAGGAGCCACCCAAGGTACGACACAATGCACCAAGGCTCCAGACGGCACAAAACCAAAACACTCGAGCATGAGCACGCGGTGCTACCACAAACACCAAAAGTAAGCAAAGTGCAACACCGGTGCACTAGCGGCCGAAACAACACCACAGGCCAACGGAAAGGACTCTTTACAGAGGCCTGCCGAAAGCCACACACAAAGGACGCAAGCCTGAAAGGGCACAACAGGCCATGCCGACCCCAGCCCCTTTGAGGCACAAAGACACGATGCATCGCGAAAATGCTGAAAGTGCAGCACACGCAACTGCACCACCGGCCCAAGACAATACAGGGCCCACCGAAGGGGACTCTCCACCAGAGACCCACAACAGAAGCACACGGGAAGCCGACAACTTCTTCAAGAGTGCGACAACCATGTCGGCTCCAAAAAGCACACCAAAACACGAAGCACCAACTCTGCCACACAAGGAGCGAAAACCATAGCGACTCCCTAGCGCAAGAGCAAGAAGCACCACCTCTATCGCGACCGATAGAGAGGCCAAACACCAAAACGATGACACGAACTGCCTCCAAGGCACAAGCCAAGGCACCATCGAGCGCACACCGGAACAACGCTTGCACGAGCAAGCCAACCACGAAAACCAATGCACAGCAGAGCAACGCTCACATGAGCGGCCCAACAAGAAAACAATGCTACCTCGCACCAAACCAACAGGGACCCAATGCCCCGAATTTAGCCTGGCAGGTAGCGAGAAACCATCACAACGACAAACGGCACAACCAGGTCCACCGACCCACGGCGCCACAAGGAAACGCCGGCACGAGGGGAGCAATCAGCTCAACCAAAAACAACTCAAGGGAAGATAACTCCACCAGAAGGTCGCAACGATGCACACCTCGACGACACAAAACCACAGTGGAGCATCACCACCTCGAGTAGCCAACGGAAAACAGAGGAAGGAGACACGCACCGCAACGAGTCTCTTCCACGTGCGAGAGGCAAACCATAACGCAAGACTAGTGCTTCCACAAGAAGCACAGCCAGCCGAGCACCTACGGCACTCACCAGACCACCATCTGCGAGAGCACGCCATGCACCGAAAACGAAGCCGACCGCCCGCACCCTGGGGATACACAGAGTCCACCGGCACGGCCGAGAACACTTGGAAAAGACTAACAAGACCAGCTGGCCAACGCAGCGGCCAGACGCACGGCCAAGCGCACAACACTTTGACCGACAACGCCCAAGCAGACTGCAGCACAAACAGTCCAACCGGCAAACAACGACAGCTCATCTCCACCGAGAGAGAGTGAGCAGCGAAACCACAACAACACGAAGCAGCTTTGGGGAGAACCTCCACCAAAAGCGCCAAGAGCCATCCTGGGAGAACCTCACCAGAATGCAGCCCAACCAAACGGCACACTTCGAACCACAGGGGCAACACAACGGTGGCCCAAAACAAACACAGAGCACTCCTGGGAAGAACCTCCACCAGAAGCGACAAAGGGCGATCCTGGGAAGAACCTTCACCAGAATGCACAACCCAAACAACCAAACAACACGAACCATCAGAAAGGACACTGCAGTAAGCAAAACTGCAGAAGCAACACAAGCTGGTCCTGGGAGAACCTCCACCAGAACCACCAAGGCACCGCTCTGAGAAAAACCCTCCAGAACGCACCAGCCAAACCAACAGCGCATCTCAGACTCTGAGGTAGCACAGCAACAGCAGAAACGAGCGCGAAACGGTCCTAAGAGAAACCCTCACCAGGACAACAGCAAACGGTTCTGGGAAACCTCACCAGAACACAGGGCAACCAGCGATGCACCTCAGCCTAGAGGGCAACGCAACAGCAACCAGAAACGCGCACAGCACAGCTCTGGGGAAACCTCATTACCACCAGAACCAACAGAGAAGAACTCCAGGAGCACCTCACTAGAGTTCACAACCAGCCAGCGCCAGGCTGACAACAACCACAGACGAGTGTCGCAGCGCTCAACTAGCGGTGCAACACGGCACACAAAACACCTGCTCAGCTCGGCGTCCCGAGCACAGCGCACAACGGCGCACAGGCACACGAGGCCAAATACACAACAACGACAACACACACCCCAACAACAAAGGGGCAGCCAACAAGGCAGAGACACCTTCCACCGGTTCCACAGACCACAACTCTGCACCGGTGAAGGACACACCACACGCAGGCTCTCTCAGCCTTCGCGGCACGCACACACCCAAATGCCGGAGACGACCAGGAGCACCGCACCTGGACTTGCCTGCAAGTGTCCTCCATACGGAAAAGACCACTGCCGCGAGTCCAGCGCCAACCGCGCCGCTACGGCACGAACACGCCGAGCGACCACACTCATCACGCACGCGGCACAACAACAACTGCAACTTGCAGCACGCGCACGAACTTGCAGGAAAGCCGCACACCTGCAAAACAATCAAAGGCACAAGCCTAACACTAGTCGGACGGTGTCAGCAGCGCACTAGTACCTTCCTTTGGGACAGCTATAGTTATTAACTCCTTACAAATCTCAGTAGACCCTCGCTCTGATACCAACTGTAACGACCCGACCCTCCGGACCCCACCAAGGCCCGAAGTTCGCGTCGCCACCCACGGATCCGAAGACCCGGAAGGGTTATATGAACAAGTCTAGTGAGATATGTACTGAATTCGAATAACTATAACAATCTGTACATTATACAAAAAGGTGGTACAACGCGTCCCAAGCAAAAGCACAGGTACAAGAAGAAAGGTGCAGTCCTTAAGGGGCATACCCCGAGAACTTGCAAAACACAGCTCTCAGCTCACTCGGGCTACAAGAGCTCACAACGCTCGCTCTCACTGCTGCTGACAACAACGCGGCACCACAGCCGCCTCCGCAACCCGTCCGACACCGAGCTCCCGCGACAACGAGCCCCTAGCTGAAGGAAGTAGGGGGGGTGAGCCTCGCGAACAAGGCCCAGTAGGGATTACCAGTCCCTCACCGGCCAGAGCAGCAGGAACTCCCAAAACAGGAAACTAAACTAGGAAGCTGTAAAGCGAGTAACACCTACAACATGGTACTACTAAACAGCGGAAGAGAACAGTACAACGCCACGACCACCAACCAAGGTCGTGGCACACACACGACTCCCGCAGAAACCAACGGAGTCGAGCACAAAGTGGAAGCAGCACTCGGCACACCTATCGAGACCACGGAACAACCAAGTGAGAACAACGTCTCACCGCAAGCACGGCCACCTCAGACCTCTACAAGGTCGAGGGCCTACAAGCAGAACCACCCCGGACCCCGGACACACCGCCAGGTCGGGAAGCTACACACGCCGGTGCCATCACGGGCTGGCACCCAAGAACGAGACCACGGAACCGAGAGAACACCGAAGCGGGAACCACCAGAAGCACAGGTCTGCCCAAGGCCAGACCAACGACGCCCACGGAAACTAGGCACAGCCGGGCTATAACCTCCGTGCAAGCTCAGGCAACGAGGAACACTTGGAAACGTCGTGAGGAAAACGTCGTCACAACAACAGCAACCAAGCCACCGCCGCTAGCAGCCAAGAGGGGGACACGCTGTCCACGCCCTCCGCTCACTAGCCTAGCTCCTGCCTCCGCCCTCGCGAAGGGCGAGACAGAGCCGCCACAGAAACACCCAACACACGCAACACCGCAGCCTGGCCAAGCTGCGGCCTCACGCCTAGCACCACTACGTGGCTCCGGAACCAACGCAGAGAGAGGCAGTGAGACAAAGGACTGTCTGGTCTGCGTCAGGAACTCCAAACTCCTCGACGTCTCAGACCCAGACAAGAGAGCTCTACAAATGACTCATCGCCGCTGCCCAAACCTCGTTTTCCCCTCAGCTCAGAGTCCGTTCACGTGGGCTGCCAACTCGAGCACACTCGTAGCCCGGAGTACTCCCTCAACAGGCTCCCGAGGATGGGGGTCCCAGGAAACGGAGACAACCTCTAAATGGGACAAGCGCTCAACTGCAGAGCACCGGGCGAAAAGAGAACAGGCGGGGCAATCACCACAAAAATGGCACAATTGACTTGTAACCAAGACAAGCCCAGCAGGCACGGGCACACACGGCACCCCTTCAGGAAACCCCAGAGGGGCCGTCGACCAACGCCGGCACACACGGCACGGCCCAAGAAGTTGGAACACCGTGAAGCAGAACAAAAGCCAGAACAACCTGATCGCGACCACAAGTGTGTCGCCTTCAGAACAGGAAGGCGACAACCAGCCTGTCGCTACCAGGTCACGACGACCAGGGGGCCGCCTTCTGACCTGAACGCGACATATCGACCTGTCGCATTCAGCGTCAGAAGGCCGGACCTCAAGCGGGGCCATTGGCCCGCAGCCAAACGGCACGGAGGCGAGAAGGCGACCAGGGCATCGTCGCTACCCCAAAAGGTAGAACGCGACGACTGCCCTGTCGCAACCCCGAAGGCGACAGCCAAGGTGCCGCCTTCAGAACAAAACCCGGAACTTAAGGGCAAAGGGGAACGCGACGGCCAACCTGTCGCTACCCGAAGACGATAGGTTGCTCGTCGCCTCCATACTGGTATCGCGACAGCCACCCTGTCGCGATCACAGGCTGAGCCCCAAACGGAGCATGGGGGCCAACCATGGTCACCCCAAGCTACCATACAAGCACACACGGGGAGGGGAGCATGGGGAAAGCTGTAAATCTAACTACAAAACCCCGAGGGCTCCCGATCCACCCGGATGGGAGAGGGCACAAGAAATCCCTACCTTAGAACGGAGAAACCACCCCACGAAGGGGCCCTCGCGTTGGTTGGCCGCCTCCTCCTGCTCCACGCACGCGCCGCCGCTCCGCACGAGCTCCCGGCCGCTCCACAGCGCCGGATCGCCGGAGGGAGCCCTCCACCGCCTGAGAAGAGGGGAAAAGGGAGAGAGGAAGAAAAGGGGGAAGAAAGGAGGGGCCAACGGCCTTAAGCCCTCGGAACCTGAGAACGCGACAAGATCCCTGTCGCGTTCCCAACAGGAACGTGACACCCCCACACGTCGCCTTCTCAAAAGTTCCGACAAGACCTCTGACAGGCCGACAGGCGCCAGACCACGTGTCGCGCGCGCAGGCGCCTCAGGTGAACACGACACCTGGCATGTCGCCTTCACACCTGCGATGCGGACACGTGGCACACAGCCACAGCGACAACCAGAACGCGACACAGGGGCCGTCGCCTTCCCAACCAGAAGGTGACAGGGAACATGTCGCATTCAGAACACGACACCCCTGCCCAACTCGATCCCAAGATCAATGCCAAGGCACACAGAACCCGAGGAGTTACACCAAGATGCGACGAGAAAGCGACGCACCCGGACGTCGCGACATAGATGACTATCGCGGTGGACACCCACGCCGCGACACCAACGCGTCACCCAGCCTGGACGCGTCAGTGGCCAGTCATCCCACGACACCGACGGAAGCCGGGACACCGGGTGTTACAAGAAGACACTCAGACATATTTTGTGTAGAGAAGTGTACAGACGCATTAAATGCATGGATATTGGTGTTGTACGCACAAAAACTTTGACTTTTCAACGTATTCGAAAAATAAGTTTGAATATCAAGTCGTTATAGCTCATGAAATCGATATGAACTTGACTTATAGAATTGTTGTGTAAGTGAGTTATTGTTCATGTGAATCATTGCATGTTCATAACCAAATCGATATATACTCATGATACAATCGTTATGATAGTGTAAGTAAATCGTTATGAGCAAGTCGTTGTGAACAAATCGATATATTGACCAAGTCATTGTAGTGACTTATCGAATCATTACAGCAAACAAATCGTTGTGTAACTTATCGAGTCGATGTAAATACCAAATCGATGTGGAACTTATCGAATCGTTGTGAGAGACAAATCGTTATGACACCAAGTCGTTGTTCTCACTTATCAAATCGATGTGAAATAAAATTGATGTGAGAGCAAATCGTTGTTCTCACTTACCAAATCGATGTGAACCAAAATCGATGTGAGTGCAAATCGTTGTTCTCACTTATCAAATCGTTGTGAAATGAAATCGTTGTGAGATCGAAATCGATGCGATCACTTAGCGAATCGTTCTGAGATCAAACTCGATGTGATTACTTAACGAATCATTCTGAGATCGAAATCGATGCGATCACTTAACGAATCGTTGTGAGATCGAAATCGATGTGATCACTTAGCGAATCATTTTGAGATCCAAATCGATGCGATCACTTAGCAAATCGTTCTGAGATCGAAATCGATGCGATCACTTAGCGAATCGTTCTGCTTCAAAGCGAGTTGATGTGTACTTAGAGAAATTTCATGCTCTGAAAATTAAAAACAACAGTGTAAGTATTTACTTACAAGTCTTTGCTTGATTTTACCTGGTTTATTTCCTCTGACTAAGCTTCATGACAACTTGTTAGATACTAATTGTTAGGATTTTATTAATCACCAAAATAGATATATAATTCATGATATATGGGGATGATCTGATCATCAATCTCCCCCTTTTTGGTGATGACAAAACATAACAAGAATATAGATGCTTCTGAAAGAAAACCTAAGTTACTTTGCTGGTAAAAATAAAAGGAATTTATTTTTATTTTATGTATTTCAGAAGTGTGATATTTCTCCCCCTTTTTGTCATTAAGAAAAAGGATAACACAAGGAGACAAAGACAGGAAGAGAAAAGATGAGTGGGGTCAAAGAACAGTTTTATTTATCTTAAGGGGTTACAGAGATGTAGAAAGCATGAGACAAGAGAGAGGCGTGCCGTTGTATAATTGGCAAGGCCTGGCGTTCCTGCTCTTCAAAAAAAGCCTAAAAAGCCCCAAAAGTGATGGAGTAAGAGGGTCCCATGTCAGGTAGCATGTTTTGAATATGAAGCCGCTGTTGAGTACCCAGAAAAGTGCCATATTCAGCGTTGCCAAGAGAAAGTGTAAGGCCCTCGAATTAGTTGTCATTTTATTTTATTGTGTGTTGAGTCATGTTGTATATATATATCATGTATACGTATGTGGATACTTATGTACGATGTTATATTGGTATACTTAAGTATGCATGCGTATATTAGTTGTAAATATTGCTTGATTACATGTTGTAGTAGTGTGTACATCATATTATATATATGGCATGTAAGTATATAGTGTAAGCATGGTTTTCTGCATGTTTTTAAGCTCTGGCCGAAGAGCAAATTGGCGTCAACATGGATGGACGTCCATGATGAGTCAACGTCCATGTCGATGGACGCCAACACTAAAGTAGACGACCATCTATGTGGACGTCTATTTCTCTGATTCTCTATGCGCAGCAGAGCCCGAAATTCTGGGGGCAAGCAAGCTCACCGATTGGGGAGATGTCCCCAATAGCTCTCAGCTCTCCCATCAGACCCTACGGGATATCCCAATCCATTTTCTATAAACCTTCCTCTCCTTGCAACCTGAAAGACTCTCTCTTAGCTCTTTGCAAAGGGAGAAGGAAACCCTAGCTGAACTGGAGAAGAACTAAACTTTGGGAGCTCAGATCCGGTGATTCAAAGCTTCCTCCGGCGATCTACTGCATTTGGAAGGGATTTTGGACGAAGGAGAAGGCTTCCCCAACCTCGGCTTGGCAGCTACTTCGACCTAGAACCCGAGGGAAGGCTGTGGAGGAGACTTCTTGGCACTACCCAAGGAGAGCTTCAACAGCAGATTTGATCCCTTTAGAGATTTCGTAAATGCAAGTAACCCATCCCCGTAGCCCATGTATGTGTCCAGTAGGTTTTAAGGATTTTATGAGATTTTCCTCGTGTCCTGGATCCTCACATTCACCCATTCTTCAGAGCTCGGTCTGTGTTTTTGCACATACAGGAGCTTGACGGCAAGATCCCTTGCCATAAAGATCCTCAGTTGGCGGCAGACAATGCTGCCGTGAACACCTCTAAACGGCCAGACGTTGTCGTTAAGTTCTTCAGGACAGAATAGGAAACTGTTCTGCCTTGTATACCTAATTTCTGAAGTTTTGCGCATGAGGATATAGTGTAAATTTTACATGATACATAATGTAGTTAATAGAATGTGTTGTGAATGGTTGATGAATTTTGGTAAATGATGTGAATTATTACATTTATTTGAAATGCATGTTAGATAAGGTCCTGAACATGTAGACCTTTGTTTGCGTAGTCCATGTGAAATTTTGATTGCCCCGAAATTTTCAGGTGATGTATATGTATGTCAGTCCCTGTTTCGAAAATCCAAGAATTTTTCCATGACCATGCTAATTGTTGAAATTTCCGCATTGAAAATAGAGGGCATGTGTAGGTTAGCCAAAAATTTCCAGTAAATTGTGTAATGTGCAATAAATTTGGATAAAATTTCTGTGATAACATTCAAGTTAGATACAGGTCTGAAAACTGTCAAATCCGATAATTATCTTGTGCTTCCATGATAATTGAATGAATTGTGGCATGAGAATGAGTATTTTATTTTCTGTAAATTATATGTAATTCAAAAAAATGTGAAAATTTGCAGGTATGGTCAGAAACCTGTAAACAGTGTGTGGTTAAATTTTCATGAAATTTGGGTAACAGTAGGCTATGTGGTGAAACTTCCATGCAAAATTGAATAGTTTATGCATGCTTAACATAATTAGGATTTGATTAGGTGTTCCCAACCTGATTAGTGTAAATCATGAAGTGTTTGAACACTGTCAATAGTAGTACCATGATTTAGGGAAAAAAACTGAACCATGTGTTAATGATAAAACTATAAGTGATGTGTCATATTGTGTAATATGTGTGTGTTAAAAACCGAAATGTGTAAAATGTGCCGTGTGTGACACTGCTTCCATAGAGGGCTGTGGAACCGTACTGTGGAAAAGTCCCCACGGGAAGGTTCAATGTGTAAATCCTATGGGCATTAGGATGAAATCTTGGAGGTAGACAAGTACCACTGGTTAGGGTGGAGAGTTCTTCTCCCGGTCTGCGCAGTCCAATAGTCGTCACTGTGTTGCCTAGGTGGCGTCTATGTGTTATGTGTATGTGATGTGTCCTTCTAATGGTGGTTTGGACTATGTGTCACGGCATCTAATGTGAAATGTGAATGCGAATATGTGTAAATTGTGTTATGTGAATATGTGCATATGTGTAATGTGTAAAAGTGAACCATGTGAATGTGTAAATGTGTAACCATGTGATGTAAGTGTGTTAGATTGAAAATTTGTAATTCATATTATGAAATTATTAAGTTCATGTCAAAACAGCAACCTTCATATGTTTATAATGATGCCTTACATGTACAAGAATGTGTAGAAACCATGTTAGGAGTTCTTCTTTTAGATGTGTGTGAGATTCCATGCTTAGAAGGCTACCATGCTAGCTTAAATGTAAAATGTTAGCTCTCATGTGAAGGGATGAGTAGAAAGCATGTGATAGGTATTTGGTTTTGAGATGGCATGAATCATGTATCATGTGTTGTGAAGTTGTAGAAATACCATGATAGGTTGTTTATTTTATTGTCTCAACCATGTTATATGTTTGATTTAATGAATTTGAAAGTAGAACTTACTTGTGATATATGCATGTGTGACGTGTATGGAGTTTACATGCTGAGTCTTTTAGACTCATTCCTTGCTTCGGCGTACAGGCTTAGTAGGTGACCCCACTCCTTTGGAGGAGACCGCGAAGAGCGACTCCGAGCGAGGAGAGTAGCTTTGTGGAGTCACCATAATTGTACTTGCTTTCATAGTATGTAATTGAGACATTGTAACTGAAACATTATGAAATTGTGGACAAGCTATGTATTTTAGAATTAGTTTTATTATGTGGACATTAGCTCTTTAATTCGCTATATTGATCATGTATGGTTAAATGTGGATGATGAAATGAAAGATAGTAGTTCTTTTCTTCTGCTACTCTGTATTTATATGTGTACATCTCGATCGTATGTTAGTGTTGGGTAAATGTCCCACTGTGATGATGTTCGTTATACCGACGTGGATTGGTATAATCGTACCGGTATAATGAGGGTCATCGCAGAAATTGGTATCAGAGAGACCGATTGAGATAGTACATAAATATACATAACTCATCATCCTCATTACATGCTAAATCTTTATAGAGTTGTCCACATGTGTAGAATTGATTAATAATGAATTGAAAATAGATAAGAAAATGGTTAGGAGTAAATTAACATAGCTCTAATAGTGGCTGAAATTTATTGCAGCCATGGCTTCGTGTGGTAGACGTGGCGGTGCTGCTGCTCGTGAGGGTGAGCAGAGGCGTGAGGAGCAGGCTGAGTAGCAGGTCCCAGCACCTCAGGGTCCTGTACTTCCCCCACTGCCGCCAGTGGATTATGGAGTGTTCATGCAGGGTCTAGTGCAGGACATACAGACGCAGGCCCACACCCAGGCTGCACTCCAGGCTCAGTTGGAGGCTCAGGTTAGAATAATGAAACCAAGAGTAGTCTGCTTTATT
Organism: Colocasia esculenta; assembly: GCA_014218235.1. Classification (NCBI taxonomy): domain Eukaryota; kingdom Viridiplantae; phylum Streptophyta; class Magnoliopsida; order Alismatales; family Araceae; genus Colocasia; species Colocasia esculenta. The sequence goes on from CM024757.1 coordinate 99,959,324, forward strand.
TAATGGCATGATGTTGTGTTGAATATGTGTTGCTTATTGTTTGTTGTAGTAGGCTCAAATTCCAGCTCAGGACCATGGTGGACCTTCCATCATGGAAAGATTCAAGAGGATGTTGCCACCCTCTTTTAAGGGGGAGAGAGACCCATTGCTAGCTGAAAATTGGATGAGTGAGATCGAGAAGATCTTCCGGGCTGTTAGGTGTGTGGACGAGGATAAGGTTACTTTAGACACCTATATGCTACAGGTATGTGTTAGTTTTATATGTTGTATATCCTGTTAAGTTAGAATTGTTTAGTGTGGTGCTTATGAAGATTGTGTTACAGGAGAGAGCTGATGTGTGGTGGGCTTCCTTACTGCGTACCCGATTCGAGGACGGAGCTATTAACATGGCTTGGGACGAGTTCGTGAGGCTCTTTCGGGCCAAATTCATCCCCGAGCATATCCAGGACAGGATGGAGCAGGAGTTCCTTTCCTTGACCCAGGGCTCCATGACCGTGCTCGAGTATGAGGCCAGGTTTGCAGAATTATCTAAATATGCACCTCATATCGTGACAGACAAGCGTAGGAAAGCAAAGAAGTTCATGATGGGCCTGAAGCCATCACTGAGGACGAGGCTAGTGGCATTTGACCATTGTACCTTGGACGAGGCCCTTAGCGCTGCTTGTAGGTAGGAGGGTGAAATGGAGAAGTATCTCGAGGAGAAGAAGGCTTCGCAGAAGAGGCGTGCAGCTACGTTCCAGCCGCAGGACAAGAAGAAAGCAGTGTACCAGGCACCGCAGCGTCCAGTAACAACCAGCAGTGCACAGGTATCTTCTCAACGTTCCCCTAGTGTAAATAAGGAGTGTCCTCATTGCTGGAAGACACATGGTGGTTCTGAGTGTTGGATGATTGCGGGGAAATGCTTGAAGTGCGGAAGCAGCGACCACAAGATCAAGGATTGTCTGAGACTTCAACAGGGAGTCCAGCGTGGAGCGCCAGCCCCAGCAGCGGTAGCAGCAGCAGCGCCAGCTACAGGAAGACCAGGAAGGCCTCGAGCCCCAGCTCGAGTGTTTGCCCTAGCACGAGAGGATGCCGAGCAGGCGGAGCATGTCACCAAAGGTACGGTTTTACTTCTAGGTGTGCACGCTCGGGTTTTGTACCATACGGGTGCCACTCACTCATTCATCTCTGAGCGTTTCGCTAGAGAGTTAGCTCTAGAGTCAGCCATAGAGTCTGAGGAGTTAGAGGTCCCTTTGTCTATGCACACACCTGCGGGTACGGTATCAACTAGGAAGTGCATTCCGTCGTTACCTGTGTGCATTGAGGATAGGGTTTTGGATGGGTGTTTCTTCTTGCTAAAGATGAAGGACTATGATGCTATTCTTGGTCTGGATTGGCTAGAGGAGCACTATGCGTTAGTAGATTGTCGTGGGAAGAGGATTGTTTTCTGCATTCCTGGTGAGGACGAGTTCTCTCATCCCTTGCCAAGGAACTTGGCGGAAAAGTTGGTCATCTCTGCCATGAAGGCGATGCGCATGGTAAACAAGGGTTGTGACGCTTTTCTTGCCAGCGTGGTGTTAGTACCTGAGGCTGATGAGTCACCTACTCTTGCTGAGATCGAGGTAGTACAGGACTTTCCAGACGTCTTTCCCGAAGATTTGTCTGGATTGCCACCGGATAGGGAGATAGAGTTCACCATAGAGTTGCTTCTGGGTACCTCTCCTATCTCGAAGGCTCCATATCGGATGGCACCTGCGGAGTTAGCCGAGTTAAGGAAGCAGTTGCAAGAGTTACTAGATAAGGGATTTATTCGCCCTAGTGTTTCCCCTTGGTGCGCACCTGTCTTATTTGTAAAGAAGAAGGATGGATCACTTAGGTTATGCATCGATTATAGGAAGCTAAACCAAGTGACAGTGAAGAACAGGTATCCCTTGCCTCGGATTGATGATTTGTTTGACCAGTTGCAGGATGCATCAGTCTTTTCTAAGATTGATTTACGATCTGGTTATCATCAATTGAGGATTAGGAGTGAGGATGTGTCCAAAACGGCATTTAGATCCCGTTATGGACATTATGAGTTTTTGGTCCTTCCTTTCGGATTGACCAACGCCCCTGCAGCATTCATGGATCTCATGAACCGGGTTTTTAGGCTGTATCTAGATAGCTTTGTTGTAGTGTTTATAGATGATGTGATGGTCTACTCTCAGGATGAGGCCACACACCGTCAGCATTTGAGGGTAGTATTAGAGGTTCTCCGTGAGCACAAGCTGTACGCAAAGTTCAGCAAGTGCGATTTCTGGTTGCGCGAGGTTCATTTCCTCGGGCATGTTATCTCGGGTGCTGGTGTAGCAGTTGATCTAGCAACGGTCCAGCAGTTATGGATTGGGAGACCCCCAAGACCCCTTCGGAGATTCGTAGTTTTCTTGGTTTGACTGGTTACTATCGGCAATTCATTGAGGGATTTTCATCCATCGCCGCCCCATTGACTCAGCTTACCAGAAAGGGAGTGATGTTTGTCTGGTCCGAGAAGTGTGAGAGTAGTTTTCAATTGTTGAATACTAAGCTCACGTCAGCTCTGGTGTTAGTCTTGTCGAGCGGTGTAGAGGGTTTTGCTATCTACACAGATGCGTCTCGGATTGGCCTTGGTTGCATTTTAATGCAGCAAGAAAGGGTAGTGGCATATGCTTCTCGTCAGTTGAATGAGCATGAGAAGAACTATCCGACCTATGATTTGGAGCTTGCAGCAATGGTTCATGCACTAAAGATCTAGAGGCACTATCTTTATGCTGTCAGATTTGAGGTGTTCACCGACCACAAGAGCTTGAAGTATCTTTTCTCCCAAAAGGAATTAAACCGGAGGCAGAGAAGATGGGTTGAGTTCTTGAAGGACTATGACTTCAACCTTCAGTATCACCCTGGGAAGGCGAATGTCGTAGCTGATGCCCTGAGTAGGATGAGACCATCTCTCCAGCAGGACTGGAAGATGTTGGAGGATGCGGCTTGCGCGTTGACTGAGTTAGAGCCATCGCTATGCCAGGCTTTTGTAGCCCAGTTATCCCTTAGGTCCTCGGTTTTGGTTGAGGTGATTGAGCAACAGAAAGCCGACCCTAGACTCCAGGAGCTAGTGGGCAAGGCGGGCATTGCTCGTGATGAGGACGGTGTGATTAGGTTTCATCATCGTGTCTATGTCCCTGATTTGGTAGATGTCTGTGAGCATGTGTTAGCGGAGGCTCATAGATCATGATTCTCTATTCATCCGGGTAACACCAAGATGTACCAAGATTTGAAGATGTCCTTTTGGTGGTCTGGCATGAAGAGGGATGTGGCGGAATATGTGTCCCGATGTTTAGTATGACAGCAAGTGAAAGTCGAGCGACAGCGACCATCTGGCCTTATGCAGAAGATGGAAATCCCAGTGTGGAAGTGGGAAGCTGTCACTATGGATTTTGTTTCGGGTTTGCCTCAGTCTAGACGGGGTAACGACTCGATTTGGGTGGTTATGGATAGGTTCTCGAAGACTATGCATTTCTTGCCTATGAAGAAGAAGTAGTCAGTAGAGAGTTTGGCTAGATTGTATGTTAGTAGCATTATTAGGTTGCATGGTGTGCCAAAGTTGATTATTTCGGATCGAGATCCGAGATTTACTTCGAGGTTGTGGAAGGGTCTTCAGGATGCTTTGGGTTCGGAGCTGAAGCTCAGTTCGGCGTTTCATCCCCAGACAGATGGACAGTCTAAGAGGACTATCCAGACGCTCGAGGATATGTTGAGGGCGTGTGTGCTGGATTGGAAGGATGATTGGGAGCGTCATTTACCTCTAGTGGAGTTCGCATACAACAACAGCTTTCATGCGAGCATTGGTATGGCTGCATTTGAGGCGTTGTATGGAAGGCCTTGCAGATCTCCATTATGTTGGGAGGAGACCGACGATAGGCAGTTGATTGGTCCGGAGTTAGTTCAGGAGACTTCGGATAAGATTCAGTTGATTAGGAAGAGGCTTGTTGCGGCGCAGGATAGGCAGAAGAGCTATGCCGAAAACAGGAGGAAGGATTTGGAGTTCGAGGTGGGTGAGCATGTCTTTCTGAAGATTTCACCTACTCGAGGTGTCGTCAGGTTTGGCAGGCATAGCAAGTTAAGCCCAAGATTCATTGGCCCATATGAGATTCTCAGACGATTGGGCAGCGTGGCATATGAGCTAGCTTTACCCCCAGCTTTAGCTAGTGTTCATCCTGTTTTCCACGTTTCTATGCTCAGAAAGTATGTCCGAGATCCATCTCATGTGATTAGTCACGAGCCAGTGGAGATTCAGCCAGATCTGTCGTATGTGGAGCAACCAGTAGCTATTCTTGACCGGAAGGTTCAGCATCTCCGGAACAAGAGGATTACGTCAGCAAAGGTTCTATGGCGGAACTTCTCACGAGAGGAGGCTACTTGGGAGCTTGAGGAGGCGATGAGGAAGAAGTATCCTCATTTGTTCGAGTAGTGTAGTTTAAACTTCGAGGATGAAGTTTTCTTAAGGGGGAGAGGGTGCAAGGCCCTCGAATTAGTTGTCATTTTATCTTATTGTGTGTTGAGTCATGTTGTATATATATATCATGTATACGTATGTGGATACTTATGTACGATGTTATATTGGTATACTTAAGTATGCATGCGTATATTAGTTGTAAATATTGCTTGATTACATGTTGTAGTAGTGTGTACATCATATTACATATATGGCATGTAAGTATATAGTGTAAGCATGGTTTTCTGCATGTTTTTAAGCTCTGGCCGAAGAGCAAATTGGCATCAACATGGATGGACGTCCATGATGAGTCAACGTCCATGTCGATGGACGCCAAGACTAAAGTAGACGGCCATCTATGTGGACGTCTATTTCTCTGATTCTCTGTGCACAGCAGAGCCCAAAATTCCGGGGGCAAGCAAGCTCACCGATTGGGGAGATGTCCCCAACGGCTCTCAGCTCTCCCATCAGACCCTACGGGATATCCCAAGCCATTTTCCTATAAACCTTCCTCTCCTTGAAACCTGAAAGACTCTCTCTTAGCTCTTTGCAAAGGGAGAAGGAAACCCTAGCTGAACTAGAGAAGAACTGAACTTTGGGAGCTCAGATCCGGCGATTCAAAGCTTCCTCCGGTGATCTACTGCACTTGGAAGGGAGTTTGGACGAAGGAGAAGGCTTCCCCAACCTCGGCTTGGCAGCTACTTCGACCTAGAACCCGAGGGAAGGCTGTGGAGGAGACTTCTTGGCACTGCCCAAGGAGAGCTTCAACAGCAGATTTGATCCCTTTGGAGATTTTGTAAAAGGCAAGTAATCCATCCCCGTAGCCCATGTATGTGTCCAGTAGGTTTTAAGGATATTATGAGATTTTCCTCGTGTCCTGGATCCTCACATTCACCCATTCTTCAGAGCTCGGTCTGTGTTTTTACACAGACAGGAGCTTGACGGCAAGATCCCTTGCCGTCAAGATCCTTAGTTGGCGGCAGACGATGCTGCCGTTAACACCTCTAAATGGCCAGACGTTGCCATTAAGTTCTTCAAGACAGAACAGGAAACTGTTCTGCCTTATATACCTAATTTCCGAAGTTTTGCGCATGAGGATATAGTGTAAATTTCACATGATACATAATGTAATTAATAGAATGTGTTGTGAATGGTTGATGAATTTTGGTAAATGATGTGAATTATTACATTTATTTGAAATGCATGTTAGATAAGGTCCTGAGCATGTAGACCTTTGTTTACGTAGTCCATGTGAAATTTCGATTGCCCTGAAATTTTCAAGTGATGTATATGTATGTCAGTCCATGTTCCAAAAATTCGAGAATTTTTCCATGACCATGCTAATTGTTGAAATTTTTCGCATTGAAAATAGAGGGCATGTGTAGGTTAGCCAAAAATTTCAAGTAAATTGTGTAAGGTGCAATAAATTCGGATAAAATTTCTGTGATAACATTCAAGTTAGATACAGGTCTGAAAACTGTCAAATCCGATAATTATGTTGTGCTTCCACAATAATTGAATGAATTGTGGCATGAGAATGAGTATTTTATTTTCTGTAAATTATATCTAATTCAAAATGTGAAAATTTTCACGTGTGGTTAGAAAACTTCAAACAGTGTGTGGTTAAATTTTCATGAAATTTGAGTAACAGTAGGCTATGTGGTGAAACTTCCATGCGAAATTGAATGGTTTATGCATGCTTAACGTAATTAGGATTTGATTAGGTGTTCCCAACCTGATTAGTGTAAATCTTGAAGTGTTTGAACCCTGTCAATAGTAGTACCATGATTTAGGGAAAAAAAACTGAACCATGTGTTAATGATAAAACTATAAGTGATGTGTCATATTGTGTAATATGTGTGTGTTAAAAACCGAAATGTGTAAAATGTGCCGTGTGTGACACTGCTTCCATGGAGGGCTGTGGAACCATACCGTGGAAAAGTCCCCATGGGAAGGTTGAATGTGTAAATCCTATGGGCATTAGGATGAAATCCTGGAGGTGGACAAGTACCACTGGTTAGGGTGGAGAGTTCTTCTCCTGGTCTGCGCAGTGCAAGAGTCGTCACTGTGTTGCCTAGGTGGCGTCTATGTGTTATGTGTATGTGATGTGTCCTTCTAATGGTGGTTTGGACTATGTGTCACGGCATCTAATGTGAAATGTGAATGCGAATATGTGTAAATTGTGTAATGTGAATATGTGCATATGTGTAATGTGTAAAAGCAAACCATGTGAATGTGTAAATGTGTAACCATGTGATGTAAGTGTGTTAGAGTGAAAATTTGTAATTCATATTATGAAATTATTAAGTTCATGTCAAAACAGCAACCTTCATATGTTTATAATGATGCCTTACATGTACAAGAATATGTAGAAACCATGTTAGGAGTTCTTCATTTAGATGTGTGTGAGATTCCATGCTTAGAAGGCTACCCTGTTAGCTTAAATGTAAAATGTTAGCTCTCATGTGAAGGGATGAGTAGAAAGCATGTGATAGGTATTTGGTTTTGAGATGGCATGAATCATGTATCATGTGTTGTGAAGTTGTAGAAATACCATGATAGGTTGTTTATTTTATTGTCTCAACCATGTTATATGTTTGATTTAATGAATTTGAAAGTAGAACTTACTTGTGATATATGCATGTGTGACGTGTATGGAGTTTACTTGCTGAGTCTTTTAGACTCATTCCTTGCTTCGGCGTACAGGCTTAGCAGGTGACCCCACTCCTTTGGAGGAGACCGCGAAGAGCGACTTCGAGCGAGGAGAGTAGCTTTGTGGAGTCACCATAATTGTACTTGCTTTCATAGTATGTAATTGAGACATTGTAACTGAAACATTATGAAATTGTGGACAAGCTATGTATTTTGGAATTAGTTTTATTATGTGGACATTAGCTCTTTAATTCGCTATATTGATCATGTATGGTTAAATGTGGATGATGAAATGAAAGATAGTAGTTCTTTTCTTCCGCTACTCTGTATTTATATTTGTGTACATCTCGATCGTATGTTAGTGTTGGGTAAATGTCCCACTGTGATGACGTTCATTATACCGACGTGGATTGGTATAATCGTACCGGTATAAAGAGGGTCGTCGCAGAAAGTTTGTAGGTATTGAATGAACCGAAGCTGGTAAGCAGAAGAAAGTGATCCATCTTCAAAGGATAGTGGATCTGATGCTGCAGGAGATCTTTCTTCATAGCCACAAAGACCTTGTATCTTTCAATCCATAAATCATAAGAATTTTGAATAAGGTGAAGAGAATTGGAGTCAAGGAACTGTTCAACAGTCAGCAAAGGCTAGTTGGATTTGGCCTAAGAGGCATTTAGAGCCTTAAGCTGCTCAGCAAAAAGAGGATAAGCCTTTTCCCATTTGGATGGAGAGAGGCGCTCACATTCAGACAAAATGGGGGCAAGAATATCTGACTTGATGTAGCCCCGATGGTACTCTCTGAAAATAAATCTATGAAAGTAAAGAGAGAGGCCCTTTTCAGCTAAAATTCTAGCCAGTACCTGAGTAGCCCTTTCAAAGATCAAGGAGCCTACTGCGGATTCCATGATGAGATAATGGAGAGGCGGCAAGAAGACAACATATGGAATCACCAATTTTGCAAAGTCAACCGTAATGGATTTGGTGTGAGCATCATGGGAACCAAGAGCAGCAATAGCTTGCCGGAATTGGCCAAGCTGTACTTCAAGAAGATTATTCAGGTAGCAGTAGTTGTTGTACATCTCATATTGCCTGATAAGTTTGATTTCTTTTTGAATAAAAGGCCCCCAAGTATCCTTGTGAAGGATTTGGAACCACTCAAAGAGAGACAATAGATGATCCCTGGCTGGTTTAGCTCGAAGGAACTGGCTATGAAGAGATTTCTATCCCCGAGCCCACTGCTCTTCAGTCTTGGCTTCAGCCATGGAAAAGATTTTGGTTTGCTCAGATTTAGATAGGAGGTATAAGGAAGAATGGTATTCAATTGATCAGTGAGATGGAGAGTGGGAAGATCCAGAATGGTGGCAAAGGTTTTTACAAGAAATTCCCCGCATAGAGGTTTATTTTTAGTGACAACTGTAAGGGAGAACCAAAGAGGTGGATAGTGAGGTTCAGAGGAAACAGAAGGATTGGAAGAAAGTTTCCTCTTCTTAGGAGCATGGCTGGAAGAGCCATTCCTATGAATATGGGTGCTAACCTTCAGAACATATCGAAGAATGGCTTCTTCGAATTCATCCTTGATGCCCTGGATCTCAGGGTGTTCAAGTTGAGCACCTTTTGGAATGATGGTTATACATGAAGGAGGAGTAGGAGGGTGAAGGAAGGAACGAGAGGTGACTAGTGGTGGAATGGATGGTCCAAAAGAGGAGGGACCTGAAGAAGAGGCTCCTGCGGATGAGGATGCTTGATGAACCTCAACAGAAGGAGGAGGAAGAGGAGGAGGAGATGTGGAGGTGACAGGAGATGAGGAGGATTGCAAAGGAAATGGTGTTAGAGATGAAATGGTGCGAGGCATGGGTTGTTTGAAGGTGGTAGGTGTTGGAGGAGTTGTGGATGAAGATGGTGGTGAAGGAGGGGTTGGTGTTTGAAGAGGAGAAGGAGCAGGGGCTTCTAGAGCTACAGCTGGTACTTCTGCTCTTGAAGTCTCAGCCTCGGAAACCACTGGCCCGATTGGCCCAGAAACATCTTCTGTTGGCCCTGGTGACCCAGTCTTCACAGCTTCAACACTATCTTGCACTGGAGCAGCTACCTCAACAACAACTGTTGGCCCAGACTGCTCGACATCAACTGACCCTGAAACTGCCACTTCTGCCACAACATTTGGCCCTGATGGCCCTGCTAGATTTTTAGAAACAACTTCTTCATGATGCCCAGACTACTGAGGTACTGATGGAGTGGGAGCAAGAGGAACTTGAGCTCTCACAAGATTTGTCAACTCTGAAATGGATGACTTCATACTGCTAAATTCGTCCCTCATCCATCTTAAAACATCTTTGTTGATTCTCAGTTCTTCCTTTACACTGTGGAGCTCAGCACCTAAAGCTCCAATTGAATTAGCTGACTGGCTCTGGCTTATGAATATTGATGCTATATCAGATTGCACAGAGCAGAGAATTTTCCCTTGTTCATCCATTCTAGCAACTAAGGGCTTCAGATTGACCTTCAATTTCTTCTTCCTCTGCCTTTGATGAGGCCTCCTAGTCAAGAGGGGAATCCCAGAAGCTGCTTATTTCCCTTTACTTCTTGCCCTTGCAACGGGCTCCACATTTTCATCAATATCTTCTTCACCTGAGGCACTTTCCACAATGCCTTCTCTGAACTGATCATCAACGGGAACACTAGCAGTGTGCTCCCCCTGGGTTGGTGCTTCCTTTTCAAAAGATTGCTCCCCATGAATAGGAGCATCTTCCATAGGAACATCTGCAATGTGGCCTGATGCCACAACCTCTGGAACATTTTCTTCTTCTTGCTCCCTCTGAATAGAAGCATCCTCCATGACAGATTCTTGAATGTGGCCAGATGCCACAACATCTGCTGCTCGTTCACTAGACTGATCAGGCTCCCCTGAGTGCTTGGAATGGATTCCAGCACACTTCTAAGAATAGATGCCACAATTGAGGTGGGGTTGATAGCCTCTGAAGCTCGCTCAACTGGCTCAATAAATTCTTGAGGAATGTCTTCAATCCTGCTGCTGCTTGCCATTGAGTCTTCAATTCTGATTTCTATTTGAACCACAGGTATTTGTATTTTCTGTTCTTGAGTGCTTGGCGCTTCTGCCCTTGCATCTTCTTGCTCAATTTGAGCATCTGGTACTACTGCTGCTACAATCTCTGGAACTGCCTCTTCTTGGACTTCTTGGGCTTCGCCAATGATGGCCTCACCCTCAGCCACTGAGGTCTTGGTCCACACACCTCCAACCAATGAAAAACCACTCTTCTTCAAATTTCTACTGCGAATAGCCTGCCTCATTTTCTCAGTTACAGCTCTTACGAAACTAATGCCATAGTGCTGCAACACCTTGGTGAGCAAGTGTGCATAGGGAAGGGACACATTTAACTTGCTCTTCTCATCCCATATCTGAGCACTGGCAAACTTCATCCTTTCCATAATCACCTCTGCCATATTTATGCCCTGGTTCTGGATAGCCCAGAACATCAGGTCTGAGTCCGCCTTTGTACACGTAGAGTAGGTGGCGCTCCTTGGGACCAGAATCTGGCACATAATGAAATGCAGAATCCAGTTGAATGCATTCAGCTGGTTGATGTCTATCTTCCCATCCTTCAATCTGAACTTAGGTCCAACAATCCCTGGACCCTTCGCCTGGATGTCGACAGTGTGAAGTCCACTGTGACCAGTGGTGCAAACTCCAAATAGAGACTCCAATTACTCATATGAAATCCTAATCTGGGTTCCTTTGACAGTGGATGCCAAGGACCCGTCCTTTTTAGTCTTCAAACAAACGTAAAATGCCTTCACTAGGTCTGGATAACTCACCTCTGACAAAGTTGCCATCTTCGTCCATTTCATCCTCTCCATTTCTGCAATGATGCTATGCAATCCATGCTTTTCTAGGTCCGCTACATCCACTGCCTTGTTCCCGCACAACTTGGTCTTCATTGATGTAAATCTCTCCTGCTACTCTGCGGTAAGAAACGCAGCTCCATAGCCCCCGACGCTGTCGGAAACTCCAGAAACGGCCATGGTTCTGAACTAGAAGTGATTCTCGATGGTCATGGAGAGGATTGGAGCAAACTCCCCAAGGAGATTTTTTGCGGGAAGGGATGAAAGCTTTGAAATCGCAAAGAATCGATGCTGGGGACGATAGGGTTTTCGTTCCAGCAAGACAAAAGAGATGAGAGCGGGAGGTGAATCGTTGCAACACAGATTTCGGGATATATAAGATAAAGATAAGGTGACTTTTAAGATGCTGACGCCATAATGGCAGAAAAAGACAAGCAGAAATGATTTCGAGATGAATGAATGCTTTAAAATAAACGAACAATCTCAAATAAATAATAGACAAACAATATTTTAAGGAAATTTTGCTTAACTACAGGGGAGAGAATATTTGATTCTTCTGAAATAATTGATATTTTAGTTTTATACAGATAAATCTTTCACAATTTACACATGCCTATTTCCCTTCTAAGAGAAGTAAATCTCTCTTCAGGTAAGGCTTTTGTGAAGATATCTGATAACTGATTTTGCGTATCAATAAAAGAAATGTCTATGTTACCATTGGCTATATAACCACGAATAAAATGATACCTAACCTCTATATGCTTTGTCCTTGAGTGCTGAACTGGATTCTTGGTGAGATTTATTGCACTGGTGTTGTCGCACAACAATGGAATTGTCTTGATATGTAGTCCATAATCCTCAAGTTGTTGTTTGATTCATAATAGTTGTATACAATAGCTTCCAGTAGCCACGTACTCATCTTCAACTGTAGATAGTGCTACTGAATTTTGCTTCTTTGAGGACCACGAAATCAGACATCCTGCAAGAAATTGACAACATCCACTGGTGCTTTTCCTATCTACCTTGCATCCAGCATAGTCAGCATCAGAATATCCTACTAAATTAATTTCACATGAATTTGGGTACCATAATCCTAGATCATGAGTTTTGGCTAAGTATCTAAAGATCCTTTTAACACAAATTAAATGAGACTCTTTAGGATCTGCCTGGTATCTAGCACACATACATACGTTAAACAATATATCAGGTCTACTTACTGTTAAATAGAGTAATGAACCTATCATACCTCTGTAAAGTTTTTGATCTACTTTCTTACCATTTTTGTCACTGTCTAGCCTTGTTGATGTGCTCATGGGTGTTGACAGTGGCTTGGCGTTTTCAAATCCAAACTTCTTTAGTAATTCTTTGGTGTACTTGGCTTGACAGATGTGAGATCCTTCATTTCCTTGTTTGATTTGCAATCCGAGGAAGTAGTTGAGCTCCCCCATCATTCTCATTTCAAATTCTCCCTGCATAAGCTTTTCAAAATACTTGCAAAGAGATTCATCAGTAGAGCCAAATATTATATCATCAACATATATTTGAACAAGTAACACATTTTTAAGTTTAGACTTAATGAATAATGTGCTATCTACTTTTCCTCTAATGAAACCATGATTTAACAAAAATGAACTAAGCCTTTCATACCAAGCTCTAGGTGCTTGCTTTAATCCATATAAGGCTTTATGCAACTTAAAAACATGATTTGGCAAATCCATGTCATCAAAACTAGGCGTTGTTCTACATATACCTCTTCCTTTATAAAACCATCCAGAAAAGCAGATTTTACATCCATTTGAAAGAGTTTTAAATTTAATGCAGAAGCATATGCAAGTAAAATCATAATTGCCTCAAGTCTAGCCACTGGTACATAGGTTTCATCGAAATCTATGCCTTCCTCTTGGAAATAGCCTTTAGCTACCAATCTGGCCATGTTTTTTATGATCACACCAGCTTCATCCAATTTGTTTCTGAACACCCATTTGGTGCCAATCACAGGATAATCTGATGGTCTCAAAACAAGGGACCATACTTCGTTTCTCTTGAACTGATTTAGTTCATCTTGCACGGCTAATATCCAAGATTCCTCAGTTAGTGCTTCATTGACTGTCTTAGGCTCTATTTGTGAAACAAAAGCTAAATAATCACATGGAATTACATTACCTCTTGTTCTTACCCCAACAGATGGATCTCCAATTATGTTGTCTAGTGGGTGATCCTTCTTATACCTCCATTCCTTTAGAAGATTGTCGTGTGATGTATCCTTTTGTTGTAGATCTTCCAAGGGTGGATCTTCCTTATCCTCAATAGATGTGTTCTTTAGCTTCTTGGACAGTTCATATGTATCATCAACATCACTATCTACTTCCTTTCTCAAGGAAGGGTTAGTCTCATTAAAAATAACATGTACTATCTGTTCAATTAATAAACTACATTTATTGAATACTCTGTACCCTTTGGGTTTAGAAGCATACCCCATGAAAATACCTTCATCTGATTTGGAATCTAACTTACCAATATCTCTTTTGCCGTTGTTGTGGATGAAGCATGGACATCCAAAGATTCTGAAATGGCTGATTTTTGGCTTCTTCTGCTTGTATAATTCATATGAAGTCTTCTTCAGAATTGGCCTGATCATTACCCTGTTGATTATGTAACAAGATGTGTTGATGGCTTCGGCCCAAAAGTACCTTGGTAAATCATATTCTGATAGCATTGTCCTTGCCATATCCAATAGGGTTCTATTCTTTCTTTCAGTAACTCTATTTTGCTGTGGTATCCTTGGTGCTGAGAAGTTGTGTTCTATTCCTTGGCTATCACAGAATTTTACAAAGCTCTCATTCTAAAATTCTCCTCCGTGATCTGATCGGATACTAATGATGCTATACTTCTTATCCTTTTGAACTTTCTTGATGAAACTAACAAAACTCTCAAAAGTATCATCCTTGTGTTCTAGGAAAGAGACCCATGTAAACCTGGAGTAGTCATCTATTATAACAAATCCAAAGTTCTTTCCCCCGAGACTTGTGGTCGTCATTGGCCCAAATAAATCCATATGTAGAAGTTCTAAAGGTTTAGAGGTTGTTACCACAGTCTTTGACTTGAAGGATGACTTAGTGTGCTTACCTTTTGCACACGGTCCACAGACACCAATCATTTTTGTACTTACTTTCGGTAGGCCTTCCACCAAGCTTCTCTTGATCAACTTTCTCATGCCATCCAAGCTGCAGTGGCCCAGTCTTCGGTGCCAAAGATCTGTTGACTGCTCTTTATTTACTGCCAGACATATGTCCTGATCCTTTAGTTGTTCCAAATAAAGTACATATAGGTTCTTTTCTCTGTTAGCTTCAAAAATGACTGCACCATCCTTTATAATAGTGCAGTTTGACTCTTGAAATCTGATCTGATGTCCTTTATTGCACAGCTGGCTGATACTAATAAGGTTGTGCTTTAGTTCTTTAATGCATAGCACATCTTCGATAACGGTTTTACCTTTACTGCCTACTGATCCACTACCTATCACAGTCCCTTTTCCATTGTCTCCATACGTGACTGTTCCTTCTTCAGCTTCAACATGTGAGAATAACTTTCTGTTCCCTGACATGTGCCTTGAGCATCCGCTATCCAAGTACCATTTGGATGCTCGAAGGTTTCCCTGCATAAAAAACATTAAGCTTTAGGTACCCAAGTTCTTTTGGGTCCTGGTTGGTTAGTATCATCAATTTTTCTTTTAATTATCCATATTTTATGTTTAGTTGGACATGATATTTTAATGTGTCCTAACTTATTGCAATGGCTACAACAAGACATTTTAGTTATCTTTTCAGTTGGAATGTATTTAAATTTTGATTTATATGTTGTGTCTTGTTCAGGTACAAATTTAGGAGTTGGATATGTTTTAGGATATACTACTGTTTCCTCATTATCGGGAGGAGTATAACCTAATCCATGTTTCTTTTTACCTGACCGTCTAGCACCTTTTAATATTAATGTTGTTTTGCCATTAGTAAATTTTTCTAGTGTGCTTGACAATTTTTCATTTTCTGTTGTTAAAGTGTTAACTTCTTGTTTTAATTTATTTACAGTTTCTTGGTTTTCCAAACTCGCTAATTGTTCATTTTTATTTTTCAAGTCTTCACATAACAATTCATTTCTCCTTTTTAGTTCAGTAATTTGTTTTTCCATTTGCTCATTTTTTGATTTTAAGTCTGAATTAGTATTTTCTAAGCATGCGAGATTTTTCGTATTGGTTTTTAGTGATTTACATACTTCTTTATATTTACAATACAGTTCATTAAAAGCTTCTTCCAAGTTGTCAGAATCATATTCATTGCACGAAGAGAAAGATGTGTCTGATGTTACCTTGTCTTCGACGTTGGCCATGAATGCCAGGTTGGCTTCTTCTTCTTCTTCATTGCTTGAGCTTGACTCGCTGTCCGAGTCACTACTGTTGTCCCATGGTGCTGCCATGACTTTCTTCTTAAATCTTTTTGGTCTTCTGGTGCTGTCTTTCTTTCTGAACTCAGTTTTCTTAAGCTTTGGTCATTCTGTCTTGATATGTCCAGGCTTCTTGCATTCATAGCAAATCGGTTCAGTCTTCTTTGCATCTTTGAATTTTGACCTTTTGAAGTCTTTTCCCTTCTTGAAGTATCTTCTTACGGACTGATACTTCTTTTTCTTAGCCAAGATGCATTGTAATCTTCTGGATAGCATTGCTTCTTCATCTTCACTATTGTTCATGCTTTCTTGGCTATATTAGCCTTCTTCTGATGTATCTTCTTTTGCCTTGAGTGCATTGGAATGCTTCCTTCTGCTAGATGATTCTCCCAGCCTTTCCATGTTAATCTCATGGGCCATAAGGGACCTAATGAGTTTCTCTAACGACATTATCTTCGAGTCGTTAGCCTCTTCTATTGCTATTAATTTTGGAGTCCACGAGGTAGGTAAGGATCTGAGAATTTTCCTAACCATGTCTACCATCTGATAGGTTTTACCAAGACCAGCCAATCCATTAGTGATGTCGGTGAACCTACTGTACATCTGTATAATTGTTTCACCAGGTTGCATCTGAAATCTTTCATATTGAGTTACCAGAATATCTATTCTGGTTTCTTTTACCTTTTCTGTACCTTCATAAGTGATCCTTAACTTTTCCCACATTTCCATAGGCGGTTGACCTCTTTCTTGCTAAGAGCACAACATAGGATACTCTTGGCCTTGCAGTTCAGAGAAATCTTCTTCTTGTCATCTTCCATCCATTTATCCTTTTCATTCGTGACCAGAAGATCTCCTTCTTCAACTATCGACCAGATTAGATAGTCATGACCTTGTAGAAAGAATTCCATCCTTGTTTTACAATATGTGTAGTCTTCACCATCGAACAGCGGTGGCCTGTTTATTGACTGACCTTCGAAGTGACCTTGGACTGCCATTTGATCTTTTCTCTTCAGATCGTTGGATCTTCTTTTTGTCGAAGAGACTAGCTTTGATACCACTTGTTGCCCAGCTAGCAAGCCCAGAGGGGGGGTGAATGGGATTCTAAAAATTTGAATACCTAAACCTGTCCACAAAATGTTCACACAAAGCACACTTCGATAACAGTTAGTGTTAGTGAAAAGACAAACAGCAAACACAGGCAAGCAAACAAAACACTAGACAAGATTTTATCCTAGTTCGGACCTCCTCTCCACAGGAGTCCTACGTCCAGTCCCTGAGCAACAACTCAGGATTCTACTACCCAACGGTACAGTCCCCCTCAAGGACACTTACACACCCAGCCGCAGCTGGTCTTCTCTTCACAATCTAAAGAGGAAAACAACACCCTAGATCCCACCAGGTCTTCCTTCAACACGAAGGGAAATAAGCACCCTGGAACCCCCAGGTCTTCCTTCACATGAACGGAATAAACACAACAGAGTGTACAAGAGATGATACGCCCCTGAACCAAGCTAATAGCACAATGCTTGATCCGAAGGAAAGACTGAGAGGAAAAAAACTACTAAGAAGAACACTCTCAGTTCACAAAAGCTCTCTTAAGGTTTTTACACTACACACAGAGAGCAAGAGCTATGACAGCTATGGAGTAAGGCTTGAGCTCTTTCTATGGTGCTTGCTGATTTTGAATTCTCAAGATGTATGTCTTCACGTAGGCACCAGTCCTCTATTTATTTCTTCTTTGAAAAATGTAGCCATTGAAGTATCCGTTGTCTCAAGGTTGGATGCACGGTAGACTGCATGGTACTATAGTGCTTCCAGTCATTTAATGCTTTCTAATCCATGCACGCAAGAGAAGGATCTTCCAGATATTCTGCAGTTTCTTCTTTGTCCAACGTTGTAGTGGTACTGTCAATATCCCTGCATTCATTAAATACCAAACAGATGGACAGCTAGACCGTCTCTTGGCTTGTCAGTTTACGTTAGAAACTAAGCAATATGACTATACACAAAAATAGAAATGTCATTCTGTCTAGCCATAAAGTGTTTTTTCATAGAAACATTAGACTAGAAGATACTCAGACATATTTTGTGCAGAGAAGTGTACAGACGCATTAAATGTATGGATATTGGTGTTGTACGCACGAAGACTTTGACTTTTCAATGTATTCGAAAAATAAGTTTGAATATCAAGTCGTTATAGCACATGAAATCGATATGAACATGACTTATAGAATCATTGTGTGAGTGAGTTATTGTTCATGTGAATCGTTGCACGTTCATAACCAAATCGATATACACACAAATCGTTATATACTCATGATACAATCGTTATGACAGTGTAAGTAAATCGTTATGAACAAATCGATATATTGACCAAGTCATTGTTGTGACTTATCGAATCGTTATAGCAAGCAAATCATTGTGTAACTTATCGAGTCGATGTAAATACCAAATCGATGTGGAACTTATCGAATCGTTGTGAGAGACAAATCTTTATGAGACCAAGTCATTGTTCTCACTTATCAAATCGATGTGAAACAAAATTGACGTGAGAGCAAATCGTTGTTCTCACTTATCAAATCGTTGTGAGAGCGAAATCGATGCGATCACTTATCGAATCGTTCTGAGATCGAAATCGTTGCGATCACTTAGCGAATCGTTCTGAGATCAAAATCAATGCGATCACTTAACGAATCGTTCTGCGATCGAAATCGATGCGATCACTTAGTGAATCGTTCTGAGATCCAAAACGATGCGATCACTTAGCGAATTGTTCTGAGATCGAAATCGATGCGATCACTTAGCGAATCGTTCTGCTTCAAAGCGAGTTGATGTGTACTTAGAAAAATTTCATGCTCTAAAAATTAAAAACAACAGTGTAAGGATTTACTTACAAGTCTTTGCTTAATTTTGCCTGGTTTATTTCCTGTGACTAAGCTTCATGAAAACTTGTTAGATACTAATTGTTAGGATTTTGTAAATCACCAAAATAGATATATAATTCATGAAATTATATGGGGATGATCTGATCATCAAGAGACACAAATAAAATTTGCTCTTTACTCATTGACTATGGACAAGAATTTGACAAAAACTTTTTTTTTTTTTTTTTTGTAGGAGCAAAGGGATCGAACACAAGTTTGCATCACCAAGAACTCCTGAAGAAAATGGAGTAGTTGAAAGGAAAAATAGGACACTAGTTGAAATGGCCCGCACTTTGCTAGTTGAAAGTCAACTACCAAGAAGCTTTTAAGCAGAAGCCATAAATACTTCATGTTACATCCTCAATAGAGTAATGGTAAGACAAGTCCTAAAGAAAACATCTTATGAGATTCTAAAAGGTAAAAAACTTCACATCGCTTACTTTAGAGTTTTTGGATGTAAAGTCTTCATTCACAACAATGATAAGCAAGATTTAGATAATTTTGAAAAGAAAAGTGATGTGGGCATCTTTCTAGGATATTCTGAACATTGAAGGTCATATAGAGTCTTCAATAATGAATCAAGGACTTTGGATGAAACTCCACATGTTGTCTTTGATGAACACTATGAAAATACTGATGACTTTAATTCTTGCAGAAACCAAGAAGATGATGTAGACATCTTTGTGAAGGAATCAGATCAGCCATTGGGAACAGAAGAAGTACCTAAAAATCACAGTGTGTCGACACATCACATCAACAGGTCGGCACCAGACCAGGCCAGGTCAACAGACAGAGTTAGTACATTGACAGGAGTCAATCTCAGGTACTTAAAGATCACCCTCTTGAAAATGTTGTAGGAAATGTGAATGACAAAGTTCAAACTAGATCACATTTTAGAAATATCATTGAACAAGATCAAATGGCCTTCATATCTCAAGTGCAACATAGGAACATTGAATAAGCCTTAAAAGATAATTCATGGGTAGAGGCAATGCATGAAGAATTAAATCAATTTTAGAGGAACAATATTTTGAGCCGAGTCCCTAAAACCCCAGAAAATTCAATAGTTGGAAGTAGGTGGGTTTTCAGAAATAAATTAAATGAAGAAGGGAAAGTTGTTAGGAATAAAGCTCGTTTCATAGCAAAAGGATACAATCAAGAATTTGGGGTAGATTTTGAAGAATCTTTTGCACCAGTAGCTAGGCTAGAGGTTGTGAGAATTTTGCTTGCATATGCTTGTTCCAACAATTTTAAACTGTTTCAAATGGATGTAAAAACTATTTTTCTAAATGGATATATTAAAGAAGAAGTTTTTGTTGCACAACTACCAAATTTTGAAATTCCTGATAAACCTAACCATGTCTACAAATTACACAAAGCACTTTATGATTTGAAGTAGGCAGCAAGGGCATGGTATGATATATTGAGCAACTTCCTGGTGAGTAAAAACTATTCCAGAGGTAAGGTGGATCAAACTCTTTTTACAAAGTGTCACGCCCCGCCAATTTAGCAATGGAATAAATCGGGGGGGGGGGGGGGGGGGGGGGGGAATGTGAGCCAAGTGTATGGTAACGTAAATTGCGCATACAATCGCAATAATCAGAGCATCTAATGAACAATAATTGAAATAAACTCTTATTTCATTATAAATTCACTGAGACTATTATAACCACTAATTCAGAGCCAATACATAGGGCTCAATGACATCATTACATTGGAAAAGAAATCTAAGCAAAATCTACTAGACTCCATTGTACTAGGGTAACTTCATCATTTGACTCAAGGTCGCTCATCACTCCAGTCCGTTCCCGTTGGTATGGATAAGGTCATCATCCGACATACCTAAAACACATACAACAAATAACGTAGGGTGAGCAATAACGCTTAGTAGGACTTAATATCTCGTGTAAACAAGCATGCTTTAAGTGATTTATGTCTTGTAAAGCAAGATAACTAGAGAGAATGACATGTACAGTCTAGAGAGTAATATCTCATGATAACAAGAAACAATAGCACAAAGCACGAAAGTATAGCACAACAAGTATGATAACAGATTGGTCGTATAACGAGTTAACAAGTAAAGTTGCACGATAGTGCACAAGTCACAATAGCATGTAAAGTTGCACAACAGTGCACTAATCACGATAGAAAGTAAAGTTACACAACAGTGCACTAGTCACGATAGCAAGTAAAGTTGCACAACAGTGCACTAGTCACGATAGCAAGTAAAGTTGCACAACAGTGCACTAGTCACGATACCATGTAACGTGTGTTTGGTCGATCATTTTATCAACCGAGAGAATCTAGTATTGTGATTGATTGACTGTCTTAGATTAAATCTTGAGTGTCATGTGTTAGGTGTATGCCAATCACCCAGATCATTTGACCCCCGTGAGTTATAGCTTTTTGGGAGCTCTCCCCAAGGACCAGATCGGGCCCTTATAATGTTGCCTAACGTAGTCATGTTTGTGATCTTATACAATCAATTTGATGAGCAAATAGAGTACCAAGAATAGATGAGAGTAATTGACGAATAGCCGAGAGTGTAAAGAGAATGTGAACAGATGAGCGAGTAGAGTATAGATGAGAACTATAGGTCATTGCACATGAAACGTCGAGTAAACGGGCGATAGTAACAGTTGCACAACACATGCAATTGGTGTTGGCAGTCAGGTGGAATTCACTACCCTTCCACGGGCCATTTTATGCATAGGTCCAGAGGTCCGGCTTGATCCAAGATAAGAGCGAGATCTTTCTAAGGCCGATTGGACCTTATTGATCCCTAAAAGGGTACATAGGTGTTAAGGTACAACCAGCTCGTCGGCCATGTGGGAATCCATGGACAGAGGAGACTTACGGAGGCCTTGAACAAGGATTTACTAGTCCGGCAGAAGGAATATCCGACGGAGAGTTTGTCCATGTCAAGAAAGTGTGTATATAGAAACAAGTGCTCGACATTCCAGACGAATCCTAGAACATTGGAGCATCGGTAACGGTATTCCCAAAACATCGCGAGAAAATGAAGACAAGTCCAATTAAAATAAATGGGACAATTTAAATACAATATTGAAATAAATTATCAATTATTTTGTGATTATTTTCATGTCAAGTCAAGTTATATTGGATGGTTCAAGTGGGTGCATGTAACATAGAGAATCATGGAGATGAAAAGATCATGTGAATGTCTTTTAATTAATTACAACATATCCATATTTAACAACTTCATTTACTGTGTTAAAGATAGTTAACAGGGCATGTAGTTACTGTAGAAAATCAAGATTTATATAAATATGGGGTTTTCATGCAAAACTCCAGAAGGCGACATACCCCTGTAAGGGTCGCGACAGGTCTGTCAAAGCAGGGGGTCAGAACGCGACGACAGTCCCTGTCACGTTCAGAATGCGACAGGTGGCTCTATCATAATCAACCCTTAGAATGCGGCCTATTGGGCCGTCGCGTGCTCAGGTCCTGTGCTTGAGTCCGAGCGGGAAAAGGACAGGCTTTGGATTGCAATCCAAACCTTCCTTATTTTGACACAGGGTTGTTCAAAAATACAGAACTAAATGTACAAGTGGTCAAAATTCATGAAGCTAATTTTAAACAGATCTAGACATGCAAGAGTACTTCCAGTAAATAGGAATTTGAAAGTGGACATGATCTCAGCATGCTTCAAACAAGTTTAACCACGAAGAGCATGGTACAGTGTACACTAGAGATAAAAGAATTAATTCGTGAAGTAGGATGGATGAAAATTAGGGCTTTCAGGGGCAAACAACGCCTAACATCCAACAGTATCTCCAGTTAAATTTTCATGGCATGGGGATGAGTATACATGGAGATCTAGATTAAACATGATGGTTCGGGGTCATGGTGAGTGCAGAACTTCAAAAATATAGAACAAACGATTGGCTCGATGAAAAATAGTGAAACAAGAGGACTTTTGTTCCTGATGTTTGGAACTAACTACAGACAAAATTAATTGTGTTTAGCTTGTGAGAATGTCTACCTTTGACTCGTTTGATCTTCTAGGGTTTAAAACTTGAAGAACGAGGGTTGAGGACTTGAGCTGCCTTCTCCCCACGAGTTCTTCCTCTCCTTGGCTTCTTCTCGACGTCCAACAAGCCCCAGCAACGAGTTAGAGCTGGCCATGGAGAGATTGGGGAGTATTTAAGCTCCCTTGCTTTCCATTTCCTAGTTTGACTCCAATTCCCTTTTAGTTTCGAGGTTTCTTATTTTCTCTCTTCCTTCTAAACTTTCCACCTCCTATTTGGGTTAGGTTGGGATGCAATTTCGTGGCCAACCAAAAGGGTAGGGTTAGGAATCCAATTCCAACCCAAATCACTTATTTTAATACTTTAATACCCCTTTTCTATTTAGGTAATATTTAAGATACGAATTTAGGTTATTTTCCTATTATTCCTCTTTTAAAAATCCCTATTTTGGCCCAATAAATTCTAGAGGTCCATTTAACAAAGCCCATCACTTAATGGAATTTAATTTATGGAAATTTCCCCTTTTAATTAGGGAATAATAGAGTTACGGAATTTATTATATTTTTCTTACATGAATTTATTCATGGGCTATGAGAGGTTTATTGGTCCAAGTCCAATAATGGGTCATCAACACATGACGTTAGAAGTCTCTTCGACATGTTCATTTAATTTGTGATCATGTTATATTTCGGTGTTAACGGTTTTCCAACTTAGTTTCCTAATTTTTATAATTAGTCATATTGTGACATACACTTGACCAATTGGATTTTTTGTTGCAGTAATTTCTTCGTTGAACACATAGGAATAATGTTTGGGGTTGGTTTATAATTTTTACGGAATTTTCCAATATGTTCTTGTACGTATGTGTAGACACCCATTTCGGGCCCATAAGCTGAGCCAAATTCCTTGTCACATCATTGATGCCCCATGTTGGCTCATCATCACCTAGCTGGTTTTATACGATCATGACATCTTTTTATTTAGTTCATCTCCTGGTGGGTTCTTCCTGGTCACATCAATCAGTCTTCGTCATCATTTCGTAGTTCTCTGAGTTGAGAATCCAACACCTCAAACTGCACGCCAATCCGATACCCATGCAAGGAGATCAGACACTTTGAATAAGTCAAATGCTGAAGGATCATGAAGGCGACAATGTCCCTATCGCGTTCTCATTTAGAAGGCGATGCCCTTCATGTCGCGTTCTTCCTCACACCGATTTGCCTTCAGACCACAATCGACCTCCTTCAGAAGGCGACTCCTCGATACGTCGCGTTCTCATTTGGCATTTTAATTCCTTGAAAATTTGCCAGAAAGGCTTAAAGACTTCCTTCTATAGGAGGCGACGTATCGAGGCATCGCTACCTGATAGCGACGCTGGGCCTATCGCATTCTGGTTTCCTTCACAGAACCATGCAACGTGGCCTTTCCTATTCCCACTTGAACCCTTGCTATTCATGAATAATCTGCCTTTTGGTGGGTCTAGAGATCTCCAAATCCTTCCAAATTCAGAGGAGACCTTCTTTAGAAGTTCCTTTCCACGTTGTAACTCTCCTTGCATGAGCCTACTTACCCAAGGTCAGACTCCAGCTCATTATTCCTCTCCCAGCCCGTTCAGGAATAATCACATATAAATCTCTTCATAGGGCATGGTTTAAGGCAAGGCCAGCGTCTACTTCTTCCTCTCTCAGAGAGCTTCGAATTCTCAGAAGACCTCTTAGCCTCCAGACGACCAAGAAGTGCCCCCTAAGGTGATTTCTTCACATCTATGCCTTCTCTCTCTCCTATTTTTCTTGTTTTTTCTCTTCATACATGCATGTTTTGCTTCATTTCTGTACGTAGATTTACATTAGAACACTCCACACACACCTATTTTAATCACCCAAAGGGGTTAAAACACCACCCCACGTGAGTTTCCCCCAATTATTTCATGTTCACTCATTATTTTGGGATAGATTCTACATCAAATGTTTGTCTAATGGGTGTTTCATTGTTTTGATGTCATTGGCAGGTTGTAGAAGACAGTAGAAGCACAAGGCTCTTGCCCTTTGGCCGGATGAGGAGTAGGAAGAACAGGACCCACAGTCTTCATCCTCTGTTGTAGAAGGCGACAAACATCTGGTTGCGATTCACAGAAGGCGACGGCCCAAGCGTCGCGTTCTGAGATCCAGACGGTGGCACCTCCCTCGTCGCATTCACTCTAAGGCGACGGCTTGCTTGTCGCATTCACAGGACCAGGTTCTTCTTCTGCACTTTCTTCCTTTTCCAAGGTCGTTAGCATTGTTCTTCATCTGTCCATCATTATATCAATCTTTGCAACTACTTTGGTGGCAACCACGGTCTCTTTTCCTTATTTTTCATCATCATTATTTGGGGAGCAAATCCCGTGATTACACCTTTTGGCGATCACAGTGGGACTTCTAGTGCCTATCGTGCTCGTTACTATCTTCCACTGCCTGTTTCAGTCCTTCATGTGTGTGGTTATTCTTTAGTTTTTGCGTTTTTCCATTTATTTCACTGCTGTTTTGAGTTCTGCTGCACTAGGTAAGAAGGCGACGTCGAAGTCGTCGCGATCTGGAAAGCGACAGGGTGGTCGTCGCGATCAGGTCAGTGCTCCTGATTCCATCTATTTCTGTGTTTTTGGGTTTATTTCAAGTACTCCATCCATGCTTTGAGTTGCTTTGTGCCTGATCCATGCTTTTACAAGTCTGTCAGTCCTCCATGCTATAGGGTTGTTTGATTTTTTGTGCATAATCAGGTATATCTGACCTCTATCCACTGCGAAGAAGAACGCAACGTTCTTCCTGTCGCGATCCAAGTCGCGACATGTAGATTGTCGCCTTCTGCTTCTGAGAGCAGGTCGGCCTGATTTCTGTTTTTCTAGTTTTAGGTTAGATTTTTCATGCACTCCAGTGCACATAGGGCGCATTCATATTTCCATATTTTAGCTTAGGTTGTCCTCGTCGGAGACGCCTGCTCTCTCGGCCACATATTCCTTGTCTCCGACTAGAGCACCCGCTTGAGGGCCTCCGTAAGTCCCCACTAACTGTGGATTCCCACACGGTCGTTGGGCTGGTTGTACGTGTTGCCACCTAGATTTAGGATCCATGCATTGGTAAGTCCGTGAGAAATTCTAGTCAAACCCGAAGTTGGAAGCTTTCTCCATTTAGGAATCCTTTCCTTTAAGGGAACTTGCTAAAAGATCAAACCATTAAAAGGCAAACTTGAACCAAATAAAAGAAACCATCATCATTGCCACTTGCTTGTTTTGGGTGAGACTTCTTCTCTTTATTTTGTTTGCATAGGATTGTCTGTTTAGGAAACTAGGTGTCTGTTTAGGTTAGGTTGTCTCTTAAGTCTGGGCAGGCTTTCCTTGTTTTGGTGCATCAAAAACTCCCACTTTCCAAATATGGAGTCTTACTTGAACCCAATCTATGGTGATGAGAATCAGGATGCTGCATTCTACACCTCCCATGACTATGAGGAATCTCTTCCTCATGATCTCCTTGAGGAGACGGCCCGGCCCTGGGTCGCCACAGTCCATGCCAGTGAGAGTCATCATCCCGACGACGCCAGCCTGTCACTAAATGACCGTTCCCCTCAGACAGACGATCAAGCTGCTCAACTCTTGCACCTAATCCCTGATCTTGATCAATCTCAGATCCAAGATCTCATGACGGCCCTCAAAGGAAAGGCCGCCTCAATGCCCTCACCCAGAGCGGGTGCCTCTCACCCCATGGCATCTACCTCCAGCCCCCGCATTGTCACGGGACCAGCCGACAACACTCCCATCTGGCTGCGGGCCATTCGATTCACTCCATTTGAATCTGAGCACTACCATCCACGTGAGTCGAGGCCCCGATCTCCCCCTTATCTCCCTTGCCATCCACCACAGCTTGAGCCACGCGCCAGGCCGACATCTCATGCATCCCCCTTGTATGCTCAACCTTTCGCCACTCCCGACATGATGTCTGAGTGGGCGTCCATCAAAAAGGAACTCCAAGAGCTGTGAAGGCAAGTCGACCCTAGGCAGCACCATGATGTTCACATGCCCAATTTCAATGGCCTGTGGGTCCCATCTCCATCCGAGCTTCCAAAGTACCGCAAGTACAATGGCTCTGGCAACCCATACATCCACATCAAGGACTTCATTTATGAGTCTGCACCTTATCAGCATGACCGTCGCCTAATGGCTTACCTGTTCCATCGGTCATTGGATGGGCCTGCACTAGATTGGTTCTATTCGTTACTACCTGATGATGCAGAGGACTTCGCCATGGTGAAGGGCAAGTTCCTTGAACAATTCCAAGACAGGGTCGGGCTAGAGTACTCTCTCACAGATCTCATGGTTGAAAGGATGAAGTCGGATGAAGATTTCGCTACATATGTCGACAGGTAGAAACAGATGGCCACACGAGTCCCAGGGTACCTTTCGGAGGGAGAGAAGGTCAATATCATCATTGCCAATGCAACCCCCGCCTATAAGAACATCCTAGCAATGAATGACATCACCACCATGCATCAGCTCTATAGTCGGGCCCGGTTCATCCAAACCCAGCTCAAGGACTCCCCTATACACTCCATGTTCGAACCCCAAAAGTCTCACTTCCAAAGAAAACCTCAGGGGTCAGTGACTAAGGGTGTCCAAGTTAATGAGCAGGTGAGTGCCTTCAACCCTGCCAGCCAAAACAATATACTTCCCAGAGTCAGAATCCCACCAATCTTCCACAAGGCCAGTCACGTCAATACAACTAAGTACCACCTCCTGATGGCTCTCAACAAAGGCATCCCCTAGGTCCAAGAAGAACTCAATACCCACCACTTCTTGAGACACTCTCCGACATCTTCTTGGCCTTGATCTCCACAGATGCCATCAAACTCCCTCCGGAAAGGCCGTTGAACCCAAGTGTGGACCAAACAAGGTATTGCGTGTTCCATCGGCAGCCAGGTCACACTATTGAGCAGTGCTTCATGTTCAAAGACTTGGTACATGATCTCCATGAGCAAAATAGGCTGGACTAGACAGCTCTTCGAAGAGTAATCGGGGATATCAAAGAAAGGCAGAGGCAGCAACAACAGCAAAGGCAGCATCGCCAACCACCCCCTCAACAACAACAACCGTTGCAGGACATAGGGATTGTCCATAACCCACTATTGAACTATCCGCCAGCTCCCAATCCACCACAACCACCAGCCCAAGTGAATCCCATCGTCCACCACCCCCCTCCTCAAGCAAACTGGACGTACGATGATGAACTCGATGTTTAGCAGATGATGGCTATTAACCACCAATATCCTCAACTACCTCAAACGATACAACTGGCCGCCATGGCCTCCCAATCAATCCCTCCTTTAGTTTCCCAGGCCAACACCATCATACTGCCCATCGGCTCCACATCCGCTCCAGTCGCTAGACCATCCATTATCCTACCACCTATCATAACTCTTGCTCCGTCTGTCTCCATACCACCACAACCAGTTATAACCACTCCCACACCCATCATCTTGCCACCACCTGGGCTGAATCAACCTTCCGCTGCAACTTTATCCTCCACCAGACAACCCATCACCCAACCAACTACCCTGCGGAGTGGATGAGTCTTCCGTCGCTTGTATCCACCCATTTCCACTACCTCCACCAGCCAAGGCATTCCCCAACAGGTCCTGCAGCCACCTCAGTGGCAACCACAAGAAGAGCGGGTGATTGAGCCGCTACCCGATACACACTATGATATCCTTAAGCATCTTGATCATGTGCCAACCAAGATTTCCATACTGGAATTGATAAAGAGATCCAAGCAGCACCAAGAGGCATTAAGAAACTTTCTGCAAAGGGTAGTGGTAAATAAGGACATGCTTGCTGACAAACGCCTAGTGCACTAGCCATGGTGACTCGTGAGCCAGCTATCACATTTCCCGAGAATGAACTAGCACCCCCAGAAGCCAGGAGGCTGTCGCTCTGTGTTACCTAGTCATCAATCATGTAGCAGTAGGGGCAGCACTGGTCGACACTGGGGCGTCAATAAATGTCTGCCCACTGAGTACTCTGAGAGCCTGTGATGTGTCAGAAGGGTTGCTGAGACCGACGCCGACCACCATAGCTGCTTATGACAACTCTAGAAGATCTTGCCACGGCATGGTGACTGTACAAGCCGAACTGGGGCCACTAGCCATCACGGTCGATTTCTACGTACTTGACATCGACCCCATGTTCAAGGCCATCCTGGGGCGTCCATGGTTAGAAGGACTAGGGGCCGTACCGTCCACTGCACACCAATGCCTTAGGTTCCTTTCCAAGGACGGATTATTAAGGTCAAAAGCATAGCCACTGCCCACACAGTCGATGCCATCAATGACACTCTACTTCCAGCTGTATGGCCTGCCAACAAGCCCGTTGTCTCGGTGCTGGACATTAACTACCCTTGGGCCTATTCATTCCACTCGAAACAAGAGGCCAGTCCTGCATAAGTCAATGCGGTAAAGTGGAAGGAGCCACTAAACACTAAGGGGTGGCGGATCATGATGAAGCTAGGCTATGAAGAAGGAAAAGGCCTAGGGGCAGAACTGCAAGGCATCACCAAGCCCATTCCAGACATCGTGATGAAAAGCCGATGGGGACTTGGTTATAAGGAGAAGTCCAAGGCATGGTCATTTAGCATATCCACCCTTAAAGCCGATCGCGAACCACTCACATGGACACTATGGTGCCACTTTACCAGAGGTCTAACTCAACTAGGATATAACATTGTGGTGGTCGAGGCAGAGCTATCACAACACGAGGTGCATGGCAGACACTTCGCTAGGCACATGGCCCCCATGCTCACATACAGGGCGTTGGAAACACTCCGCTCGGGAAAGAGAAGGAGGACAGGGTACTCAAAGGCTGAATGGTACCGCTGGTTCGATATAGAAGACATCACTATAGCCTTCAGTCATTTGTTTTGGGAGGAAGAAAGAACATGGCTGCCAGCTGCAGCTGAACTGCTAGATCCACCCACATCCATCACATCCAAGAGGCAGCTGATGAGTGAAACCACAGATGTGGGAGAGCCAGACATCCCCTACGAAGAAGGGAAGACGGTGGGCGAGCTATGGAGGGGCACGTGCCTGGCCATCAATCCATCACTCTTGGGCTCTCTCCATCTAAGTCTTGTCCCTTCATCTCCTCCCCTACTCATTTAGTTGTCTCCTCAACTCTTGATGGTTGCGCACAACATCCTCACTCCTGACCTCCCACCTTCAGTTCTCGCTGCCCTGCAATCTGATCCAAGCGACCACAAGATCACTCTCTCATGTTGCATGCTCTCCACTGATCTCCAAAAAAAATGCCAATCTTTAAAGGCATATTGAGGTCGAGGAGCCTGCATACCTCCTTCACCCTCCTGATCAGGGGCACCCCTCAACTGGGGCTTCCCCTTCCACTCCTTCATTAGGAGCCATCCTTTTCGAGGACCCCGTGTCCACCACTAGTTCTGTAGCGTCATCTAGTCAAGTAGAGTCACCTAGGTTAGAAGAGTCTAGTCTTAGTTTAGGTGAGTCTAGGGTAGAGTGTCAGGTCAACCCAGCGCCCACCACGTCAAAACGTCGCCCTAGGA
Organism: Colocasia esculenta; assembly: GCA_014218235.1. Classification (NCBI taxonomy): domain Eukaryota; kingdom Viridiplantae; phylum Streptophyta; class Magnoliopsida; order Alismatales; family Araceae; genus Colocasia; species Colocasia esculenta. The sequence goes on from CM024757.1 coordinate 99,989,262, forward strand.
AGCAACGGGGCAATGCTATTCCCCGAAGATACCTTCAAGAGTTAGCTCGGAAATGCTAAGCGCTATTGTTAATAGAGGAGTTCACAAAAGAGGTGTTGGTGTTAGAAGAAGAAATCAAGATGGATGGGATATTTGTAGACGACGGGTTTGGTGTCTACGAGATCATGAATGACGAGGACCCAGTCGATGAAGAGGATGGCAAAGTAGATGACGCCGCCGAGATGTATGCGAGTGGCGTAAGGAGATTTGATGAACCTACAACGGAGATGGATGAACCTACTAAGGAAGTCAACCTTGGAACGGAAGAAGATCCCAGGATTGTAATTATCTCAGCTAACCTCCCTCCTAATGAAGAAGAGGAACTAGTGCAAATTCTTAGGGAGTACAAGGACATATTTGCCTGGTCATATGAGGACGTGCCCGAACTAGACCCCTCATTAGTGGAGCACCAACTTGTGTTGAAAGAAGGGGCATAGGCCATAAAGCAAAAACTTAGAAGGTTCCAACCACTTATGGCCCTGAAGATGAAGGACGAAGTAGACAAACTCCACAAGGCTAGATTCATCAGGGTAGTGCTTTATCCGAACTCGGTGGCGAACATAGTCTCGGTCATGAAAAAGGATGGAAAGGTCTGAATCTGTATTGACTTTCGGGACCTAAATAAGGCATGTCCAAAGGACTTCCCTCTTCCTCACATTGATGTACCGATTGATAACACTGCTGGGTATGAGACCCTCTCATTCATGGATGGTTATTCAGGCTATAACCAAATCCGTCTCGCTTCTAAAGATCAAGAGAAAACATCCTTCACCACGCCCTGGGGCGACCTATCAAAGGGCGATGATGGCTATCTTCCACGACATGATGCATGTTTATGTAGAAGTGTACATGGATGATATCTTGGTGAAGTCAAGAACCAGGAGAGAGCACCCTGAGATCCTCACCAAGGTGTTGCAAAAGTCAAGGGAATACAAGCTGAGAATGAACCCAAAGAAGTGCGTGTTCGGAGTATCATCTGGAAAGTTGCTAGGCTTCATAGTTAGTAAGCAGGGAATTGAGATCGATCGAAACAAGGCCAAGGCCATTGCGGAAATGTCACCTCCAAAAAATATCTCACAACTAAGAGGCTTGATTGGGCGTCTGCAATTCATTAGAAGATTCATATCACAACATTCACAAAGATGCCGCCCATTCTATGACCTTTTGAAAGGAGGGGCAAAGTTCGAGTGGAACGACAAGTGCCGAGAAGCCTTTGATGATTTGAAGAGGTATCTCAAGAATCCCCCATTTTTGCAACCTCCTGTACCCGGGAAACCACTGATCCTATATCTCTCAGTCATTGAGGACTCCCTAGGTGCTGTCCTTGCACAACACGATGAATCTAGAAAAGAAAGGGCAGCATACTATCTTTCTAGGCTTTTCAACACCGCAGAATCCAAGTACCCCACAGCGGACAAAACTTGTGCCGCACTCGTATGGTTAGTTCAAAAACTCAAGCACTACTTTCTTGCCCACGAGGTCAAGCCGATCTCGAGGATGGATCCACTCAGGTACCTCCTAGAAAAACCTATCCTCTTTGATCGGCTCGCGCGCTGGCAGAGCTTCCTCTCCCAATTCGACATCTCTTTTGTAGTCCAAAAGGCCATCAAAGGGTATGCCATCGCCAAGCACCTAGCCCATCTTCCACTACCTCACAGTGATTCCATTCTAGATGAGTTTCCAGATGAAGAGCTCTCGGTCATCTCCAAAGATCCCTTCTGGTCCCTCCATTTTGATGGCGCGCTCAACACTCGGGGACGGGGTATTGGAGCCGTGCTGCTCACCCCAGAGGGTATTACTATCCCCATCACTTTTCAACTCACCTTCTCCGCCACTAATAACATGTCTGAGTATGAAGCTCTCCTCACTGGTCTTAAGCGTGCTTATATCTTGGGTGCATCCCACCTTAGAATCATAAGAGACTCTCAGCTTGTTCTACGGCAGGTGCTCTCAACTTACCACACTCGTGACCCAAAGCTTAAACCATATCAAGATTTGGTCACATTGCTGGCAAGGCAATTCAACAAGCTTATTATGTCCACACTCCTCGCTCACAAAATATCCTGGCTGACGCCTTGGAGTCACTAGCCTCTTCTCTATCTTTTCCTCTGAGGCACCGGACCTAGACAATCATTGTCTGATGGCTCGATGTTCCATCTACCCAGGATGCTTGGTTCAAAAACCTTAGGACAACCTTAGAAGAGAAGGTTAGGAAGATAGGAGCGCAACAAGTCATGCTAGCTGAGCTCGAGGAAATCTTAGATGAAGAAGAATTGTCATGGTATTTTGAGATCGAGCAGTACTGTAAGGATGGGTCGTATCCCGAAGCGGAAAATTCGGATGATCGCAAGGCCATAAGAAGAGCCACCTTAAGGTACACAGTCGTTGGAGAAGTTTTGTACAGGCGGGCTCTTAATGGAGTTCTTTTGAGATGACTTAATGATGACGAAGCTTGGAAAGTGGTAGAAGGAGCTCATGCCAGTGAATGCGGAGGGCATGTCAACACTCAGATGCTTGCTAAGAAGATCATTAGGCAGGACTACTACTGGCCAACCCTAGAAGAAGACTGTGCCATCTACGTCGATAGGTGTGTCAAATGTGAACTCCATGCTGATAAAATTCATGCTCCTTCATCCTCACTTCATCCACTCTCCACACCTTGGCCATTCTCCATGTGAGATTTTGATATTGTTGTCCCCCTTGGTGATCCTAATGCTCAAACCAAACAAAAAACCTTCATCCTGACAGCAACTGAGTATTACAGCAAATGGGCAGAAGCAGAAGTGTTTGCAAAAATCAAAGCATCCACGGTGTGCCGCTTTATCATGAAGAATATCATCTCGCAGTTCGGAGTGCCAAGCAGCATCGTCATAGACAACGGGCCACAATTCATCTCACAAGAACTTCAGGACCTCTGTAAGAAATACAATATCACTCTGCATCATTCATCTCCATATTACCCACAAGGCAATGGCCAAGCTGAAGCAACTAATAAAACCCTTCTTAAAATCTTGAAGAAAACCTATGAATCGCACAAATTCGCTGATTGGCCAGAAAAGCTGATAGAGACTCTATGGGCCTATCGTACCTCTGTCCGTACTCCCACGGGACAAACCTTGTATGCTCTCACTTATGGGATGGAAACGGAAGTTCTATATGAGATCTTGATCCCTTCATTAAGAGTCCAACTCGATAAAGAACTTAATCCCGACGAACGTCGAGAGGCGTTGCTAGTCCAGTTGGAACTCTTAGATGAAAGGCGACTAATGGCGGCCGATCATGTTCTCTGATACCAAAGGCGAATCTCAAGGTCTTTTGAAAAGAAGGTAATTGAAAGGAAATTCGAAGAGGGTGATATGGTTTTGAAACGCATCTTTATCAAACCTGGAGGTCCAAGGTCTAAATTACAATCAAATTGGGAAGGTCCGTACGTAGTGAAGGAGGTGTATCCGGAAAATGCCTACCGCCTAACCAACGTCGAGGGCGTAGAATTGTCACATCTGTGGAATGGGTTGTACCTCAAGACATTCTATCCCTAGGTTTGTAGGCGTGAGGCCACAACACTTAGATTAGGGATAACCCCATGTTAAGAGTCCAAAGTCTCTTCCCTAGTCATCAAGGGTTGACCTAAGTTAGGACGAACACACACACATGGCAAGCCCAGGCGACTGCGCTTGGTGGATACCGTAGCTATGTGGGCCCGACTCTAGCGATGCGATGGTTGTTCTCTTCCAAATCGGTCGAACTGTAGGGGCAAGGGTTGTAAGGGCAAGGTTGTCAACCTTCAGCACACCCTGACGAGAGGAAGTCTCAAACAGGGACAGTCGAATAACAAAGGCAAAGGAACAAAAAGCAAAAGAATGAATAAAAATACATGATAGAATAGGGGCATGGCAAAGAGTGGCAAAGTCCCCGCGGGTCGCTCATGAGCCCGGTCGTACGCATGCCCCAGACAGTGCAAATCCATAAGAAAAAGACCACAAATCCCCTACGCAACAGACCTAATCTTTGAAGGGTATGCTGCGGGAAGAAGCCGAACCCAACGCCCTCAAACCTGCATTAGACTTTCCTTAAATAGTCTTCCATTTCCCTCTATAAGATCGGATCATCTCTTAGGTATGGCCTAACTAGCCGCACCGTAAACCAGTGGCAGTCACCCAAGGCACGTCACCCCAAAATGCATGTCCTACCTTAGTAAGATCCTTGGCGAGAAGGGGAGGTGATCAAGACTCCAAACCAGCGGTTCGAAATGGTCTATGTGTTGTGGCCCAAAAAAGAGTGAGTACCTTCCGTCTCGCGCGTCTTATCTTAGGAAGGGCTAACGTCGGCTTTAGGCGCATTTCAAAACTCCAAAAATAATTAAATATTACAAAACTCTAAAAAAAATAAATATTTCAAAACCTAAAAATCAAATATTTCAAAACTCCAAAAAAGTCAAATATTTCAAAACTCCAAAACAATCAAATATTTCAAAACTCCAAAAAATGTTTTCAAAATCCCAAAAAAACACTTTACTCATTCATGCATGTCATTCATTTACTTATGTCTTTTTGCCTACTTAATAAGGCTTAGCCCCTTGACCACATTATCGAGATTGGTCACTTATCATATTTGAGGCAAGGGGCTAAGTCGAAGAACGGATCTAACTTGTCTTCGTGGTTGTCCTAAGTGTGCAGGTCGCAGCAGAAGAAAGACAGCGGCACTTATATTTCACTCGTCAGTGGCACACAATCACATTCCATAAACAAAAAGTTCCCTTTCATTCCATATTTACATCATCATCATGATACATCATGAACAAAAAGCAAAAAAGTACAAGCCCTCAACCACTCTCCCCTGTACCCTCAGGCAGACGAGAAGGTGGAGGGGCCATCACCCTCGGCCCTGTCGTGCTCCCCTCGTCCACTCCCTCGCGCCGTCATCCCTCCTCCTCGTTCCTCCGTTGTCCGGAGGAACCTATCAAATAATGCCCCGCTGAGGCACTAGAGGCACTGCTCCTGCTGGCTGATGAGAGACTGCAGACGACCAACAATAGTGCTCTCTCCAGCCCCCTCATCTTCGCCCTAAGTACCAAGACGGTCTCGCGCTCTCTCCCTAGCTGTGAACGGAGCTCGTCCGCCTCTCGGCGCAGCCCCGTCGCCTCGTCTGCCTGGGGGTGTAGGCGCAGCTCTGCCATCTCCACCTCTAGCACGGTCGTCTGTGCTAGAGCATCCCTCAACTCCGCCTCCTACAAGTCAAACATTTGTCAATAAGGGAAATAAAGAACAAGGGGCAGGTAGTTAATAACTCACCCGCTCACGCAGCAGGGCCATGGCATCCTCCGCCCGGGTCACCGCCGCTACCAACTGACCCTCCAGCACAGAGTGGCCAGGCTCGTCCCGAGAGGTGGAAGCACCCCCCACCGTCTGCTGCGCGCACTCCAGTTCGGCACACTGCAAAGAAAAAAATGGGTCAGTTAGCTAAAGTAAAGACTAGAAAAAGCAAGAAGTAAAGCACTCACCAGCTCGGTCACGGTCCACTGGAGGTCATCCCTCTACTGGATCGTGGAGTGGAGGACGCCCTCGAGGGAGGCGATCTGACCCTCAGGGTCAAGCTGCAAACACAGGTCAGGTTAGCCAAGGAATTAACAATTGAAATATTCAGAAAAGGCTAAGTTAGTATCACTCACCGGTTGTCGGGTCCCCTTGTAGACCTGAGCCTCGTACCTCCGTACGTAAGCACGGAAGTAGTCCTCATCACTGGTGGCCTCGGAGGTCACCACTCAACCCCACTGCCGCCAGTCCTCAAGCTGCTCCCGAGCTCGCTCTCTCCAGTCAGTGACCTGTTGGATGCCCTCGAAGCTCCGACCCAGCCTCTCCCACAGCCTCTGCTGGGTCGGGAACTCCACTACCGCCTGGTGGAGCCCCAGAGTCTGCGCGACCAACCGAAGGTGGAGTGGTACCACCGTGTTGAAGGCATGAAGCCAGATCTCCCTACCGAAGTAGGGGCGGCCCTGCTCCACCCACGGCTGGTCGTTGTCGTCATCCCCAGTGTAGGGAGTCCACTCGACCTGCACATCACATATAGAAATTCATTAGTCGATTGTCGGTGATAAAGAAGAGGAAAGGTTGTAAGGTGTAGAAGTTGTAAGACCCCGCGAATTTTGTTCATTTTATTTTGTGCATGTGATATTTACCTGTTGTGTATATAGTGCATATATTAAATTTATGCATACTATAATTAATTAATTACTCATGTGCATACGTAAGTATATACATATTGTTTTCTGCGAATATAGGTAATTAGATAACTTGTACATGATGTACTTATTCACTTATTGCAAATATTAGGCATGTTTTATTTTAGTAATAATGTGCATATGATAGGTAAGGATTATATATATATATATATATATATGTATCTTGTAAGTGCACGTAAGATTATTTTGTACATGTATATATTTAAATGTGCATGCATTATCTGACTATCGATGTACATGTTATGCTTATTTAAATCTCATGCATCTTATAAACAATTATGAGGTTAATTCCGTGCATGCAATATATTTAAATATGCATGTAGTATCTAAATATTGATATACATATTGTATGTAACTATGATGAGTATATGTATACTTACATATGTTAATCTTGCACAAATGATATCTATCAAATTCTAGGCATGTTAAATTGTTTATGATGTGTATGGTACTTAAATAATAATGTGCATATTGTATTTATATATTCATGCATAATGCATGTAACTATGTTGTGTATGTATATATATGTATGTTATTTTGTGCATATTATCTCTGACTAAGATTAGTGCAATCTATATTTAAATAAATTATGTGTAATGCATGTAGTTTATATGGTGAATGTATGTATATTTATTTAGCACACATTAAATAGTTGGGATGTAATTGTGTATTTATTTTAATGAATATCTGTGTTCTGGCCGAGATATACAGTTGGTGGCCACATCCTGTGCCGCTGACTGCATGGCCTGGTGTTGGCGTCCATATCAATGGACGCCAAGCACACTGTGGGAGGCACCATGTGTGGACGCCAACCCCATGTTGGCAGCACCAGATGTGGATGCCAAGTTCACTGCTTGCTGACGGTTTCAGATTTGGTAACACATGCATCTTCCCGGTTCCAATTAGGAAACCCATCCCAAACCATAGGAGACCTACCCTTAAGTGTACCCCGACCCCGTGGCTTATGTAAATCACTCTCTTTCGGCCAAGGGAAGTCTTTTTGGCCTTTGGGGAGAGCTAGGGTTTTTGTGTGCGAACCTTGATCTTGAAGGAGCTAGATCCGGCGACTAGAGGAGTTTCTTGGCAACCTGCGCCGACCAGAGGATAGTCCTTGCATAGGAAAAGCATCCCCAACTCCGAGGAGCAAGCTACATCAATAGAAGAACCGGATCGAAGGCAGTTTTGAGCACCCTCTTGGCCTGGCCGAGGAGGGCTTCACCAACGAATCTCGATCTCTGTAGATTTATTTAGAGGCAAGTATTCTATGGATGTCAACCCTACATATGTCCCCTTAGGTCCTAGAATTTTTCTGGATTTTTCCTCGCGTCTTGGAACCTCCAAATTTCCCTTTTTGTTGTGTTCTGTCTGCACTGGCAGCAGACTTGAGGTTGGCGGCCACAACCTGTGCCGCCAAGCTCTTGAGTTGGCGGCACCAGACTATGCCGTTTACTCTTCTGGCGGCACACACCCTACGCCAAGTTCTTTAGAGTTCAAAACGTGCATTGTTTGATCTTTAAAATGTGTTATTTGGACTTCTAGATGTGTATGCTTATTGTAAAAATTATAGGTGGTCAGAGACAGTCTTTAGGCCATATCATGAGGATGAGGTGAATTTCTGTAACATATTCTATTTAATAAAATTCCTGCAATCGGACAATAAGTATAAATTGACCATGATATTTCTTGAATATTTAGATCCAGTGTACGTTAGGGTTTCATAAATTTTCCATGTAAGTATGATGTGTGATTTCATGTTTTGAAACTGTTAAATATCACTGTTTTCTAAAATATATGGAATTTGAGGAAATTTGGATAGAAATGCATGAAATCTATCTTAATTATAAAAATTAGTTGTACTGATCCAAAAAATCTGAAAATTTAACCATGTGACATGTAAAACAGATGAAGCCTATGATAAAAGTTTCATACTGTTTTGATAATATTAAGTATTGTTATTGGGTTAACAACGATAATTGACATAATGAGCATGTTTAGATTTAGTCATGTATAATTCTGTAAGAAATAACATGATTAGGTTGTTTTGTGAGTTAATGATCACTGTAAACAGCAACATCATGTACTGTGGAATAAAACATGTGGAAGTAAGTTAAAGTGCATGTGTAGAAAAGGGTTAAAGTGTGAATTAAGCGTGAGAAAAATGTGAGGAGATGAGATAATGTGTTTAAAATAAAATTGGGCCTAACTGACACTGCTACCATAGATGTCTGAGAGCTATACCATAGAAAAGTCCCTATGGAAGGCTCAACATTGTGAAATATATCCTAAGGTCATTAGGATGAAATCTTGGAGGTGGACAAGTTCCACTGGTTAGGGTGGAGAGGGCTTCTCTCGGTTCTGCGCAGTTACCTAGATTTGTCACCGCATTGCGTAGGTGGCGAATATGTGATATGTGAATGTGAGATATGTTATGTGCTATGTTTTTCTCTAGTTGGTAGTTAGGACTATGTTTCATGGCAACTTAAGTAATAAAATGTGAATAAAGTGATGTGACATGTGAATATGGCACGTGGTAAGTGCCCATGATGCATGTGGTAAGTGCAATTGATGCGACATGTGATAAATGAAAGTGCAAGAGTAAACAATGTGAAAAATATGTGAAATGATGTGTAAGGGAGAGTAAAAGTTAATGAGAGTATGATTACATGTGAAAACCAATGTAATAATGCATTTATTCATCCATGTGTTAATGTCTTAATTGTAATATCACGTTTAACATCATGTTATATAGTTTAATAACATTCATGTAATAGTGTATGTGAATATGCATATGTAAGCATGTGAATTATGCAATGTGTGAGATGAGTATGTGGAATTGTTAAATGAAAAGGATAGTATGTGAACAAAGGTGATTCCATGTAATTGGATTTAATTCATGTCAAAACAGCAAACAAAGTGTGATTATAATTGTGATAAATACATGAAAGAATGTCTAAATTCCCTGCTAGAATGCTATTCAATTAGTACATAGTTCCATGCTTAAATTGCTTAAAATTGCCAACCGATTTGATTATGTTTTAAACCTTCAACTCATGTTTAATAAAATGTGAAATCATGTATAATTATGATTTATTTCTATTAAAACAGCAAATGAAATGTGTAATTAAATGTGAAAAGTGTATGTGAAACATGAATAGATATCATATTAGGTTGTTCTTTACTTTGTGCTTAAATCTATGCTCTAGTTGGTAGAGTTGCACCATAATATGAATAATGTTTGGATTGTTAAATCATGTTACATGTTAGGTGTATAAGAGTACATATATTCATGTCATGCATGTATTGATATGATTAAGGTTAATTATGATAGAATGTTCAGCATCATGTTGTATAGTTTATTAAAATCTATGTGCAAGTGTCACGAGAATATGATATATTTTACATCAAGGAAACAAGTTAAATGTGTGATAAAATGATGGAATTGCATGAGAATTTGGATAGATACCATGCTAGGAGTGTTCATTGTCTTGTACATAACCTTATGTTTTAAATTGGTAGAATTGTGCAATGACATGATAAATATTTGAATCATGTATCATGGATATATCATGTGTAGAGAACTTGCGTAGGTGTATGTTTAATTTCCATGATTTAATATGAGCATGTGTTAGTTAAGAACATGTTTGGGTAAATTATGTGTAGTTGACCATATAAGCATGTGCCATGTAAATTGTTATGGTTAGAATGATAGCATGTGTTTCCTTATTGTGGTAGCTTAGTGTTTATGTGATGTGTGTAAGGTTGATATTTTAGATTGCTTGCTGGGTCCTTTAGACTCATTCTTGCTTCGGCGTACAGGTGTGACAGGTGGTTCCGTACTTGAAGAGAGGGTAGTGCAGGTCGACACCAGAATCGAGGAGCAATGATTGTGGAGACCTTTTAGTAGTTATTTTATTTCATGGTATGAATAACATCATCATATGGGCAATGTAATAGACAATGTGGTCTCTTTTAAAATTGTAATAATGTGGACTCTGTCACTTTCTTTTACTGTATAGACTGTGGAATGTTTGATGATGATGGATTAAAGTTGAGTAGTTCTTTATTTTATTTCTGTTGTACTCTATTATATTCATGTACATATCAACTTATCGTCTAGTGTTGGGTTATTATCCCACTGTAATGACGCCCTTTGTACCGATGAGGATTGGTATAATCATACCAGTATAAAGAGGGTCGTTACAGAAGTACTCACGTGTCCGAAGGGGACGGTGTCCAGCGCGTCCTGGATGAGGGTCACCTGTATGTGCAGGGACCGCTCTCGCGGCAGAACCGCCAGTGCTGCAGGAGCGGCATAGCGCTCGGCCGCCTCGGTACTCCCCGGCCTAGGGAAGTGAGGTAATAGTACGCCCACACCTACAAAACAACATGGTCAGTTCCACAATCAACTATAATAGGCAGGAAAAACAATAAATGGAAAAGGTGAGAAGCATGCATGTAGGAACGGAAAGAAGCCGGCCAGCCCCGTCTCCCTGCCGGAGGTACCCAGGCTGTTGAAGAGGTGGGCCAGGAGGGCCGCACCCCATGCATAACTGCCTACCTGGGTCAAGTCCTCCAGTAGGGGCAGGCACCTACAGCTCACTGGGTCCCCTCGGGTCCCTAGGATCAGCTTCCCGATCACGAGGATCAAAAAGTCCCACAAGTCTCGGTCCGCTGCCGCTCCCTCCTCCTCCACCAGCGCAACTCTGGCATCCTCTGTCAACCGGGCCATGTACTCTGCCTGGCCCTCTTCCATTTGATGGAGAGCGTCTGCTACTCCCAAACTCGCTTGTAGCCTCATCCTCGGCACCAGGGACGACCTCTCCCACGTCACCTCTAGCCCCAGGAGTCTCTCTACCATGTCATGGTAGCATGTGTACGTCACCCCTATCACCGCCTAGCCGTCTACCCTCAGGCTGATGATCCATGCCACGTCCTCCATTGTGGGGATCATGTGACCCCATGGGAGGAGGAAGGCATGGCACTCGGGGTCTCAGTGCTCCTTCAGTGCCTGAATCAACATTACATCGGGCGTGAGCTCCTCTAACCTGAGAAAGGGGCGGAACCCCATCTCCTCCAATCTCGCCCTCTAGAAGTCCGGCAGTCCCTGGTAGACTGCCCGGACAACGGCCTACCCCGCCCGAGACCGTAGCTCTCTCTGAAAAACAGCCACAAAAGCACAAAGGTCAGTCTGAATCCCCCAAAATAAGCAAACTGTTAAGGTCACGACAATGCCTCTGTCGCCTTCTGAACATGACACAATGAACGTCGCGCTCAGGTTTCTGAAGGCGACGGGTCGACCCGTCACCTTCTAAACGTGATGCCCAGAGTGTCGCGTTCACCCTGGTAATGCGACAGGCAACCTGTCGCATTCACAGGGTGACCGGGGGCGGCCAATAGCCATTCCCCGGCCGTTTTCACATTGGGAAAAATGCCCTACATGGGTGCCAAGCACCTCGTTTCACACGATTCCCACATCCAATCGCACATGGGCTAGGGTTTGAATCACCTACCTTCTTGGGGTCAACAGCCTCTTCCTCGCCCGACACCTCTGTGGAGTCTACCTCCATGGGGAGGGTTGGATCATCTTCCCTTGTCACCGTGGTGGGGTTCTCGGCTGTCTGTCGTCGGCGGATGGTCTTCTTGGACCTCTTCGAGTGGTCCCCGCCATGGCCTCCATCACCCTCCATTGCCTCGACTGCCGGGGAGAAAAGAGAGAGGCCGAAGAGAGAAGCAGGAGAGAGGAGGAAGACAAGAAGTAGAAGCCGCCGCCGCCGCCAGCTGGGGATCACCGGAGAAGGAGAGAGGAGGAGGGTTCCTGTCGCCGGAGAGGGAAGGGGAGAAGGAAGAGAGAGAAGAGAGAAGAGGGAAAAGGGGAAGGTGCATGGGGCCAGAATTCAAACCATCTCTGGCCTATGGTCGCAACAAGGAGACTATCGCATTTTGGTCAGGTCGCGACATTCTTCCTATCGCGTTCTTAATTCGGGTAGCAACCATTGACCTGTCACGTTCAGGTCGTGATGCCTATGCTGTCGCCTTCTCAGTTTTTGCACAAAAACCTCTAAAATTCAGATTTTAATTGAAAATCTCAAATGCATACATCATATAAAAGGTGAAAATCATCATAAAATGTCTGGTACATCATTCCCATACTTCCAACACCTCAAATCTCTCAAAATCTCCAAAAAAGTACAGTCATGTCTCTCTCGCAAGTTCCTAGTCCCCACGTGGCCGGATCTCTCTATACTCTCTGAGGTACGCTAGATATGCCTCGTGCTCCTCGTGCACCGTGGGTTGTAAAGAACCATCGCCATGTTCCCCACAAGATGTAGGTCCAATCTGTGCCCAAGGGGAAGTCGTATGTCCACTCCGCATAGCGCCGCTATGTTCATGGCGAAGTGCTCTATCGGAAGTGTGTTGAGGTAAAGCCGTCATGCACTCCAAGTCTTCTTATCCGCTGTCCTGCACACAACATGATCAGAGAATTTGGCTGCTCCGCCGATGAAGCACAAAGGGTGGCACCCAAAGATCCGGATCTCCATAGTGGGGTTTTCTACATGTCTAAACTTTATCCTCACTCCCAACCAGGATTCTAAGAGGATCATAGAGCCATAGAGTGGGCCATACCCTGCTAATGGCACTCAGATTTGCATGGTCTAAGAGGTGATCACCGGACGGGAAGAGAACTACCCCACACAAGCATATAGCCACTGCTTTGGCTATCTCTTGGTAATTCCCGCACTTAGACAAAGGAATTAAGTGAATATATTAAGGGCTAATCATGGTATACACATCACTGGGATCCATCATGAGTTCACCTAGGATAAGTTTTGGGTTAATGGGCTCAATGGTATAGCAAGTTTTTTGCTCATCACCCCGTGTGGTCTTGGGTAAAGCCATGAACGCTTCCACCTCCTCAAGTAAGACAGTGGCCTCAAACTTCGGAAAAAGAAATGTTTGGGTTTGTGTGTGACATAGTTCTATCAAGGCGGTGATGCTATGCCAATCAAATGAAATCTTATTGTAATTGTGGGCAGCTATCAAGATACCCCCCAAACCCCACTCTCTTAAGGCGCGGATCACATGCATGGGTAGAACTTTGATCATGGGTGCTATCCAATTGAGCTTAGAATATCGGCGGGAGCCGAGGAAGAGCTAGAGGAAAGCAAAAGAGAGGAGAAGAAGAAGAAGATGCATTAATAGAGAAATTCGAAGTTGAAAATAATAGAAAATTCAAAGACAATTTTACATACCTCTCTCATATTGGCATTGCTACTAAGATGGTTCAGAACATCCGTCAGCCTCAGAAGCTCGTTGTAGGACATCCGGGTGTGCTTGGGACCTCCATAGGAAGCCTCTTCACCCATGGGAGCACTTGGAGCTCTCTTCATGGCCATGGGGGCCTTGAGGACTTGAAGAGAAGAAGGGAGGGTGTGAACTCCGAATTTGGCCTCTCCCCCTTTATTTATAGACAATGAGAACTCTTATTCATGGTGGGAGAGAGTTTAGAAGGGTTGATAGGAGTTAGAACATGACTAGAGAACTCTACGAGTCCAAGTGGGAGCCGAACATGGAGCCCTCGGGTGGCTAGTTGCACTCTGGGCACAAAAACATAGGACGCGATGTATCGACATGTCACCATCTGGTCGTGACAGGTTAGTCATTGCGTTCATGTTCAGGTAGCGACAGATAGATTGTCGTGTTCTGTGTTTGAACAAGGGTGGCTGATTTCTTTGCATTGTCATGATTATTTCTGCCAATTCAAGATGTGTTTGCACTTATCCTTCAAATTCTTCAATTACTTTGGTGCATATTGAGCTTGTGTCTTGTTTCTTGTATTTATATCTTGAAAATCCGTAAAAATCAGAAAATTCAAAAAATAAAAAAATCAAAAAATCAAAAGACGGTTCGTCAGGTAAGTATTTCTCACCTTATCTCTGCATTACTATGTGGTATCTACTCTACTATATCATCTCAAGGACTGGCTGGTTCTCAGTATGTTCTGGGATCTGAGTTCCCCTTCACTAAAAACAAGGATGATCTAAGTGCACATTGTTAATCGTTGGATAGGCCATTAGATGGTATGGCTTGGGGACGATGGATTCTATCGCACGCCGGGGATGCGAAGTGTCTTGACCCTTGCTCATTTTGTCTAGCAATATTATCCTTAAGTATTTGCTATTTTTTCCTTTTCTTTGGATTTTATGGTTTCTTTTTATTTTAGCCCAGCATGCATCATTTAGGATCTTTGAGCTTCATGTTTCATGATTAGTCAAAGCCAGCTTCGCAATGATGTTTCAACCAGATCTTCCTTTCTCAGACAAGGAATTCCATTCCATTCCGAATTCGAAAGTCCTCTTCGAGCTAGTTGCTCGGTCCAAGTTTGCCAGTATGGTTCCTATTCAGGATTCCTCTCATCCTCATTCATTATATCAGTCATCCCTTTCCCAATGATCCGCTCATTAGTCGTGAATCGGTCGAAGGCCAGAGTCGAATCGACCTGCCGGGACAGCACCTATCCCCTAATGAACAAAACCTGCAAGCCTAAGATGGCCAGGGTACCTCTTCATCAAGAGGTTGATCATTTCTTTTCTTTTGATCTTTATTCATCCCAGATTGGAGCCATCCTTGCACTTTGTTCCATCCATGTTCGAAGATCGCCGGATAATTCTCGCTACTTATTCGCTCAGAATGGGTGTCTCTTTACCTTGATGCCCGCTTTTCATCTCATTCCACTACATCGTCATTTCATGCCATCTCCGTTCCACTATCGCTCCACTCCTTGCAAAGCAAGCATCAAGGAGGGGCAATCTATAGACACCCATTTCGGGCCCATAAGCTGAGCCAAATTCCTTGTCACATCATTGATGCCCCACGTTGGCTCATCATCGCCTAGTTGGTTTTATCCGATCATGGCATCTTTATATTTAGTTCATCGCCCTGGTGGGTTCTTCCTTGTCACATCAATCAGTGTTCGTCATCATTTCGTAACTCTCTGAGTTGAGAATCCAATACCTCAAACTGCACGCCAATCCGATACCCATGTAAGGAGAACAGACACTTTGAATAAGTCAAATGCTGAAGGATCATGAAGGCGACAATGTCCCTGTCGTGTTCTCATTCAAAAGGCGATGCCCGCTTCAGACCGCAATCGACCTCCCTCAGAAGGCGACGCCTCGATACGTCGCGTTCTCATTTGGCAATTTAATTCCCTGAAAATTCGCCAGAAAAGGCTTAAAGACTTCCTTCTATGGGAGGCAACGTATTGAGGCGTCGCTACCTGATAGCGACGCTGGGCCTGTCGTGTTCTGGTTTCCTTCACAGAACCATGCAACGTGGCCTTTTCTATTTCCACTTGAACCTTGCTATTCATGAATAATCATCTTTGGTGGGTCTAGAGATCTCCAAATCCTTCCGAATTTGGAGGAGACCTTCTTTAGAAGTTCCTTTCCACGTTCTAACTCTCCTTGCATGAGCCTACTTACCCAATGTTGGACTCCAGCTCATTATTCCTTTCCCAGCTTGTTCAGGAATAATCACATATAAATCTCTTCATTGGGCACGGTTTAAGGCAAGGCCTGCGTCTGCTTCTTCCTCTCTTAGAGTGCTTCGAATTCTTAGAAGACCTCTCAGCCTTCAGACGACCAGGAAGTGCCCCCCAGGGCAATTTCTTCACATCTACGCTTTCTCTCTCCTATTTTTCTTGATTTTTCTCTTCATACATGCACTTTTTGCTTCATTTCTGTACGTAGATTTACATTAGAACACTCCACACACACCTATTTTAATCACCCAAAGGGGTTAAAACACCACCCCACATGAGTTTCCCCCAATTATTTCATGTTCACTCATTATTTTGGGATAGATTCTACATCAAATGTTTGTCTAATGGGTGTTTCGTTGTTTTGATGTCATGGGCAGGTTGTAGAAGACAGTAGCAGCACGAGGCTCTTGCCCTTTGGCCGGCTAAGGAGCAGGAAGAATAGGACCCACAATCTTCATCCTCTGTTGTAGAAGGCGACACACATCTGGTCGTGATCCACAGAAGGCAACGGCCCGAGCGTCGCGTTCTGAGATCCAGATGGCGGCACCTCCCTCGTCGCGTTCACTCTAAGGCGACGGCTTGCTTGTCGCATTCATAGGACCAAGTTCTTCTTCTGCACTTTCTTCCTTTTCCAAGGTAGTTAGCGTTGTTCTTCATCTGTCCATCATCATATCAATCTTTGCAACTACTTTGGTGGCAATCACAGTCTCTTTTCTTTATTTTTCATCATCATTATTTGGGCAGCAAATCTCGTGATTACAGTATGTTTTTATTATTTCGATATTATAGAAATTATTATCTTGAATTTTTAAGTACTAAATTTTCCGGGTCGCTACATCCTCCCCCACTCAAAAGAATTTGGTCCCCAAATTCCACGACTTGTGAGACCCCGAATTTTCTGTCATTTTATATTGTGCATGCGATATTTACCTATTATAAATATAGTGCATGTATTAAAATTTTTCATATTATAATTATTGAATTGTTCATATGCATATGCGTATATATATATATTGTTTCTTGTGAACATAAGTAATTAGCAAATTCCGTATATGATGTACTTATTTAAATACTATGAATGTTGTATTTATCTATTTCATGCATAATGTACATAACTATGTTATATACGTGTGTGTATATATTTATACATATGTCAATCTAAGTGTGCGTATGCAAGAATTTAATTTTTGTTGTATAGATTCTTCTTAGTTAACTTATTGCATAATGCATCTTAATGATATCGTGCATGTATTATCTAAATATTGATGTGTATATTATGCTAATTATTCCATGAATATTGTATGGAATTATACTTTGTACATATGTATATATATATATATGTTCATCTTATGCATGTGATATCTATCTAAATAATTCTATATACATTAAGTTGTTCATAGTATATATATGGTACTTAAATAATATTGAGCATATGATAGGTAAGTATTGTCATTTACCTTGTAGTACATGTGAATTATTTTTCGTACATATATATCTTTAAGCGTGCATGCATTATCTTACTATCGATGTACGTGTTATATTATTTAGAAACATGCATGTTGGATGTAATTACGTTGATTTCATGAATGTATGCATATGTTTAACTTGGCACATATGATACTTATTTCAATAACCATTAATTATTTATGACATGCATAATACCTAAATAATAGTGTGTGTATTGCATTTACATGCTCGTCCATAATACATGCAACTATGGTGTATATATATATATATATATATATATATATATATATATATATATATATGTATGTATGTACTTCATGCATATTATCTTTAACTAAGATAAGTACAATTTATATTTAAGAAAATAGGGTGTAATGCATGTAGTTTATGTGGTGAATGTATATTTATTTATTTCAGAGCACATTTAGTTGATTATGATGTAATCTTACATTTATTTTAATGCATGTTGATTGCTGGCCGAGGGAGACAGTTGGCAGCCACCCAGTGTGCCGCTGACTGCATGCCCTGGTTGGCTTCCAGATCGATGGACGCCAACCACACTGTGGGCGGCAACAAATCTGGACGCCAACTGCATGTTGACTACACCAGATGTTGACGTCAAGTTCCCTCCTGTGTAACGGTTTCAGATTTGGTAACGCTCGCATTTTGTCCAGTTCCAGTTTAGGAAACCTTTCTAAAGTCGTAGGGAACCTACCCTAATGTGTACCCAACCCATCCAACTCTATAAAAACACATCTTCTGGCCGCACCAAGTCTTTTTGGTGTTTGTGAAACCCTAGCACTTCCTGTGAGAAAAAGCTGAAGTTCCCAAGGGCTTGGAGAGCCAACGACTGGAGGATCTTGGAGGAGCTACAACAACTGAAGGACCAGATCTAAAGTTTCCGAGCACCTTCTGCAGGGCCGAGGAGGGCTTCATCGTCGAAGTTTGATCTTCTAGGATTTTATTAGAGGCAAGCACCTATGTATATCAATCCTATACATGTCCTCTTAGGTCCCAGCATTTTTCTGGATTTTTCCTCGTGTCTTGGACCCTCCAATTTCCCTTTGTATGTGAGTGCTATCTGGGTAGTCTGTTGTCTATAGGTTGGCGGCAACATCCTGTGCCGCCAAGCTCCTATGTTGGTGGCAAAGGATTGTGCAGTTGACTCAGTAGGCGGCCAAGACTGTGCAGTCAAGTTCCTTAGTGTTCTGAAAACTGCTGTTCGATCTTCTTTAAGATATTTAATTGATTTTCGAGTATGTGTGCATGCTGTAGATTTTATGTGGGGTCAAAGGTGATTAGTAGGTCATGTCATGAGGTTTTAGTGAATTTTCATGATTTGTGTTGATTATTAAATTTCTGATAATTGGACTATGAGCATAAAATGACCATGTTTAATCTGTGTAAATAAGTCAGTTGTGAGTTAGGGTTTCATAATTTTTCTACAATCATGTGATGACTGTATTTATGCATTGGCACTGTTATATTTGACTGTTATACTTTAATTCCTACTTAAGAGAAATTAGTGAGAAATGCACTTGTAATTAGATTTAATTGTTATAAATATGATTACTATTCAGAAAAATCTGTAAAATTGAGCATGTGATATGTTTAATGTTTTAAACTTTTTATAAAAATTTGATGATGTTTTGATGACATTAGGTACTATTATAGTTTCAAATGAGAAAATAGCCATATTGAGCATGTTAGAGTTAATT
This sequence comes from Colocasia esculenta, assembly GCA_014218235.1. Classification (NCBI taxonomy): domain Eukaryota; kingdom Viridiplantae; phylum Streptophyta; class Magnoliopsida; order Alismatales; family Araceae; genus Colocasia; species Colocasia esculenta. Next base: position 100,008,265 of record CM024757.1, read on the forward strand.
AAGTATGAATCAAGGGTTAGCAGCATGTTAATATCTTATTTTAGGTTGTTTATCACTACTAAATAGTAATGGTGAATTCTGTAGAGTGAAATGTAGATATTATGAAAAGAGTATGTAAAATGGATGAAAGTGTGTATATAAGCATGAGTAAAATGTGACAAGAATAATATTATGATTAATTTGTAAAATTGGGTCGAGATTGACACTGCTACCATAGGGGTCTGAGAGCTGTACCATAGAAAAGTCCCTATGGAAGGCTCAACGTTGTGAAATATATCCTAAGGGCATTAGGATGAAATCCTGAAGGTGGACAAGTACCACTGGTTAGGGTGGAGAGGGCTTCTCCCAGTCTGCGCAGTATCCAAGGTTTGTCACTAGCTTGCCCAGGTGACAAATATGTGCAAGTGAAGTGCTAAGTGCTAGGTGATAAGCACTAAGTGCTAAAGTGAGTAGTTTTCCTCTACTTGGTAGTTAGGACTATGTGTCACGGCAACTTAAGAGATTAAATGTAAATAAAAAGTGCAAAGTGATAAGTGAATATGGCATGTGATAAGTGCAATTGTTGTGATATGTGATAAATGTGAATGCAATAGTAACTGAAATGGAAGGAGTGTAAATTGATATATAAGGGAAAGTAAATAATAATGAGAGTACAAGTGCATGTGAAAACCAATGTAATAATGCATGTGTATATATTTATGTCATTCATGTGTTACCATCATAATTGTATTATTATGTTTAATACCATGTTAGTATTATGTGATATAGTTTAAAAATCTCCATATGATAGTGTGTATGAATATGTGTATGCAAACATGTAAAGGAATGCAATGTGCAAAAATATATGCATGTAGAATTGTCAAATGAATAAGATGGTATGTGAAAAAAGTGTAGATCCAAGTAATTATGTTTAATTCATGTCAAAACAGCAAGCTAAGTATGATTACAAATGTGATAAATGTATGAAATAATGCCAAAGCTCCATGATAAAATTTCTATTCATTTAGTATATAGTTCCATGCTTAATTTGTATATAAATGCCATCCGAATTGAATATGTTTTAGATCTTCAATCCATGTTTAATAAAGGTGATATCATTGTGATTTATTCATATTAAAACAGCAAATGAAATGTGTAAATGAATGAGAAAATGTGCATGTGAAACATGAATAGAGATCATGTTAAGTGTTATCTACTTAAAGCTAAATTCCATGTTCTAATTGGTAGAATTGCTCCTTGATATGGATAATGTTTAGATAAATAAATCATGTACATGTTAGGTATATAAGAGTGCATATGTTTATGTCATGTATGTGTTAATATGATTATGCTTAATTATGATAGAATGTTTAGTATCATGTTATGTAGTTTACTAGAAAGCATGTGCAAGTGTTAAGAGAATATGATAAATTATACATTAAAACAACAAGTAAATGGTGTGAGAAAATGATATAAGTGCTTGAGAAATTGGCTAGATATCATGGTAAGAGTGTTCATTATCTTGTATATAACCTTATGTTTTAAATTGGTAAAAATTGTGCAATGATATGATAAAGAGTTGAACTATGTATCATAGGATATAACATGTGTAGAGAACTTGTGTAGGTGTATGTTATCTTCCATAATTAATATGAGCATGCGTTAATTCGGAATATGTTTGGGTGAATTATGTGTTGTTGTCCATAAGAAGCATGTACCATGCGAATCATTGTGGTTAGAATGATAGAATGTGTTTTCATTATTGTTGGTAGCTTAGTGTGTGTGATATGTGTAAGTTTGATGTTTTAGATTACTTGTTGAGTCTTTTAGACTCATACTTGCTTCGGCGTACAGGTGTGACAGGTCATCACGTAGCTGAGGAGAAGATAGTGAAGATTGACGCTACATTCAAGAGTAGTTACTTGTGAAGTTTTTCTTTTGTAGTTACTTTATCTCATAGTTGAATAATGTTATTCATATGGACAATTTAATGAACTCTGCAGTTCTTTTCAAGTTGTAATAATGTGGACTCTAGCACTTTCTTTCACTATATAGACTGTGGAATGCGTGATGATGATGGAATGAAGTTTATTATTTCTTTTAACTCCGCTGCACTCTTTTAATATTCATGGACATATCAACCTTATCGTTTAGTGTTGGGTTACTATCCCACTGTGACGAGGCTCTTTATACCTATGGGGATTGGTATAATCGTACCGGTATGAGGAGGGTCGTTACACGACTCCTTCGGTTAAGTATATAAATCATTATTTCATGCTTAGAAAGTATTAAGCATTATAAGTTCAGAGTTACCTTCCACGGTTCCGACTTCTTGATTTGGAGAGGGTTGTGCCAAGGCTTCCAGTGTATCTTGTTCGTTCGAGTCCTCATGACGTTGGTCCATGAATTGTGGGCAGTCTCTAATCTTGTCATCTGGGCTGCCACATCGCAACCATTTTCCTTGTTTCCACCAGAAATCCTCTGACGTGGGGCCCCTCCTATCACAGCGCTTGCATCGCCCTCTGCGAATAAGGGCTAATTGTATGCCGTTCTTCTTATTCTTCTTTATTTTTCTCTTATCACCATTTGGCTGGTCCCATTTTGTCATAGGATTAAGATCTTTTGTGTTAGTGGATGGTTCCTTTAGAAGAGGGCAGTCTCATAGCTGATGCCTCGAGTCGCCACAACATAGGCATGTACCAATCTTTCGCCAACACTCCTTGGCCACATGACCTGGCTTGTGACAATGAAGACATATGATCCTGAAAATCTCACTGTTACGTTTCATCTGCTAGTTTGTCTTCATCCCATGGTTATGTCTTCTCTTCCCATTCTTATTGGTCACCTTTTTAATCTTTTTGGTCGCTTCCAGAGCTCTTTCTAGCAGTTGAGCGGCTTGCTGACATGCCAGAACTAGCTTTTGAGTTGGTCCCATTTCGGCTTACAGTGGTGTATGGTTGGCATCCATTAAGAGTCCCTTCAAGAATGAGGTTGACATTAGGGTACGAAAAGAGCATTAACTAATAGGTATAAGTATATATATTAGATTTTAACCATGGTTCTACCCAATCCTCACTTAGGTATGATGGTTGATTTAGACGGGTGTTCTGGCAGTTTATCCTAGAACACCCTAGACCTAAGAGATCCAATGAGGACATCCTTGAACATCCTAAACCTAAGATATCCGATTAAGACATCCTAGGCTCTGATACCAACTGTCACACCCCGCCAATTTAGTAGCGAAATAAATCGGGGGAACATGAGCCAAGTGTATGGTAACATAAATTGCGCATACAATCGCAATAATCAGAGCATCTAATGAACAATAATTGAAATAAACTTATTTCATTATAAATTCACTAAGACTATTACAACCACTAATTCGGAGCCAATACATAGGGCTCAATGACATCATTACATTGGAAAAGAAATCTAAGCAAAATCTACTATACTCCATTATACTAGGGTAACTTCATCATTTGACTCCTGGTCGCTCATCACTCCAGTCCGTTCCCATTGGTATGGCTAAGGTCATCATCCGACTTACCTAAAACACATATAACAAATAGCGCATGGTGAGCGATAACGCTCAGTAGGACTTAATATCTCATGTAAGCAAGCATGCTTTAAGTGATTTATGTCTTGTAAAGCAGGATAACTAGAGAGAATGACGATTATAGTCTAGAGAGTAATATCTCATGATAACGAGAAACAATAGCACAAAGCATGAGAGTATAGCACAACAAGTATGATAATGGATTGGCCGTATAATGAGATAATAAGTAAAGTTGCACAATAGTGCACAAGTCACGATAGCAAGTAAAGTTGCACAACATTGCACTAGTTACGATAGCAAGTAAAGTTGCACAACAGTGCACTAGTCACGATAGCAAGTAACGTATGTTTGGTCGATCATTTTATCAACCAAGAGAATCTAGTACTGTGATTGATTGACTGTCTTAGATTAAATCTCGAGTGTCATGCGTTAGGTGTATGCCAATCACCCAGATCATTTGACCCCCGCGAGTTATAGCCTTTCGGGCGCTCTCTCCAAGGACCAGATCGGGCCCTTATAATGTTGCCTAGCATAGTCATGTTTGTGATCTTAGACAATCAATTTGATGGCCAAATAGAGTACCAAGAATAGATGAGAGTAATTGACGAATAGCCGCGAGTGTAATGAGAATGTGAACAGATGAACGAGTAGAGAATAGATGAGAGCTATAGGTCATTGCACATGAAATATCGAGTAAACATGCGATAGTAACAGTTGCACAACACGTGCAATTGGTGTTGGCAGTCAAGTGGAATTCACTACCCTTCCACGGGTCATGTTATGCACAGGTCTAGAGGTTCGGCGTGATCCAAGATAAGAGCGATATCTTTCTAAGGCCGATTGGATCTTACCGATCCCTAAAAGGGTACATAGGCGTTAAGGTACAACCAGCTCGTCGGCCATGTGGGAATCCATGGACAGAGGAGACTTACGGAGGCCTTGAACAAGGATTTACTAGTCCGGCATAAGGAATATCTGACAGAGAGTTTGTCCAAGTCAAGAAAGTGTATATATAGAAACAAGTGTTCGACGTTCCAGAGGAATCCTAGAACAGTGGAGTGTCGGTAATGGTATTCCAAAAACATCGTGAGAAAACGAAGACAAGTCCAATTAAAATAAATGGGACAATTTAAATACAATATTGAAATAAATTATCAATTATTTTGTGAGATATTTTCATGTCAAGTCAAGTTATATTGGATGGTTCAAGTGGGTGCATATGACATAGAGAATCATGGAGATGACAAGATCATGTGAATGTCTTTTAATTAATTACAACATATCCATATTTAACAACTTCATTTACTGTGTTAAAGACAGTTATCAAGGCATGTAGTTACTCTAGAAAATCATGATTTATAGAAATATGGGGTTTCCACGCAAAACTCCAGAAGGCGACGTACCCCTATAAGGGTCACGACGGGGTCAATCAAGGGTCGCGACAAGTCTGTCAGAGCAGGGGGTCAGAACGCGACGACAGTCCCTGTCGCATTCATAATGCGATAGGTGGCTCTATTGTGACCAACCCTGAGAATGTGGCCTATCAGGCCATCGCGTTCTCAGGTCCTGCGCCTGAGTCCGAGCGAGAAAAGGACAGGCTTTGGATTGCTGTCCAAACCTTCCTTGTTTTGACATAGGGTTGTTCAAAAATATAGAACTAAATGTACAAGCGATGAAAATTCATGAAACTAGTTTTAAACGGATCTAGATGTTGGGTTGAATGCATATTCATATCATTTCCCTCCTATTTTGATGATGACAAGAGGTAATTTTAAAGCAATTCAATTGAAACATGTCAAAAACATCATACCTGAAATCATTGTTCAAAAAGCATATTTCAAATCACATTTATCATTGATGTTCATCATAAATCATTTAACTAATGATATATGTGTTTAATTTTCAGGTACAAACATTTTTATGCAAAAGATGTGTCGACACACCCATCAATGGTGTCGACACAACAACACAGATTCAAAGGCAAAATGTGTAAAAATGTTGAGACTGTGTCGACACGAGTCAAGAGTGTGTCGACACGAGTTGCAGTTTTTCAGAAATCAGTCCACCCAGGTCGACACACTCTCAGAGCAGGTCGACACTAGACCCAGTTCCCAGAACAGCCAGTTTGAAGAATTGGGACAGCAGGTCGACACACTCCCAGAGCAGGTCGACACGGGACCTTCTTCCCAGAACAGCATTTTCCATATTTTGGACAGTGTGTCGACACCACCACCAGGGCAGGTCGACACACTACGGGAAGTTTTCATCTTAAAGTGGATGGGTGCCACGTGTCAGCCCAGGCCGATGGGAATCAACCTAGGATCGTGTGCCCTTATACCTAAAAGGTATCTTTGGACTCTTTTGGGTATAAAAGGACCTCTATTGGCCCTCCATCCACGTAAGAGAGACCCAACCAAAACTCTTAGAGCCTCCCGAAAGTTCCTGGCGGCTGCAAGAGGTTGTCTCCCTCCTCTGCTCTCCTGTGCTTCCAGAAGACCAATTCTCACCAATCCAAGTGTGAGAATTGGAGTGTGATCCCTGAAGAATCCTCAGAAGCATTCCAAGGAAGCAGATCCTGTAGAAGCCTTCGTTGGAGAAGAATTCAAGGAAGATCCAACAACTCCAAAGTGCAGAGCATCGGCGTTGGACTTCAAGATTGCAAGCTTCTTCCCAATCCAAGCTTCTACAAGGGAGTACACTTGAAGAACGAAGCTATTTAATACAATTCACTGTACTTTTGTTCTTCTGAGATATCTTTTGAGATTATGCAAGTGCTTCTGCATATCTCTCATTAGTGTTCTCATTTTCGACTAGATCTATTGCTAGAAGGTCTATGTCTTGAGTTGGTGTCTAGCAATCATTGTGTGAGCATTGTGCTCAAGTTGTGTGAGCATTGTGCTCAGGTTGTTGTGAGCCGTCGTGCTCAGTTTGAGTTGTCTAACTCAAGGGTGTGTTGAGCAGTCTTGCTTAGTTGTTCTAGAGTAGTCTTGCTCTAGAAGGTGTGTGAGTTGTAAGCTCTCAAGTGTTGGAGTTGTCAGGCTCCAGTGGGTGTGTTACCCAGTTGTGTTAGTGAATCCTCACGGGTTGTGAGGGGTGGATGTAGGAATCACTTGGGTGATTTCCGAACCACCTAAAAATCCTGGTGCACTTGTCTATCTGTGGTTTGATTTCATTATCCGTTAGATGCTTGCATAGGATCGTTTAAAGTTCACTTAATCAACTGATTTCATATCTGCTTTTACCAACTCACTCAAATATCATCAGATCTGTGGTTTTTCACTGATAAAATTGCCTCTGATTCAAAAGTGTTTTTAAACTGTTTAAGCTTCCGCAGAAAGTGGCATAGATCTATTCATCCCCCCCTTCTAGATCTTATCCACACCTTTTCCTCGATCCTTCAATTGGTATCAGAGCGGGTTTACATCGATCTGATTTGATCTGAGCAGTTTTTGTTTCTGAGTGTGGTGTGTTTGATTGTTTGCTCGTTTGTTTGTTTGCTTGCTTAGTTCTTTCTCTGTGTAATTTCTTTAGAGTCATGGATTCAAAGGGTTTCATAGCTGAGGGCCATTCCATAAATAGGCCACCATTCTTTAATGGAACGGACTATTCTTATTGGAAGAATAGAATGCAAGTATTTCTGAGGGCCCAGAACTATGAGATCTGGAAAGTAGTTGAGGTGGGTCCCTATGAGAACCAGGGAGAAGAAGATACCTGGACAAGGGAACAGATAAGGAAAGCCACATTGAATTATAGTGCCATGAACATGATTCAATGTGCTGTCCATCCCAAGGAGTATTCGAGAATCTCTATGTGCAAATCTGCCAAAGAGATGTGGGATAAACTCGAATTACTCTATGAGGGAACATCTCAGGTCAAGGAGACCAAGGCAAATATTTTAGTTTCAGAATATGAACTTTTTATGATGAAGTCTAACGAAAATATTTCTGAAATGTTTGCCAGGTTCATGGTGATAGTCAATGGACTGAAGGCCTTGGGTAAGGAATACACTGATGCAGACTTGGTAAGAAAAATCTTGCGTTCACTTTCTTCAGTTTGGCATACTAAGGCCACTGTCATTGAAGATTCAAAAGATTTGTCCAAAATCTCTTTGGATGAATTGATTGGATCCTTAATGACATATGAAATCAACTTAAAAAGAAATGAAGAACACATAACTAAGACCAAGCCTATGGCACTTAAGGCCTCTTCAAGCAATAAAGATAAAAGTCAGGAAAAGACAAGCTCTGAAGAGTCTGAGTCAAATGAGGATGAGATTGCCCTCATGACCAGACAATTCAGGAAATTCTTGAAATATAGAAAAGGAAAATGGCTGGGAAAAAGAAATTTTCCTCAGGTAAGAAAACACTTCCTCTTCTAATTTCAACAAGAATTACAAAACTGACGAAAATATTGTCTGTTACAGGTGCAACAAACCAGGACACATGAAGGGAGAGTGTCCTGAGAACAAGAAGGATAAGCACAAGAAATTCCAGAAGTACAAGAAGCCAAAGGCCATGGTGGCCACTTGGTCTGACGAAGACTCAAGTGAGGAAGAAGAAGAGAAGAAATCCTCAAGCTCTGAAAGTGAGGAGGTTTGCTTCATGGCCAACAGCACAGATGAAAAGGTAAATACTTCCTTTGAAGACTATACTGTTGAAGATTGGCAGGATGTGTATGCAGAACTGGTTGAAAGATATTCTGAAATGAGAAAAGAAAACAAACACATCAAAAAGAAAATTGAAAATCTTTACCATAACCAATCTTCAAACAATAGAACTTGTGAACTGGAAACTGAAGTAACAGAATTGCTTGAAGAAAAAGAAAATCTCCTGAACCTAATTGATGATCTAAAGCTTGCCTCTCAAAAGGCCTCCCAAGAATTCAAAACTAACTGAAAAGCTGGAAATTGAAAAAAAGAAAAACAACAGAAAATTGAAGAAATTGAAACTCTTAAAAACCAGCTAAAAGAAAGGGAGGAGTTATCCAAACCTTCACAAAAGGTAAAGATAACTTAGAGGCATTGCTAGGAACCACCATGACAACCACCTCTCATGGATTAGGATTCAACAAAAGAAACCATCAAAGACAAATCTGGTGAGAAAAAGAACAAAGCACCACTAATTAAATTTGTCAAGGGTCCTAATCTTGAAAACACAGAAATTCAACAAACAGCAAACAAAACCTTAAACAAACACAAAAAATTCAAAAACTCAAAACAAAAGAAGACAACCAGGTCGACACCAGTCCACAAGAAGAAGGCTTCTGTGGCTGCTGTGTCGACACCAGTACAGGAGAGGTCGACCTGCTCAACATCAAAAGCTGCAAACAACTCAACCAAAAATTCAAATAAAAATCTGAAAAATAAGAAAAAGGTAAAAGAAATAATTCATGAAAAACCTTGGACCTCCAAGACAACAGTTCAAATGATTGGATCAATCCTTGGAGCCAATGGTATAAAACCCTGTTGGTATCATCCTCAATTCCTTATCCAAACCTTTGATGTACCAACAAAACCCATGGATTCCACCTCCTAATCTCAACTCCAATTTTCAAATGAAAAACTCCCCTCCTCCCAAAAACAAAGATCTTGGTGCTTTCATTCCTAAAAGAAAGAACAAACAGAAAAAGGCTGAAAACACCAAAGTAACAAAACAAAAGTCAAAAACAAATCAAATTTGGGTGAGAAAGGATTTGATATCTGTGCTCAATCATACTGATGGTCCCAACTCTGTTTGGGTACCAAAATCTTCTCTCCATTGATCTTTTTGCAGGAAAGTCGTGCACCCAAATCCAATGTATGGTTCCTTGACAGTGGGTGTTCACGACATATGACTGGAGATAGAGCAAAATTTTCCTGTCTGATTGAAAAGGAGGGAGGGTCAGTTACTTTTGGAGGTAAAAATAAAGGAAAGATCTTAGGATCTGGAAAGGTTGGTCAAACTTCTTCAAACTCAGTAGATAATGTTTTATTAGTTGATGGTCTTGATTATAATTTGCTCAGTATCAGCCAACTATGTGACAAAGGTCACAAAGTTGTGTTTGAATCTGATTTTTGTAAGATAATTGATTCATCAACTGATAAAATCAAATTCTTTGGAAAAAGAGAAAACAATGTCTACATGATCAACCTTAATAAAAACTTTTCTGAAAATCTTTGTTTTGTTGCAAATAAAGATGAAATTGCATGGACTTGGCACAAAAGACTTGGCCATGCAAGTTTCAGAACTTTGAATAAATTGTTAAGATTGAAACTGGTTAAGGGTCTTCCTGAATCTTTTTCTAATGTTGAAGGTCAAGTTTGTGGGATATGTGCTAAAGGAAAACAAACTAGGAAATCTTTTAAAACCTTCAATGAGGTACTTACATCTAGCCCACTAGAACTTCTTCACATGGACCTTTTTGGGCCAACAAGAGTTCTAAGCTTAAGTGGCAAAAGATATGGGTTTGTAATCATTGATGATTTTACTAGATTTACTTGGGTTATCTTTCTATCCCACAAAAGTGATACTTGCCTTGAATTCAGGAATTTCTGTACCACTATCTTAACAACTTATCCATATAAAATCAAAAACATTTTAACTGATCATGGGGGAGAATTTGATAACACATCCTTTTCTGATCTATGTGCTGAATTTCAAATATTTCACAAGTTTTCTTCACCAAGAACTCCAGAACAAAATGGAGTTGTGGAAAGAAAGAATAGAACTCTTGTGGAAATGGCTAGATCCATGCTCTTAGAAGTAATCTGCCCAAATCCTTCTGGGCTGAAGCTGTTAACACAGCTAATCATATCCTAAATAGAGCTTTGATCAGACCAAAGATCAGAAAAACCCCCTATGAATTGTTGAAAAACAAAAAGCCAACTGTTTCTTATTTCAAAACTTTTGGGTGCAAATGCTTTGTACACAATAATAACAAAGAAAACCTTGACAAGTTTGATGCTAAGAGTCAGGAAGCCATCTTCCTTGGCTATTCTGAAGTGTCAAGGGCTTTCAAAGTGTACATTCTAAAAACCAAATCAGTTGAAGAATCTCCACATGTTATTTTTGATGAAAATTCCTTTTCCACTAATGATTCTAAATCTTGCAGGGAAAGACAAGACAATGAAGAGGATGACCTCATTGTGGATTCTTCACCAACTGTTGAGGAGCTTGTCAACAATGAAGAGAACCTGAACAATTCACCATCTTAAATGGGTCAGGTAACATTGCTCCAGAAATGGATACTTCTCAACAGGTAATTTCTGAACCTCGATATCTGAGAGATCACCCATTAGACAGTGTAGTTGGCAATTTAAATGATAGAGTAAGAACTAGATCATCCTTCTTGCAAAATATTGAAGAAGACTCACTAGCTCTAATTTCCCAAATTGAACCCAAATCAATTGATGAAGCCTTATCCAGTTCTGATTGGATCAATGCCATGCATGATGAGCTTTATCAATTCGAAAGAAATCAAGTATGGGAATTAGTACCTAGGCCTAGTGACCAAGCAGTGATTGGCACTAGATGGGTCTTCAGAAACAAATTGAATGAATCTGGTCAGGTAATTAGAAATAAAGCTAGGCTAGTTGCAAAGGGGTACAATCAAGAGTTTGATATTGATTTTGAAGAGTCATATGCCCCTGTAGCTAGACTAGAAGCAGTCAGAATTTTCCTTGCTTTTGCATCCTCCATGAAATTCAAAGTCTATCAAATGGATGTCAAAAGTGCATTCTTAAATGGATATATAAAGGAAAATGTTTTTGTTGAACAACCTCCTGGATATGAAAATGAAAAATATCCTAACCATGTTTTCAAGCTTAATAAGGCTCTCTATGGTCTTAAGCAAGCTCCAAGAGCTTGGTATGACCGGTTGAGTTCCTTTTTACTTGAAAAATGATATTCTAGAGGTAATGTTGATCAAACATTGTTCACAAAAACAATAAAAAATCAAATAATTGTGGTCCAAATTTATGTTGATGACATAATTTTTGGCTCCACCAATAAAGGCCTTTGCACTGAATTTTCAAATCAAATGAAGAATGATTTGAAATGAGCTTAATGGGAGATTTAACATTCTTTTTGGGATTGCAGGTGAACCAAACAATGAAGGAATCTTCATCAGTCAAACCAAATATGTCAAGGAGCTATTAAAGAGGTTTGACTTTCAGAACCTTAAGCACTCAAGCACACCAATTGCAATTAATGCTAAACTAGAAGAAGATCCATCTGGTAAGTCAGTAGATCCAAAGACCTACAGAGGTATGATTGGCTCTCTGCTCTACCTTACAACTTCTAGACCTGATATTCAGTTTTGTGTGTGTTTATGTGCTAGATTCCAATCTAATCCTAAAGAAAGTCACATGCTTGCTGTTAAACAAATTTTTAAATATCTTGTTGGAACATGTGACTTAGGTATTTGGTATCCTGCTGGTTGCAAGTTAGATCTGTTTGCCTATTGTGATGCTGATTATGCTGGGTGCAAATTAGATAGAAAAAGCACAAGTGGCTTGTGTCTATTTCTAGGTGGGTGCCTTATCTCTTGGGCTTCTAAGAAGCAACATTCAGTTGCTCTGTCAACTGCAGAAGCTGAATATGTTGCAGCAGGTAGATGTGGAACTCAGATTCTCTGGGTGAAACATCAACTTCTTGATTACAACCAAGATTTAGGGTGTGTACCCATCCTATGTGATAACACTAGTGCCATAAATTTGTCTAAAAACCCCATTCAGCACTCCAGAACAAAACACATTGAAATTAGGCATCATTTCTTGAGAGATGAGGTTGCAAAGAAATCTTTTGAACTCCATTTTATTGAAACTGAAAAACAAATTGCAGACATATTCACTAAACCCCTTCCTGAAAACAGATTTTCATCTTTAAGGAGAGAACTTGGTCTTTGTAAATGTCCACCTTCTTGATCTCTCTCAAGGTTTGGGTTGAGTGTTATGCATGGTCTAAGGGGGAGTTCTTTGCATTTCATAATTCTTTGCTTCCTTGAGTTACATTGTTCATATCTCTCTGACTTTCAATTATTCCCTTTTTACAATAAACTCTCCAACTCTGATTGTGTTGAAATTTCTTGGTATATCAAATAGTGATTTGGAGAAGGACAAGTTATGCTTGTCTGGACACCTTCACTATGCGAGAGTATATGTCTCCGCCAAGTACTAAGAAATTGATATGCAATTGTTGAGGGGGAGCTTTTACTGTTCAAAGAGGATACCTTTTCTGATTTAAAAAACTTGCTTATTTTCACTTCCTTTTCTTTTTGATAATGAATTCTTCAACTCTTATTGTATTGAAACTTCTTGGTATATCAAATGGTGACTTGGAGAAGGACAGGTTATGCCTGTCTGGACACTTTCACTATGCGAGAGTATGTCTCCGCCAAGTACCAAGAAATGGATATGCAATTGTTGAGGGGGAGTCCTCGTTGTCCAAGAAGAAAACTTTTCTGATTTCCAAAATTTACATATCTTTATTTTGATGAAAAGTGGTTGAAATCATCATCTCAGGGGGAGCTAAAAATTCACAAGTCATGACTTTGCAAAATTCAAAACTTTTCTTGAATTTCATCAATTCCTTGCATGATGTCATCATTTAGAAGTCTAGAGTCTCAAAATGAACCCTTGAGTGATCTATTATATTTTTTCTCTAATCAACTTTCAACTATATCTCTCAACCCACAGAAATTTAGATTTCTTCCTAGACTGAACATCAACTTATGCTTTGAACTTAAAACATTTCCTTGTTTGCAACTGATGATTGAATGTATTTGAATTCTATCTCACAAACTCTCCAAAAATTGTTAAAATCCAACAGAGCAATGGCACTTGTGCTGAGAAACTGCACACCTTCACAATGAATGAAGTGCCATGTATGTCATGAGGCACTATTGCTAACTCTGTTCAAAGGGGAAACAAAATAAAAATAAATTCAAAACAAAAGCAAAATGTGCTATGTTTTTGATGATGACTGAGTAACTGGAAATATTGGCGTCTACAAAACGTATATTTTCATGTCAAAAGGCCATCATTTACCCCTTTGAGACTTGACGATGACTAAATCTTAAGTAACCAGGGACTATGGTGTGTAAAAAGCACTAGTACTTGAGTGAAAGAGATTTATATCATTTGACAGTTTGTTAAAAGAACAAAATGTGAACATTATTGGAGATTTGTCTAGAAAGAATCATCTTCATTTCTCATTAAGTTGTTCTTTAAGATTGTGTTTTATTTTCAACACAACTGCATTTAGTCTAGATGACATCTTTAATTCTTTAAAGTTGAGAAATATGGTAGCTTATAGTTGATTGTTAGATATATTATATCCCTCAATTTCTCATTTTGTGATTCAAGTCTTGGAATGCTAATATCCTGTTGGAAATTATTTGAAAAACTTGAATTGTGATGAATTTTTGCAAAATATAACAAATGAATTTTTAAGCCTCTTAAAAATCCTTGAATTGATAATTCCTCTCATTGTTTATCATTCTAAAGATGTCCCAAAATTTCTCAAAAATTTCCTCTCAAAGATTCAAAGTTTCTTCAAAGGCCGTGTCGACACAATTCTCTCTCGTGTCGACACACTTTCGGTCAGGTCGACACACCCTTCATCATGTGTCGACACTGCCTTCTTGCCAGACCCTTTTCAAACCTTTCGGGTTCATGATAAGCCATCTTGTTCCTGCGGGGCAGTATACCACTGCACCCCTTCTAGGCATCAGGTCGACCCGACAGCCAAATTCTCACCGTTTTCGGCAAGAACTCTTCCCATTTCTCTCTAGCTCTCATCCTCTTTCCATCACCTCTCCATTCTTCCATCTCCTCTCCGAATTCCACTCTCCTTTGCACCATGGTCAGGAAATTGGGTCCCCGCCGTGACGCAAGGTCCAGTGCCTCTTCTAGGCCGATTCCGGCAGACAGTGCCGTTGCCCAGTCAGAAAGAAGGTCTAAGCGAAGGAATGATCCTTCCGAGCAACCAGGATCCTCTTCAGCACCTCAAAGGGCAGCCAAGAGAGGTAGACCATCATCTTCAGGAAGAGGTAGTTCTCCTCCAAACCCTAGAACTGAAATTCCGGGCGATTCTTCTGAGAACCCTGAGGAATCATCTTCCTCTTCTTCTGAGTCTTCTGAATCCCAAGAGGATATTCCCTCAGAGTCAGTCAGTGCAGCCAAGTTGATTTTGAAGCCCCGAATTCTAGACCTATCAGACATTCAGCTAGCAGACTCTTTTCCTGAAATTCAAACCTATTTCTCCTTTCAATCTTGGATACCCTTTATTTCTGAGTTTCAAGTCTGTTATCCAAGATTAGTTAGAGAATTCTACAAGAACCTCACCTGCACAGAAGAAGGATATGAATCTAAAGTTAAAGGAATAGCCATAGATATGCCAACTGAAAAAGCTGCCTCCATTTTCAAAGTGCCAGATGAAGGGGCAGACTATCATGAGTTTGAATTTGATCTACATGAAGCCTATTCCATCTTGACAGGCCTTCCTGCAAATGCATCAGATCCCAAACAGACCTATGTAACCAGGTTCAATGCCAATACATTTCCACCTGTGTTAAGGGTCATCCACCACATTTTAACCACCATAATTACCCCTCAAGGTGGTGGAAGGGATAGGTTGACAGACATTCAGAAGTTCATCCTTTATTGCATGGTGAAAGACATCAAGATCAACCTCCATGTGATTATCTATCAAATTATATCTGAAACAACAAGGAAAGACCTAAAGAGATCACTTCCTTATGGAGCACATCTGACCTCAGTGTTCCAGCACTTTGGTGTGCCCTTGGAGAATGAGAAGTCCCAATCTATTCCCAAGTCCAATATCTACACCTTTAAGAATATCCAGAAGTTTATGGGATTTAGATTGGAGGGCAATCAAATTAGAAGAGGGCCAGTTGTAGTTGAGGCCCCTCAAGCTCAGGAGGAACAGCCTCAAGATCAGGGGGGATAGCCCCAAGCTTAGGAGGACCAGCCTCAGGTTCAAGGGGACCAGCCCCAAGCACAAGAGGAACAGCCTCCAGCTGAAGGGGACCAGCCCCAAGATCAAGAGGATCCCCCACCTGTAAATGAGGGACAGCCTCAAGTCCCAACTGATGGTGACATTCCTTTTCATGCCCCTCTCTCACCTCAGCTTCCTCATTTCTCTCCACAACCCTCATTCCAACCATCCACATCTTCTGGTGGGCCTCCTGTTCCACCAGAATTGATCTCCTTCCTCAATGACAAATTTGAATCCTTGAACTCTTCCATTCAAACCATGTCAACATCATTTGAGTTGAGGATTCAAAGACTGGAGAACACAGTATCTGCCAAGTTTATAGAGCAGAAAGCAGCCTCAGATTATGCAGCTCAAAGATTTAATAGGCTTATTGGCACCTTGGGAGATGCATCAATTGAGCTAAAACAACATCAAGAGAAACTAGAGCAAGTTCTTAAGGGAATTTTGGCAAATTCCCAAGCTGATGTGTTCAACACAAAGCAAACTCTACATGAGATCACCAGCACTAGACTCTTCTTTGCACACTTTGTGGATGATTTGGAAAGCATAAGAAACTTCAATGAACATATTGACAAGCAGATATCAGATTTGACCAAGGAATTCAAGATAATGCAAAGACCTGGTTGGTCAGCTAGTTCATCTTCATCCTCACAACCCATTGCAGCTGATCTAGCTAGACTTCAAGCCACCTTAATCGAGAATTCAGATAGAATGGAACACTTTTTGGTCACAAAAATGATCACCATTCAAGATCAAATCAAGACTAGCTTGAATTTCATGGAGAAAAGATTGTCTGACATAGAGACCATTCTTCTTCCCATTCCTACTCCTCCTCCATCTTCTACTTAATGTAATTTCTCTTTTGATGATGTCAAAGGGGGAGAAGAAAGAAAGAACAAATGTTTGTAATCTTTTGGAATGATTGTAATGGTTCTATTGTAATGGCTCTCTTGTTGAATGAAATGAAATGTTTTGCTTGGCTTGAATGATTTTCTCAATTGTGTATTTAATGTGATTGAAAATCTTTTTGTGAATGTGATTGAATGATTACTTGTCAAGTTGCTTGACTTCTGTGTACAAAATTCTCATTTCAAGTAACATTGTGTTCCACAAGTACATCATCATCTGTTACTAAAACATATCAAAAGGTCTTTGACAAGTTTAAACAAAAAGAAAATAAAAATGTGAATAACAAAAATTGCGTAAAATCTCATTTCATCAAAACCTCATTGTAATATGGATTTATTGTTGCCATCATCAAAAAGGGGGAGATTGTTGGGTTGAATGCATATTCATATCATTTCCCTCCTATTTTGATGATGACAAGAGGTAATTTTAAAGCAATTCAATTGAAACATGTCAAAAACATCATACCTGAAATCAATGTTCAAAAAGTATATTTCAAATCACATTTATCATTGATGTTCATCATAAATCATTTAACTAATGATATATGTGTTTAATTTTCAGGTACAATATGCAAAAGATGTGACGACACACCCATCAATGGTGTCGACACAACAACACAGATTCAAAGGCAAAATGTGTAAAAATGTTGAGACTGTGTCGACACGAGTCAAGAGTGTGTCGACACGAGTTGCAGTTTTTCAGAAATCAGTCCACCCAGGTCGACACACTCTCAGAGCAGGTCGACACTAGACCCAGTTCCCAGAACAGCCAGTTTGAAGAATTGGGACAGCAGGTCGACACACTCCCAGAGCAGGTCGACACGAGACCTTCTTCCCAGAACAGCATTTTCCATATTTTGGACAGTGTGTCGACACCACCACCAGGGCAGGTCGACACACTACGGGAAGTTTTCATCTTAAAGTGGATGGGTGCCACGTGTTAGCCCAGGCCGATGGGAATCAACCTAGGATCGTATGCCCTTATACCTAAAAGGTATCTTTGGACTCTTTTGGGTATAAAAGGACCTCTATTGGCCCTCCATCCACGCAAGAGAGACCCAACCAAAACTCTTAGAGCCTCCCGAAAGTTCCTGGCGGCTGCAAGAGGTTGTCTCCCTCCTCTGCTCTCCTGTGCTTCCAGAAGACCAATTCTCACCAATCCAAGTGTGAGAATTGGAGTGTGATCCCTGAAGAATCCTCAGAAGCATTCCAAGGAAGCAGATCCTGTAGAAGCCTTCGTTGGAGAAGAATTCAAGGAAGATCCAACAACTCCAAAGTGCAGAGCATCGGCGTTGGACTTCAAGATTGCAAGCTTCTTCCCAATCCAAGCTTCTACAAGGGAGTATTCTTGAAGAACGAAGCTATTTAATACAATTCACTGTACTTTTGTTCTTCTGAGATATCTTTTGAGATTATGCAAGTGCTTCTGCATATCTCTCATTAGTGTTCTCATTTTCGACTAGATCTATTGCTAGAAGGTCTATGTCTTGTGTTGGTGTCTAGCAATCATTGTGTGAGCATTGTGCTCAAGTTGTGTGAGCATTGTGCTCAGTTTGTTGTGAGCCGTCGTGCTCAGTTTGAGTTGTCTAACTCAAGGGTGTGTTGAGCAGTCTTGCTTAGTTGTTCTAGAGTAGTCTTGCTCTAGAAGGTGTGTGAGTTGTAAGCTCTCAAGTGTTGGAGTTGTCAGGCTCCAGTGGGTGTGTTACCCAGTTGTGTTAGTGAATCCTCACGGGTTGTGAGGGGTGGATGTAGGAATCACTTGGGTGATTTCCGAACCACCTAAAAATCCTGGTGCACTTGTCTATCTGTGGTTTGATTTCATTATCTGTTAGATGCTTGCATAGGATCGTTTAAAGTTCACTTAATCAACTGATTTCATATCTGCTTTTACCAACTCACTCAAATATCATCAGATCTGTGGTTTTTCACTGATAAAATTGCCTCTGATTTAAAAGTGTTTTTAAACTGTTTAAGCTTCCGCAGAAAGTGGCATAGATCTATTCATCCCCCCCTTCTAGATCTTATCCACACCTTTTCCTCGATCCTTCACTAGACATGCAAGAGTACTTCCAGTAAATACGAATTTGAAAATGGACATGATCTCGGCATGCTTCAAATAAAGTTTAACCATGAAGAGTATGGTACAGTGTACAGTAGAGATAAAAGAATTAATTCGCGAAGTAGGATGATGAAAATTAGGGCTTTTAGGGGCAAACGGCGCCTAACATCCATCAGTATCTCCAGTTAAATTTTCATGGCATGGGGACGAGTATACATGGAGATCTCGATTAAACATGATGGTTCAAGGTCATGGTGAGTGCAGAACATCAAAAATATAGAACAAAAGATTGGCTGGATGAAAAATAGTGAAACAAGAGGGCTTTTGTTCCTGATGGTTGGAACTAACTACAGACGAAATTAATCGTGTTTAGCTTGTGAGAATGCCTACCTTTGACTCGTTTGATCTTCTAGGGTTTAAAACTTGAACAACGAGGGTGACGACTTGAGCCGCCTTCTCCCCACAAGTTCTTCCTCTCCTTGGCTTCTTCTCGACGTCCAGCAAGCCCCAGCAACAAGTTAGAGCCGGCAATGGAGAGATTGGGGGGTATTTAAGCTCTCTTGCTTTCCATTTCCTAGTTTTACTCCAATTCCCCTTTAATTTCGAGGTTTCCTATTTTCTCTCCTCCCTCTAAACTTTCCACCTCCTATTTGGGTTAGGTTGGGATGTAATTTCATGGCCAACCAAATAGGGTAGGGTTAGGAATCCAATTCCAACCCAAATCACTTATTTTAATGCTTTAATATCCCTTTTCTATTTAGGTAATATTTAAGATACGAATTTAGGTTATTTTCTTATTATTCCTCTTTTGAAAATCCCTATTTTGGCCCAATAAATTCTAGAGGGTCCATTTAACAAAGCCCATCACTTAATGGAATTTAATTTATGGAAATTTTCTCTTTTAATTAGAGAATAATAGAGTTACGGAATATATTATATTTTTCTTACTTGAATTTATTCATGGGCTATGAGAGGTCTATTAATCCAAGTCCGATAATGGGTCATCAACACATGACGTTGGAAGTCTCTTCGACATGTTCATTTAATTTATGATCATGTTATATTTCCGTTTTAACGGTTTTCCGACTTAGTTTTCTAATTTCAATAATTAGTCATATTGTGACGTACACTTGGCCAATCGGATTTTTTGTTGCACTAATTTCCTAGTGGAACACTTAGGAATAATGTTTAGGGTTGGTTTATAATTTTTACGGAAGTTTCCGATGTGTTTTGTACATATGTTTTTATTATTTCGATATTATAGAAATTATTATCTCGAATTTTTAAGTACTAAATTTTCCGGGTTGCTACACAAAGTGTGTCCACGATCATATCATTGTTGTTCAAGTATATGTGGATGACATAATCTTTGGCTCCACTAATCCTTGTGTGAAGAATTTTCTAAACATATGCACAATGAATTTAAAATGTGTCTTATGGGAGAATTGCAATTTTTCCTTGGCCTACAGGGTAAACAATTTGAAGATGGATTTTTCATCAATCAATGAAAATATGTCAAGGAATTACTGAAAAATTTTCAGTTTGAGCAAGCCAAGCTAGCATCTACACCGATGAGTACAAGCATAAAAGTGGAAAGTGATGAGAAAGGTAAATTGGTAGATGCAAAACAATACAGATATATGATAGGCTCTCTCCTGTATCTTACTGCAAGTAGACCTGATATACAATTTAGTGTGTGTCTTTGTGCTAGATTTCAATCTAGTCCTAGAGAAAGCCATTTACTTGTAGTTAAGAGAATTTTTAGATATCTCTCTGGTTCATGTGATTTGGGTTTATGGTATCCAACTGGTTGCAACATTGATTTGATTTCTTACTCAGATGCTGACTATGCTAGATGTAAACTTGATAGGAAAAGCACTAGTGGTTTTTGTCAATTCCTAGGAGGTTGCATGGTATCGTGGGCATTCAAGCAACACTCAGTTACACTTTCCACTATAGAAGCAGAATATGTTGTTGCAGGGAGTTGTGCAGCTCAAGTGTTATGGATCGAAAGTCAGTTGTTTGATTCCAACATTGACATTGGATGCACACCTATCCTATGTGACAACACAAGTGCTATCAATTTTCTAAAAACACAATTCAACATTCAAGAACTAAACACATTGAAATAAGACATCATTTCATGAGAGATGAGATTGCAAACAAAAACATTGAATTAGAATTCATTCCAACAGAAAATCAAGTGGCTAATATTTTTACAAAACCTTTGGCAGAGGACATATTCACATCCTTAAGAAGAGAGCTTGGCATTTGCAAAATGCACTGAACATTCCTTGGAAACTGGAATTAATTTGACATCTTATGCAATGACTATATGGTATATCAGATTGTGACATCTGGAAGGACAAGTCAAACTTGTCTGGAAACTATCATTATGTGTGAGGAAAATCCTCCGCCAAGTACCAATAGTCTCTCGTCTATAAAGGCCATCAAATCATAATAATTGACATTGATAACTTCTCTTTTGAATAAAATGACTGTGTCTGTACTGTGATTGTTTGCTCATATCCATATTTTTCTGTGTTCATTAATTATTCTTGACTGAATGCAAAATGTGTGCAGAATTAACTATCTATCATTTGCATATCATTTTTTTCTAGTCATGCACACATTAACAGGGAGCACATAATTTAGGGGGAGTGATTGGTTTTGAAAAAAAGGCAACAGTACTTGTACATAAGTTGTCAGGGAACAAAGTGTTAAATTGATCAGACTTGTTAAGCAATGTCAGTGAAGGTTTTTATTCAGAATCAGGTCGACATAATTGATGTTGTGTCAACACCAGTTCACTATTCTGACTGGGAATGATCATTATCAACATCATGTGTCAACACATAGCAACTCCTGTGTTGACACATCTCTTCTTTGCTTGACATCAAATCTTTCAAAATCTTCCTAGACATATTGATTTGATATTGTTTCATGTTAAAGAAGGAGAATCATTACTTTGATGAATGTTGACTAAGTCAATAATTTAGGGGGAGTTAAAGGATTTACTAATTTTTCTTACATTAGACCAAAAACAATTCAGTGGTTTGCATTTTATGAAGTTAAAAATCTTGAGCATTAAATCTTCTGAAATCAACCAAGAGTGCATATTTAACAATCTTAAAATATTCTTTAAGTCAACATTCTTTTATTATCTGAAATTCAAGAGTACAATGATCTCTTTGGTTGAATAGCTTCAAAATCAGTATTGTTTTTACACATCTTTTGACAATTTGAGAAAGGCTGAGCATGTTTCCAACATTTGGTATCCAACAAATTTTAAGTTCTTTCTGGGTAGAGCAATGGCTTGCATACCGAGAAATTGCAAACCTTCACAACAGTGATGAGCTATGTATGTCATGAAGTGTCTTGCTATCTCTACTCTAAGGGGTTCAATCAAACTATTAAAATTAAATGTTAACTGAGTAACTGAGAATATTGGCGTCTGATAAACGTATATTCCCATGTCAAAAAGTTTACATCAACCCCTAGAGGCAGAATGATTAGTACTCTCAAGTAACCAGGGACTCCGGTGTGTAAAAAGCATGTGCACTTGTGTGAAAAAGATGTACAAATTTGACTGCTCATTACCATTATTTCAAGGAAAATATAATAAACAAAGATGGTTAACACTGCGCCTAACTCAGATCCTCTAGAATGTTTAACTTCGATATTGGTTAGATTTTATCCTAGAGAAATTATTTTGCAATTGATCAGTAAGTAATAAAAGAAGGGTTTGATAATGAACAAAATAATTTAATTCTATTAAATTTTGCTTATGGTTCTTCAGACTTTTTGGTTGTAAGGCCCTCGAATTTTATTGCATTATCGTATTGCATGTAGATAATTCATGTTGTGTATGTACGTATGTATGTATCTACGTATGTATTAATTAGTGTACTTATGTGTGTATGTATATAATAAATAATGTATGTATTGCTTGATGGTAGTGTGTACACAAAACTATATAGGTATTACATGTATATATGCATGATGTACATGGGTTTCTGCATGTTTTAGACTTCTGGCCGAAGGCCAGATTGGCGTCCATCCCATAGCCGTTTATGTGGTGTCAGCGTCAACTCCATGGACGCCAACACTAATCCCAACGTCCAACGATATGGACGCCAACTTCTCTGACCTGCATGCATTGCAGAGCCAGAAATTCCGGAACCAAGGCAACTCACCCATTGGGGAGCTGTCTCCCAACGGTCTGAGAGCCATCATGTCACCCTGTGCGTGGGAGAGAAGCCTCACCCATATATCAAAACCCGAATTTGTTCCCCAACCCTTCTCTTTACCCTTTTGCAAGAGAGAAGAAGAAACCCTACTTTCTGAACTGAGGAAAACCCCCACTTTAGAACCCAAAATTCGAGCTTCTGGAGCTTGATCTGGCCACCTGCTGCAACAAGGAGCTTGCTGGATCATCGAGGAAGGCTTCCCCACCACTGCTGCAGCACCTGCATCGACCTAGAACCCGGAGGAGAGCTCTTTTGGAGGCTTCTTGGGACTGCCCAAGGAGAGCTTCTCCGACCCTTTTAGATCCCTTGGAGTTTTTCTAGAGGCAAGTACCCCATTCATAACGTCCCTGTATGTGTCTAGGTTGGTTTTACTATTTTTGTATATTTTCCCTCATGTCCTAGACCCCCAAATTCACCCCATCTTTGGAGCTCGGGTCTGTGTTCTGCACAGACCTGGCATTGACGGCAATGTCCCTTGCCGCTAAGATTATGCTTAGCGTCCATCGACTATGCCGTTTACCATGAATTAGTGGCCAGAGACCGCCGCCAAGTTCATCTGGACAGAACAGTGACCTGTTCTGCCCTTCTATACGATTATTTTCGATATGTTTCACGATGAGGATATACTATAAATCATTTATATGTATGTAAAATGTTGAGGTGATGGATGTGGTGTGTGTGGATGGATTATCATGAATGATAGAGCTTAATTATTTCATGAAAATACATGTGTGATGAGCTTTGATCTTGTTAAACCATGATTGCATGATTTAGGACAAGTCTAAATGCCCTAATTTGTGAGGATTTTGCATGTGAGGTTCAGTCCCTGTTCTAATTTTCTGAGAATATTCCTATGCTTGTGTGAATTATTGCAAAATTTGTTTTTTAAAAAAATAGAGATCATGCTAGGTCATGATAAATCTTCCATAAATTAAGGGATTGTCCAATAAATTCGAAAATGAATTCTGTATTTCCATGCATGCTAGGGTACAGACAGTGAGCTGCTAAGATGGTGATTGTGTAAAATTCCATGTTAAGTTAGATTGTGGATGGCATGAGAAATGGATGTTTGAATTTTTGTAATTCCGTTTTAGCTCAGAAAAATCTGAAAATTTGCATGAGGAATCCTAAAACCGAAAATAGCTTGTGGTTAAAATTTCAGGTCATTTGGACCAGTATTTAATATAATATGAATTTTTCCATGTAAATGTGTATTTATGCATGCCTATGTGAAACAATTCGATTTAGGTGTAATCCGACCTGATTAGTGAAATTTCCTGAATGCTACATTTCTGTAATTGTAGTGCCATGTTAGGAAAAACAGAGGAGTGTGCATGTGAGTGAGAAAGTGAATGAATTGAGAGTGACATGTGTAAACCCATGTGTAAAATCGGTAAAAATGTGTAATGTGTAAATTGTGCCAAGTGTGACATTGCTTCCACAGAGGGCAGTGGAACCGTATCGGGGAAAAGTCCCCCTGAGAAGGTTCAATCTGTAAGTGACCCTAAGGGCATTAGGGGGAAATCCTGGAGGTGGACAAGTACCACTGGTTAGGGTGGAGACTTGTTCTCCCGGTCTGCGCAGTCCAAGAGTCGCCATTGTATTGCCTAGATGGCGTCTATGTGATGTGATGTGTTGTGTCCTTCTTTGGTGGTTTGGACTATGTGTCACGACACTAAATGTGAAAGTGTAAATGTGCATGTGTTCATGTGAAAGTGAACAATGTGTAATGTGTATGTGTTAAGTGCAATTTATGTGAATTGGAAATTGTGTAAAGAAAATGTGAGACCAAAATGTGAGGATATGATATTGTAATCCATGTTGTGACAAATCTGAAACCATGTTAAATCAGTAGCTTCATTATGTTAGGAACATGTTTATATGTGTAAAATGCCTAGAATCCACGCTAGGGACAATTAACAAGTATGTGCACAAAATTTCATGTTTGGTTGTTCACATGTTGTATTTTAAATAACATTGTAGCTCTCATGTGTAGGGTTATGGTTGCTAAATCATGTGAAAACCTGCAAGTTAAAGTGTGTAAAATGTTTGTGTAGATGCACAAGAATGTGTAGATTCCATGCTAGGTGTGTTTTGTTTCATGTACGTCGGATAATCATGCTAAGTGCTTTCATGTTTTAGTTAAAATGCAAAGTAGAATTTCATGAGTGGGAATGATTAGAGAACATGTGTTAGGAATTTATCTTGCTAAGAAAATCTGAAAGCATGCATCATGTGTTTACTTATAGAATTATCATGGTTGGTTATTCATTTCAAACGTTAAGCAATGATACATGTTGAGTTTTTGCAATGGTGTGTGTAGAACCTACTATGACATGTACGTGTATGGTATGAGTGGTGTTACTTGCTGAGTCTTTAGACTCACTACTTGCTTCGGCGTACAGGTGTAGTTGGTGACGTGGCACCATTGGAGGAGACGGTGGACACGGACTCCGAACGCGGAGATTAGTCTTTGGAGTACTTTGTGACTTTTGCATTTCATAGTATGTAAATTGAACGTTGTATTAGTGTTATCATGGGAAGAATGTATAATGGTGGACATTTATGTATTAAATTTTCAGCAATTTAAATTATGTGAACTTTT
The DNA here is from genome assembly GCA_014218235.1 of Colocasia esculenta. NCBI lineage: Eukaryota > Viridiplantae > Streptophyta > Magnoliopsida > Alismatales > Araceae > Colocasia > Colocasia esculenta. Next base: position 100,033,618 of record CM024757.1, read on the forward strand.
AAGTTCTTTAATGTTATTGCAACTTCATGTATGTTAAATGTGGATGATGAATGAATGAAGATAGTAGTTCTTTTTACTTCCGCTACTTTGTTCTTATATTCACGTGTATCTCAGATGAATGTATCGTTGGGTAAATGTCCCATTGTGATGACGCTTGCTATACCGATGTGGGTTGGTATAACCGTACCGGTATAATGAGGGCCGTCACAGAGATTGGTATCAGAGCAACCGGTTGAGATTGCACATGAATATACCTAAGTCATCATCCCCATTGCATGCTAAGTATGTCCACATGTGTAGAAAACACTAATAAGAAGTGAAAGATAGATAAGAAAATGGTTAGAAAACTTAGTAACCTAGCTCTAATGGTGGCTGAAATTTTATTACAGCCATGGCTTCGAGAGGTAGGCGTGGCGGAGCGCCGGCCCGTGAGGATGAGCCATGACATGACGAGCGGGCGGAGCAGCAGGCCCCGGCACCGCAAGGCCCTGTACTTCCCCCACCGCCGCCTGTGGATTACGGAGTATTCATGCAAGGTCTGGTGCAAGCCATGCAGACGCAGGCTCATACCCAGGCAGCACTCCAGGCACAGTTGGAGGCTCAGGTTAGACTAATAAAATGATTAATAGTCTGTTTTAATTGCTTATGTGATATTATGTTGATTTTATATTGCTTGATGTGTACTGTAGCAGGCTCAAGTACCAGCTCAGGACCATGGTGGACCTTCTACCATGGAGAGATTCAAGAGGATGCTGCCACCCTCTTTTAAGGGGGAGAGCGATCCGTTGATGGCAGAAAGCTAGATGAGGGAGATAGAGAAGATCTTCCGAGCCATCAGGTGTGCAGATGACGATAAGGTTACGTTGGCCACCTACATGCTACAGGTATGCTTTAGTTTTATGCTTGTATGTTCTATTAAGTTAGATTTGTTTAGATGGTGCTTATGAACGATGTACTGCAGGAAAGAGCTGATGTTTGGTGGGCCTCATTGCTGCGTACACGGTTTGAGGACGGCGTAGTAGAGGTTGCTTGGGACGAGTTCGCGAGGCTCTTTTGGGCCAAGTTCGTCCCCGAGCATGTGCAAGATCGGATGGAGCATGAATTCCTATCTTTGGCTCAAGGCTCCATGACCGTGCTGGAATATGAGGCAAGATTTTCTGAACTTTCTAAATATGAACCTCATATCGTGGCAGACGAGCGGAGGAAGACTAAGAAGTTCGTGATGGAACTCAAGCCATCACTGCGGACGAGACTCGTGGCGTTTGACCACCGCACGTTGGACGAGGCCCTCAGTGCTACCTGAAGGAAGGAGGGAGAGATGGAGAAATATCTGTAGGAAACGAAGGCTTTGCAGAAGAGGCCAGCAGCGACATTCCAGCGGCAAGACAAGAAGAAAACGGTGTACCAGACACCGCAGCGATCCGTGGCAGTCGGCAGTTCTCAGGTACCTTCTGTACGTTCCCCTGGCGTGAAGAAAGAGTGTCCCCACTGTGGGAAGACACACGGTGGTTCCGAGTGTTGGTTGGTAGCGGGTAGATGCTTGAAGTGCGGGAGCAGCGACCACAAGATCAAAGATTGCCCAAGACTTCAACAGGGAGCTCAGCGTGGAGCGCCAGCCCCAGCAGTAGCGGCAGCCGCGTTAGCTACAGGAAGACCAGGAAGGCCTCGAGCCCCAGCTCGAGTGTTTGCTTTAGCTCGTGAGGACGCCGAGCAGGCGGAGCATGTCACCGAAGGTACGGTTTTGCTTTTAGGTGTGCACGCTCGGGTTTTGTTTGATACGGGTGCTACTCACTCGTTCATTTCCGAGCGATTCTCTAGGCAGTTAGCCCTAGAGTCAGGCGTAGAGTCTGAGGATTTAGAGGTCCCTTTGTCTGTGCACACCCCTGCGGGTACGGTATCGACTAGGAAGTGCATTCCGTCGTTACTTGTGTGCATTGAGGATAGAGTCCTAGATGGGTGTTTCTTCTTGCTAAAGATGAGGGACTATGATGCTATTCTTGGTCTGGATTGGCTAGAGGAGCACTATGCATTGGTGGATTGTCGTCGGAAGAGGATCGTTTTTCGCATTCCTGGTGAGGATGAGTTCTCTCACCCCTTGCCAAGGAACTAGGCGGGAAAGATGGTCATCTCTGCCATGAAGGCGATGCGCATGGAAAACAAGGGTTGTGATGCTTTTCTTGCCAGCGTGGTGTTAGTGCCAGAGGCTGATGAGTCACTTACTCTTGCAGAGATCGAGGTAGTGCAGGATTTTCTAGACGTCTTTCCTGATGATTTGTCTGGATTGCCACCGGATAGAGAGATAGAGTTTACCATAGAGTTGCTTTCGGGCACCTCTCCTATCTCGAAGGCTCCATATCGGATGGCACCTGCGGAGTTAGCCGAGTTGAGGAGGCAGTTGCAAGAGTTGCTTGATAAGGGATTTATTCGCCCTAGTGTTTCCCCTTGGGGCGCACCTGTATTATTCGTCAAGAAGAAAGACGGGTCGCTTAGGTTGTGCATTGACTACAGAAAGCTGAACCAAGTGACCGTGAAGAACAAGTATCCCTTACCTCGTATTGATGACTTGTTTGACCAGTTGCGAGAGGCATTAGTCTTTTCTAAGATTGATTTGCGATCTGGTTATCATCAGTTGAGGATTCAGAGTGAGGATGTGTCCAAGACGGCGTTTAGAACCCGTTAGGGACATTATGAGTTCTTGGTCCTTCCTTTCGTATTGACCAATGCCCCTGCAGCGTTCATGGATCTCATGAACAGGGTGTTTAGGCCTTACTTAGATAGCTTTGTCGTAGTGTTTATTGACGATGTGTTGGTCTACTCTCCGGATGAGGCCACACACCGTCAGCATCTGAGGTTAGTGTTAGAGGTTCTTCGTGAGCACAAGTTGTATGCTAAATTCAGCAAGTGCGATTTTTGGTTGCGCGAGGTTCATTTCCTCGGGCATGTTATCTCCGGTGCTGGTGTTGCAGTGGATCCAGCAAAGGTCCAGGCAGTTATGGATTGGGAGGTTCCCAAGACCCCTTCGGAGATTTGTAGTTTTATTGGGTTAGCTGGTTACTATCGGCGATTCATTGAGGGTTTCTCATCCATCGCCGCCCCCTTGACAAAGCTGACCAGGAAGGGTGAGAAGTTCGTATGGTCTGAGGCATGTGAGCGTAGCTTCCAGCTATTGAAGGCTAAGCTTACTTCTGCTCCGGTATTGGTATTGCCTAGTGGTCTAGAGGGCTTTGCCATTTATACGGATGCGTCTCAGATTGGTTTGGGCTGTGTGCTAATGCAGCAAGAAAGGGTAGTGGCTTATGCTTCTCGTCAGTTGAAGGAGCATGAGAAGAACTATCCGACTCATGACTTGGAGCTCGTAGCAGTGGTTCATGCACTAAAGATCTGGAGGCACTATCTTTATGGTGTCAGATTTGAGGTGTTTACCGACCACAAGAGCTTGAAGTATCTTTTCTCCCAAAAGGAATTAAACCTGAGGTAGAGGAGATGGATTGAGTTCTTGAAGGACTATGACTTCGACCTTCAGTATCACCCTGGGAAGGCGAATGTCGTAGCGGATGCGCTTAGTAGAAAGAGGTCTTCGCTCCAGCAGGATTGGAAGATGTTGGAGGATGCGGCGTACTCTATGACCGAGTTAGAGCCATCGCTGTGTCAGGCTTTTGTAGCTCAGCTATCCCTTAGATCCTCTGTTCTGGATGAGGTGATCGAGCGACAGGGAGCCGACCCTAGACTCTTAGAGTTAGTGGGTAAGGCGGGCATCGCTCGTGATGAGGACGGTGTGATTAGATTTCAGCACCGTGTTTGTGTCCCCGATTTGGTAGATGTTCGTGAGCATGTGTTAGCGGAGGCTCATAGGTCGCGATTCTCTATTCACCCGGGTAACACTAAGATGTATCAAGACCTGAAGAGATCATTTTGGTGGTCCGGCATGAAGAAGGATGTTGCGGATTATGTGTCTAGATGTCTAGTATGTCAGCAAGTGAAGACCGAGCGACAGCGACCATCCGGCCTTATGCAGAGGATGGATATCCCAGTGTGGAAGTTGGAAGCTGTCACTATGGACTTCGTTTCGGGTTTGCCCCGATCTAGAAGGGGCAATGACTCGATTTGGGTAGTTGTAGATAGATTCTCGAAGACTGCTCATTTCTTGCCTATGAAGAAGAAGCAGTCGGTAGAGAGTTTAGCTAGATTGTATGTTAGTAGTGTCATTAGATTGCATGGTGTACTGAAGTCGATCATTTCGGATCGACATCCGAGATTTACTTCGAGATTGTGGAAGGGTCTTCAAGATGCTTTAGGTTCAGAGCTGAAGCTCAGTTCGGCGTTTTATCCCCAGATCGATGGACAGTCCGAGAGGACTATCCAGACGCTCGAGGATATGTTGAGAGCGTGTGTTCTGGATTGGAAGGATGATTGGGAGCGTCATTTACCTCTTGTGGAGTTCGCATACAACAACAGCTTTCATGCGAGTATTGGTATGGCTCCATTCGAGGCTTTGTATGGTAGGCCCTGCAGATCTCCGTTATGTTGGGAGGAGACTGGTGATAGGCAATTAATCGGACCGGAGTTAGTTCAGGAAACTTCGGATAAGATCCAGCTTATCAGGAAGAGGCTTGTTGCGGCACAGGATAGGCAGAAGAGTTATGCCGACAACAGGAGAAAGGATTTGGAGTTCGAGGTTGGCGATCATGTCTTCTTGAAGATATCGCCTACTCAAGGTGTTGTCAGATTTGGCAGGCATAGTAAGTTGAGCCCCAGGTTCATTGGCCCATATGAGATTCTCAGACGTTTGGGCAGCGTGGCATATGAGCTAGCATTACCCCCAGCTTTGGCTAGCGTTCACCCTGTATTCCACGTATCTATGCTCAGGAAGTATGTCCGAGATCCGTCTCATATGATTAGTCATGAGCCAGTGGAGATCCAGCCAGATCTTTCGTATGTCGAGCAACCAGTAGCTATTCTTGACCGGAAGGTTCAGCATCTCCGGAACAAGAGTATTGCGTCGGTGAAAGTTCTATGGCGGAACCTCTCACCAGAGGAGGCTACTTGGGAGCTTGAGGATGCGATGAAGAAGAAGTATCCCCTTTTGTTTGAGCAGTGTCGTTCTAACTTCGAGGACGAAGTTTCTTTTAAGAGGGAGAGGGTGTAAGGCCCTCGAATTTTATTGCATTATTATATTGCATGTAGATAATTCATGTTGTGTATGTACGTATGTATGTATCTACGTATGTATTAATTAGTGTACTTATGTGTGTATGTATATAATAAATAATGTATGTATTGCTTGATGGTAGTGTGTACACAAAACTATATAGGTATTACATGTATATATGCATGATGTACATGGGTTTCTCCATGTTTTAGACTTCTGGCCGAAGGCCAGATTGGCGTCCATCCCATAGCCATTTATGTTGTGTCAGCGTCAACCCATGGACGCCAACACTAATCCCAGCGTCCAACGATATGGACGCCAACTTCTCTGACCTACATGCGTTGCAGAGCCAGAAATTCCGGAACCAAGGCAACTCACCCATTGGGGAGCTGTCTCCCAACGGTCTGAGAGCCATCATGTCACCCTGTGCGTGGGAGAGAAGCCTCTCCCATATATCTAAACCCGAATTTGTTCCCCAACCCTTCTCTTTACCCTTTTGCAAGAGAGGAGAAGAAACCCTACTTTCTGAACTGAGGAAAACCCCCACTTTGGAACCCAAAATCCGAGCTTCTGGAGCTTGATCCGGCCACCTGCTGCAACAAGGAGCTTGCTGGATCATCGAGGAAGGCTTCCCCACCACTGCTGCAGCACCTGCATCGACCTAGAACCCGGAGGAGAGCTCTTTTGGAGGCTTCTTGGGACTGCCCAAGGAGAGCTTCTCCGACCCTTTTAGATCCCTTGGAGTTTTTCTAGAGGCAAGTACCCCATTCATAACGTCCCTGTATGTGTCTAGGTTGGTTTTACTATTTTTTTATAATTTCCCTCATGTCCTAGACCCCCAAATTCACCCCATCTTTAGAGCTCGGGTCTGTGTTCTGCACAGACCTGGCATTGACGGCAATGTCCCTTGCCGCTAAGATTATGCTTAGCGTCCATCGACTATGTCGTTTACCATGAATTAGCGGCCAGAGACCGCCGCCAAGTTCATCTGGACAGAACAGTGACCTGTTCTACCCTTCTATACGATTATTTTCGATATGTTTCACGATGAGGATATACTGTAAATCATTTATATGTATGTAAAATGTTGAGGTGATGGATGTGGTGTGTGTGGATGGATTATCATGAATGATAGAGCTTAATTATTTCATGAAAATACATGTGTGATGAGCTTTGATCTTGTTAAACCATGTTTGCATGATTTAGGACAAGTCTAAATGCCCTAATTTGTGAGGATTTTGCATGTGAGGTTCAGTCCCTATTCTAATTTTCTGAGAATATTCCTATGCTTGTGTGAATTATTGCAAAATTTGTTTAAAAAAAAATAGAGATCATGCTAGGTCATGATAAATCTTCCATAAATTAAGGGATTGTCCAATAAATTCGAAAATGAATTCCATATTTCCATGCAAGTAGGGTTCAGACAGTGAGCTGCTAAGATGGTGATTGTGTAAAATTCCATGTTAAGTTAGATTGTGGATGGCATGAGAAATGGATGTTTGAATTTCTGTAATTCTGTTTTAGCTCAAAAAAATCTGAAAATTTGCATGAGGAATCCTAAAATCTAAAATAGCTTGTGGTTAAAATTTCAGGTCATTTGGAATAGTATTTAATGTAATATGAATTTTTCCATGTAAATGTGTATTTATGCATGCCAATGTGAAACAATTCGATTTACCGACCAAAAAAAAAATGTGAAACAATTCGATTTAGGTGTAATCCGACCTGATTAGTGAAATTTCCTGAATGCTACATTTCTGTAATTGTAGTGCCATGTTAGAAAAAACAGAGGAGTGTGCATGTGAGTGAGAAAGTGAATGAATTGAGAGTGACATGTGCAAACCCATGTGTAAAATCGGTAAAAATGTGTAATGTGTAAATTGTGCCAAGTGTGACATTGCTTCCACAGAGGGCAGTGGAACCGTATCGGGGAAAAGTCCCCCTGAGAAGGTTCAATGTGTAAGTGACCCTAAGGACATTAGGGGGAAATCCTGGAGGTGGACAAGTACCACTGGTTAGGGTGGAGACTTGTTCTCCCGGTCTGCGCAGTCCAAGAGTCGCCATTGTATTGCCTAGATGGCGTCTATGTGATGTGATGTGTTGTGTCCTTCTTTGGTGGTTTGGACTATGTGTCACGGCACTAAATGTGAAAGTTTAAATGTGTAAATGTGCATGTGTTCATGTGTTAATGTGAAAGTGAACAATGTGTAATGTGTATGTGTATAGTGCAATTTATGTGAATTGTAAATTGTGTAAAGAAAATGTGAGACCAAAATGTGAGGATATGATATTGTAATCCATGTTGTGACAAATCTGAAACAATGTTAAATCAGTAGCTTCATTATGTTAGGAACATGTTTATATGTGTAAAATGCCTAGAATCCATGCTAGGGACAATTAACAAGTATGTGCACAAAATTTCATGTTTGGTTGTTCACATGTTGTATTTTAAATAACATTGTAGCTCTCATGTGTAGGGTTATGGTTGCTAAATCATGTGAAAACCAGCAAGTTAAAGTGTGTAAAATGTTTGTGTACATGCACAAGAATGTGTAGATTCCATGCTAGGTGTGTTTTGTTTCATGTACGTCGGATAATCATGCTAAGTGCTTTCATGTTTTAGTTAAAATGCAAAGTAGAATTTCATGAGTGGGAATGATTAGAGAACATGTGTTAGGAATTTATCTTGCTAAGGAAATCTGAAAGCATGCATCATGTGTTTACTTATAGAATTATCATGGTTGGTTATTCATTTCAAACGTTAAGCAATGATACATGTTGAGTTTTTGCAATGGTGTGTGTAGAACCTACTATGACATGTACGTATATGGTATGAGTGGTGTTACTTGCTGAGTCTTTAGACTCACTACTTGCTTCAGCGTACAGGTGTAGTTGGTGACGTGGCACCATTGGAGGAGATGGTGGAGACGGACTCCGAGCGCGGAGATTAGTTTTTGGAGTACTTTGTGACTTTTGCATTTCATAGTATGTAAATTGAACGTTGTATTAGTGTTATCATGAGAAGAATGTATAATGGTGGACATTTATGCATTAAATTTTCAGCAATTTAAATTATGTGAACTTTTAAGTTCTTTAATGTTATTGCAACTTCATGTATGTTAAATGTGGATGATGAATGAATGAAGACAGTAGTTCTTTTACTTCCGCTACTCTGTTCTTATATTCACGTGTATCTCAGCTGAATGTATCGTTGGGTAAATGTCCCACTGTGATGACGCTTGCTATACCGACGTGAGTTGGTATAACCGTACCGGTATAATGAGGGCCGTCACATTGGTGGTCAAACATTGACTAATACTATTCAAACCATTAAACTTGAAAAAGGAAAGATGAAAAGAATTTTATAAGGACATCTTTAACATATTAAAAATCCCGGGAAAGTTGATAATCAAGTCATCTTTATCATATTAAAGACTCTCTCTATCCTCTTTTCACAAATTCTTGAATACTTGTTCTCACAGGTCGACACACTTTTATCTTGTGTCGACACAGCTTGAATCTCAGGTCGACACACCTGAATCATGTGTCGACTCACTCTCACCCAGTCTATGGTTCTGGTTTAGGCTAGATGAACCACTAGTTCATCTTACCATCTCTTTGTGGGTGTCTATCCTATTTCAAAGACCACAACCCTAGGTCGACCCTACACCTTCAACTTGCCATCTTTTGAAGTTCCCTCCTCTCTTTCATCTCTGGAAGAACAAGATCCTTCGATTTCTAGTCCATCCATCTTGCTTTTTTGTCTTCCATCTCCAATCTCCATGGCACCCAAGCAAACTCCAAGGTGCGGAGGAAAGGCAAAAGCGGCAGCCAAAGGTATGACCATCCAGGATGAACCAGTGGAATGGAGGTCAAAGTTCAGAAATGATCCTACCAAGAGGAAAAGAGATACCATCTCTTCTAGTTCTTCCCCAAAACATACCAAGTCTACACCACAGAGCAAAGGCAAGTCTGTTGTGCCACCCAGATACCCTAAACGAAGGATTCTTAAGGGTACCAATTCTTCTGAGGAAACCAGTTCCTCATTAGCCGAAGGTACACCAAGTTCAAACCCTAACATAGAAACACCAGAACCCTCTTCATCTGATGAATCACAGTCTCAACCAGAAACTCTTTCAAAACCAATAGTGTCTGAATTGCGTATGATTTTGAAGCCAAGGTCAGTTGACATTCATGATACAGATTGATCAACTGCTTTTCTAGAACTTCTTCACCTATTTGAATTTCAAGGATGGCTCAAATTCACCAGTGAGCACAAGATTTTTTATCCACGATTGGTCCATGAATTTACAAAAATCTTGTTGATATAGAAGAGGGGTTTAAATCTGAAGTGAAAGGTGTGAAATTCTGTTTTACTCAAGAGTTGGCACATCACATTTTCGACATTCCTAATTCTGGTGAAGATTTTTATACATTCCAATTTGATCTTCATGATGCTTATCTCTGCTTACTGGGTTATCTCATGACAAACAAGATGCAAAGCAAACACATGTTACAAGTCTGAATGCTAATACTTTTCCACCAATACATCAGTTAGTGCATCAGATGTTCATCACTATTCTTACACCTCAGGGTGGTGGAAGAAACAGAGGTCATGTTTTAGATTATGTCTGAAACAACATGGAAAGAACTACATAGATCTCTTCCTTATGCTGCACACTTAATTGCTCTTTTTGAGAAGGTCGGTGTCTCATTTTCTAATGTGAAGGTTCAGAGGATTCCTCAGTATAATATATATTGTCTGAATAATGTGGTAAGATACATGAAGTTCAAGATTCAAGGAACTCAAGTTACAAGGGGTACAATATTAGAACATGAAACTACACCACTTCCTACTAACGCACCACATGGACCTCAATCTCCTCCTATTGAGGAACCACCAATGCAACAAGAAATGCCTTCAGAATTTCCAGAGCAGTCTACTCCTCAAGAAATTCCACAATCTCTTTCCCCAGATGTTAGTGTGCCTAATCAAATTCTAGTTCTACACACTTATTTTTTCAACATCAAGGCACTGCTTCCTCATCTATAAGTGAATCTATTGTACCACTTGAATTATACAATTTTCTTCAAGTATAGTTTGACAATTTAAATTCTACAATGAGAGAAATGTCAAACAACTTTGAGCTCCAGATATAGAGACTAAAAAAAATTATCACCACTCATTTCCTAAAGCAACAAGAACTTGCTGAACATGCCTCAAGAAGGTTTAACAGATTGGTTGGCACACTTGGTGATGCATCAACTTAGCTGTCATTTCTATAGTCTAGGCTTCAGGATTTGCTCACAAGAGTTCTTGATAATACACAACAAGGAATTCAAATTGGATAGGAAGTTGTGACTCAAATATCCAAGTGTAGACTATCTTTTGCACACTTTGTTAGTGATATGGAATATATGAAAGAGCATACGACACACATTGACCAACAGATTGAGGAACTCAAGAATGATTTCAATACTGTATGGAAGCTGAGAGATGAAACTAGCACTGTGGATAGTCGCTATGCTACTTCTTCCACAGCTGTCCCTCCCATGCCCCATGGCATTGATCAAATGACTGTTCATATCTTTGAGAATCTAAAGAAAATGGAGGACACACTTCATACAAGATGGATTGTTGTTCAACTTTTACTACGAAATAATTTGGCAGCTTTGGAAGAGACAATGGAAAACTTGATAGCAATCTCTTTTCTCCTCCCCCAGCTCCACCTCAGTAGTTTGATTTCTTTTGATATTGTCAAAGGGGGAGAGATCTGTGTGTGACTTCTGGTTTCGGTTTTTGGATTGAGAACTTTATGTCAAGAAAGTTGAGTCATTGGTTATGAATTTTATGATTTTCATATGCATGCTATATTCTTGTATTTTAATTCTCAATGAATGATATATTCATAGACTTTGTGATTACTTCTCACATGTGAAATGAAATGAATGACTGATTTGTATACTTTGTCCACTTATACTAAAACGCTCAATGAATAATAGTTGTTATCATCAAAAATGGGGAGATTGTTGGTTCTCTTGTTTTGATGATGTTTAACTATGATCCATACAATTTTAAATACCTTGCTCCAGTCATGCCTAACATAATATTTCATGTTTAACTCAGTGAAAAATGTGTCATGAGGTTAGTGGTGTCGACAAAGGATTGTCAGAGTGTCGACACAAAAGGCACTTCCAGTGAAGAAGTTCAAGAAGAAAAGCTAGTGGTGTCGACACAGGTCCCTTATGTGTCGACACACCCTTTATTCTCAAGAAGCAGACTATGAAGAAAGGAGTCAGTGGTGTCGACACACCTCTGTCAGGGTGTCCACACATGATGTTTCCTAGTGAGGCATTCTTTTAGGATTCAGTCAGATGTGTTGATACAAGTCATATGTGTGTCGACACAGGTTAACTTCGAATGAAAAAATCACAGTAAGTTAGGCTCATGTGTCGACACACTTCGAATGATGATTCAGAACCTGAATTTCTTGAACATGTGTTAGCTTGTGAATCAGGAGATTTGAGCGGGAATTCTGTGTCCCCACACTTCAAGGTACCATGTGGACACATGGGACTATAAATGCCCATGATCCTCACACTATTGGGAATACACACATCAATTCGCCATTCCCCAAAACCAGAAAGCGACGGCCAGAAAGAAATCTCATCTCGAATATGCAAATGCTTCAGAGCTGAAGAATTGGAGATCCAGTTGCTATGGTTGATCAAAGATAAAGTTGAATTCTCAGATTCAGGAGTCTGCACCATCAGTCTGGAGTTGGAAACCAGAAGTTTCAGTTAGAAGCAAAAAGGGGAAATTTGATCTAGTTTCATCAGTTCTATCATTTTTCTTTGTTCAATTGGTTCTACATCTAAACTTCATATCATTCAGTGTGTAGTGTGAAATTTGAGCAATCCTTCTACTCAATTTCATGTGTGTGTTCTAATTTGAAATTTCGATCATCTCAAATTGTGTGTGTGTTTTATATGTTCTGTTTAAACTTGCTACATAAGCATATTTGTGTGTGTGTGTGGATGGTGGATGTAGGATACACAATTGTTTAATCTGAACCACCCTAAGTCTTTGTGTTACTGTGGTTTGATGTCTTTGAACGTTAGATGATTGATAGGTACGCTTACTAATCAGGTTGCTATCATCCAGCATTTCTCAAATTCACATTTCACACATTCAATTTATGTTAATTTGAATCAGTGCACATCCCAGAAGTACTCAATTTCTCTAGTTTATAAATCTATGGAGTGTTTTAATTTGGTAGAAATCTATTCAACCCCCCCCTCTAGATTTCTTCATAGTTGTCTTCCGCTATTTTTTTCAGCTAGGAGTTGCTGCACTCAACTACTATGGATCAAACAACAACTTCAGGATTATGGACTAAACATCATATCTGTACCCCTGTTATGTGACAACACCAGTGTAACCAATCTCACAAACAATCCAGTACAACAATCAAGAATGAAACATATTGAGGTTAAGTATCATTTCATTAGAGATCATATAGCAAATGGTAATATTAGCATTTCATTTGTAGAAACTGAAAATCAGTTGCCAGACATCTTTACAAAAGCCCTTCATGAGGAGAAGTTTACCACTCTCCAAAGAGAGCTGGGCATGTGTAATTTGTAAAAGATGTGTTTCTGCAAAAACTGAAGAAAATAATCTTTCAGAGTACCATGGAAATGCATTATTCCTAATCTTTGTTGAAATTTCTTGACTCAGGTCTACACACTCATCTTTGTTGAAATTTTTTGACACATTCTTCATCTAGGTCGACACTTCCTTCATACAACATGACCTGTACCACCATTCTATTGCACTATCTACTCACTTTATTTGATCCAACACTTAACTCTCACTCTCATTCTATGGATCATTTTTTTGTTTTTCGGACCAAGTTCCCTATATTTAACTCATTTATCTATTTTGTTTGGTTTGAGCTAAAGGGGAGCCTTGAGCTAAGGGGGAGCCTTGGACTAAGGGGGATCCTTCTTAAATTTTTCTCCACATTTTTTTTTTGCCTTCATCATTCCTACTCCCTACACCTTCCTTTTTAGTCATTGACAAAAAGGGGGAGAAATACTCTAAAATACGTACATACTCTTAATAAATCTCATCATATCATTTTTAGAGCATTATGGTTTCATATAGTTTTGTCATCACCAGAAAGAGGGAGATTGTTGACTCCTTTATCTCCATGATTATATATTTTGGTGATAACAAAATTTATTAGAATATTTTTATAAATCATGTACATTTACCTTAATATCATTTTGGTTAAGTCTGTCAACAGGACACTCAAAGGAAATAAATTATACTTCAAGGATTATCATTGTAAGTAATCCAAGTATTTCTATGATTCATTAGATGGTGATCAATTGCTTGTAAGTCCTTGTTGTCACTCATAGTTTCATTCATAAGTTCATGTGTTTCATCACTGATAATCTTTTCACTATTTCAATTGAAGTTAAGTTTCATCTTTTACTACTTTAAACTTCATCATACAAAGTCATGTATGTTTTTGGTTTTGATCAGTCAAGGCTACACTTTGTCATATACGAAGCTAGCTTCGTCATATCTGAAGTCCACTTTGTCATATCTGAAGTTGGCAATTCGTCATGCATGTTTTGGTCGTGATCAGTCAAAGCTCAATTTCATCATATCGGAAGTATGAATTGTTTCATACGAAGTTCCACTTCGTCATATCTGAAGTTGGCACATCGTCATGCATGTTTTTGTCATGATCAGTCGAAGCTCATCTTCGTCATATCTGAAGTCCACTTTGTCATATCTGAAGTTGGCAATTTGTCATGCATGTTTTGGTCGTGATCAGTCAAAGCTCAACTTCGTCATATCGGAAGTATGAATTGTTTTATACGAAGTTCCACTTCGTCATATCTGAAGTTGGCACATCGTCATGCATGTTTTGGTCGTGATCAGTCGAAGCTCATGTTCGTCATATCTAAAGTTTGAACTATTTTATACGAAGATCCACTTCGTCATATACGATGTTACACTTCGTCATATCTGAAGTTTCACTTCGATTGGCAATGATATCAACTGTTTATATGAAGTTCCACTTCGTCATATTCGAAGTTCACTTCGTCATATCTGAAGTCTTATATGAAGTTCACTTTCATATACAAAGTTCACTTCGTCACATCCGAAGTTAACTTTGTCACATCCGAAGCCTCACTTCGATCGATTGTGTTATCTTACACTGAAACATTGATTGCCATCTCATATCGATTGTCTTGCATAAACATCAATTTCCTTATCTTTAAACATTGACTGCTTAGATATCGATTGCCTGTATGAACATCGATTGACGTTATCATATCAAATGTTATTTCATAATATATATATATATATATATATATATATATATATATATATTCTTTATGAAGCCTTTCCTTGAAATCATATTGATCATATTGCATATCTTTTGATTAAGGAACTATCTGAAAACATCTTTGATAAAATGATTAAAGTATTCTCAAACTTGTTTCAAATATTCTTAGCGATTTGAACACGTGAAATTCAAATCTCCAACCGTTTGTTAATATTTCACATACATCTTTCATACGCATAGTCTGTTGCTGGATATAGTCCCCATGCAGTATGACTTTTTAACTGACTACTATTTTCATGGTAAGTCTTCTAATACTTTATGTGTGAACAGAAAGGAACATATCTATTTGTGGCTTACTTAGTCACGGGACACAGCTCTTTTACAGAAAGCGCTTTACAATTTGTCATTCTTATAACAAGTCATCTTATGATTTATATGGTGACGGAATGGACATATCTATTTTTGTATAACACCTTTTTGTTCATAGACTGAAGATTTCTCTCTCAGTATTTAATGCCTACAAGTTTTTGGTAGTCACATGTTTCTACAACATAAGACTTGTTGTGACTGCATGGAAAGGAGTACCAAGGAATGAGAGACAACAGACACTTCAACGGACACATCTGAAGATAGCTAAAGCGCTTATAAAGAAAAAGACGATGGCTGTGAAGAAGACATATTGAAGTGAACTAAGAAAGAAATACACAAGCTTTCACAACCACTAGAAGAGTAGTGTGTCCTCCCTCCAAGTCCATCTGGTCAGAGCTCTCCCGAAGTTGTCACGTTTCTTTTTCTATTGAGAGCCAGTTGTTTCTTAGAGAGCAGCATCATAGCCCTATTCTCTTCTCTCTCAGTTCATGCCTCAGATCAAGCACTACATTGTTGTATAAGCTTGGTTTAGGGGCCATCCCTTCAACTCCTCTTTAAGAGTGCTCTTCTTGTGAGAAGAGAAGACCTGTTGTAGGTAGGTGGTTTATTCTCCTTGTTGAAGGGAAGACTTGTTGCTACAGGTGGTTGTATTGCCTCTTTGTGGGTTGAAGAGAAGGCCAGCAGGTGCTGGATGTGTAAGTGTCCTTGAGGGGGACTGTACCCTTGGTTAGTGGAATCCCAAGTATTTTCTTGGGGACTAGATGTAGGACTCCTGGTGATAGGAGGTCCGAACCAGGATAAAAATGTTTGTGCATTTTGTGTGATCGATTTTATGTTATTTCTGCTGCTTACTAACTCTAACACCTACGTTTAGTGTTTCTGTTCGAAGATATTTTTAACAAGAAAATTTTAAGTCATATTTCTAGCAACCCATTCACCCCCCTTTGGGCTTACAACCTAGCCAACACAGAGAAGAGATGAACTTTTTTTTTGGAACTTTCTCCCCCTTTCATATATATTTTGCTCCCCCTTTACACATGACAGAGTCTTGCATTTCCTCTCCCTTTTTTTCCATCAACGAAAAGGGAGTAACAACTCATCATCAGTCAGATATAGATGAGAGGGAAAAGATTCATAATAAGGAAGGAGAAATTTATGAATATTGGATTCAGTATTTTAAAGGCATTGCTCAAAAAAGATGTAGTCCATAGGATAGTCAAGACTTATAATGCGCTTAAGAAAAGCAAGATGCCTCTGATAAAGAGTTCTAATAGTAACATGGGATTGATTTTGAAGGTAAAATCTGATGAAAAAAAGTTGTTTATTTTTGCACTGAAGGAAAAAGAATGTGGAAGTCATGACCCACAGAAAGCATTCATCCTATGCATCATGCTTGGCTTTATAGTAATTGTTAAATCTTTCAGTCCAGATGGGGCTATGATTTTTACCTAAAGTTTCATATTTTTAGGCAAGGAAGGCATCAATGTCACCTACAAAAGAAGAATATTCTTCATCATGTGTAGGATAACATTTGTACCACTGATACAGGGACACTCTCTCTATCTGAGCCAAAATAAGTTGAATGGAATGAGTAAGAGTAGAGTATTTTTTTAGCAATAAGGAGTAGACATTCAAATAAGGAGAGAGAGGTGCTATATTTAACAATCTTATTTCATTGTGTTCTAATTGCAAGAGTAAGAATCTGAGAGGAATTGGGGCTAGCTGCAATAGCCCCAATGAGAGAGGGATATTTATCGCTTTCAGGAATATGGGAGGTTGAGGGATCAGAATGAGCATGGAATTTTAATAGATGTTCATATTGATGATAGGAGACATAGGGAAGTCTAGCATCAAACCATTGCTTATTAAATCGAAGTAGCTTGTCATAGAATGCTTTTGCCATGTCACTTTGGTCACCTGTGGTACTATGAACTTCATTTACAAACCACTTATTCAAACATAGTGGTTGTCTTCCTTCTCTGGCTCATTTGTCATTGATTCTTAGAAATGTTCTAGCACCATTAGGATTTTGGCAGAGCCATTGTGTGGAGGTGAGATTTTCTATAATGTAAGGATTTCTTGTAGCTCATTTCCATCAAATTGCTTGAAGTCTACTAGTAGAAGGAGCCATTCCTTGAAATCCAACTCTGGTAATCCAAGGCAATTGTTATATGATCAGATGTGTAGGTATTCTAAAAGAATATCTTTGCCTGGGTGATGAAGGAAGTGATAAGATAGTGGGGATACTTGGGTTCAATGTCTTCAGGCTGCTTTCTCTTTGGTTTCCTTTCTTTGAGGAGGAGGGTTGATGACCCAACAGAAGATCAAACATAATGTCTTCAAGTTTGATTTCAGGTGGAGGCATACTATAGGAGGTGGGTTGGGAGGGTGTGGTTGTTGGTATGGATGAGGGCTGGGTTGGAGGAGGTTCTTGTGGTGGAACTGGTTGGGCTGTGGGCCCAGAAGTTGGTGGAGCTGGTGGTGGAGATGTCTCATGAGGGGGTTGTGAATCTAGAGGAGAAGAAGGTTCATGAGCTGGTGCTGTAGAGGTTTCATGAGTGGGTTGTGAGGAGGGTTCAACATGCTCCATGCGCCTTTTCGGCTATTTGGTAATGGATTTCTTTCTAGGTTGGGTCCTTAAGCTGGAGGTTGGGGAGATGGAGCAGAGGTAGCCAAGGCTTCTTTTATAAGACTGGTTAGGTTCCTCAAATCCTCGCGTAAGAATCCCATCTCCTGATAGATATCTGATCTCATAGATTCTATTGCATGACCCATTCTGATCACTTTGGTTTTTATTTCTGCAATATCTTGTTGCCAAGTTTCTTCCTTGTCTGACTAATTAGACCTCAAAATTTTCTTTGTTGTCTTGAATTTGTCTGACTGTTCAGACCTTAATTTTCACCAGTGGTCTCCCCCTGAGGCATTGAAGGGTCTTCAGGTGCTGGTTGTTGAGAGTCTTCATGTTCCTATTGAGTGTGAGGCTATGTAGGTTTAGAAGCCTTGTTGTGGGTATCTACTCTTAATTACTGCTAGGCTCTGCCTGAGGTGTTGAATAATTAGCTAAGTCAAAAAAGGCTTCTAATATTAGTTGGGATATCCTTTGAAAGGTTGAAGAGGGAATTTCTACGGGAATAGATGACTGATCAGCTATGGTATCAAGTGATGCAATAGTTTGCTCTTCGACTGAAGCTTCAATTGGTGCTTCCGGTTGGGCTTCAATTAGAACTTCGACTGGTGCTTCAAAATATTCTTCAGTAAGGCCTTAGTACTCAAAAAATTGATGTGTACATTTTGGTAGACTCTCCTTTGTCTAATGACCATTGATTATTTTGAACTATCTCTTTTGAAAATTTGACACCCCAAAGGGCTCAATGTGAGGAACAAGTTCCTCAGTATCCAAATTAATATGCAAATGCTTGAAAATGATTGTAAGCACTGGGCCATAGGGAGAGGCAGTTGCTAATTTTTCAGTAGACTTCATTTTCTTTGTAACACCCTGGAAATTTGGTAATTTGAAAATTAGAAATAAATCGAAAACAATAAATTCAATATTTGTGAAATAGCAAAAATGCACGTGCCACTATCGTACATACAAAAAACCCATTAGAAAATTTCATAAAAACCATAGTTCATGTAAGGCCCTCGAATTTGTTTGTCATTTTATTCTATTTTATGTGAATGCATGTTTGTGTGTAACTTGTATATGCATATGTAGATATCTATGTACAATATTAGCTAGTCATACTTATGTATGCATGTGTATATTAGTTGTAAATATTGGATGTTTGCATGGTGTAGTAGTGTATACATTATACTACATAGGTTTCATGTACAAATATGTATGGAGTAAGCATGGATCTCATGTTTTTAATCTCTGGCCGAAGGGCCAATTGGCGTCAACATCGGTGGACGTCCATGTGAGTCAACGTCCATATCGTTGGACGCTAACATTTCAGTAGGCGGCCATGGATGTGGACATCTAGCCCTCTGAAACTCAGTGTGCAGCAGACCCCAAAATTCTGGGGGCAAGTTATCTCAAACATTGGGGAGACGTCCCCAACGGCTCTCAAGCCTTCACATCAACCCCTGCGTGAGTTGAGAGGTCTCTCTCCTATAAACAAACCCCTTTTTGCAACCCCAAGACCCTCTCTTGGCTCTTTGCAAGGAGAAGGAGAGAAACCCTAAGCCCTGTGAGAAAACCTGAGCTTTGAGAGCTCAGATCCGGCGATTTGGAGCTTCATCCGGCGATCTACAGCGACTAGAAGCTAGCTTGGACATAGGAGGAGGCTTCCCCGACCTCGGACAGGAAGCTACAACACCACAGAAGATGGAGTGAAGGTGATTTGGAGGCTTCTTGGGACTGCCCAAGGAGAGCTTCATCACCCATTTCCACCCCTTTGGAGATTTTACAAGAGGCAAGTAACCCACCCACTTCATCCATGTATGTGTCTAGGAGGTTTCTATCATTTTTATGAGATTTTTCTGTGTCCTGGATCCCTCACATTCTCCTTTTCTTGGAGCTCGGTCTGTGTTATTGCACAGACAGGAACTTGACGGCAAGATCCCTTGCCGTTAAGGTCCTCAGTTGGCGGCAGACGATGCTGCCGTTAAGCTCTGTGAACGGCCAGACAGTGCCGTTAAGTTCTTCAGGACAGAACAGGAAACTGTTCTGCCTTATATACCTAATTTCCAAAGTTTTACGCATGAGGATATAGTGTAATTTTTATATGTTATGTGATGTAGATAATAGAATGTGTTGTGGAAGGTTGGTGAATTTCTGCAAATTGTGTAAATTGTTACATTTATTTGAACCACATGTAGATAAGGTCTTGGTTATGCTACTTGACTCTTTAAACGATCCATGAGGAATTTGAATGCCATAATTTTTCTAGACCATGTGTATACATGTCAGTCCATGCTCTGTAAACTTGGGAATTTTTTCATGATCATGTGATTTATTACAATTTCTGTACTGAAAATAGAAAGCATGTGTAGGTCCTTGTAAATATCACAGTAAATTGTATGATCTGAATAAATTTGGGGAAAATTTATGTGATGATGTGCATGTTAGGTACAGGTCTGTAAGCTATCTAATCTAAAATTTATGTTGTGCTTCCATGATAACCAAATTATTAATGGCATGTGAATGAGTATTTCATTTTCTGTAAATTCTGTGTAGTTCAGAAAAATATGAAAAATTGCATGTGTGGTCAGGAACCTGTAAGCAATGTGTGGTTAAGTTTTCATGTGATTTGGATAATAGTAGAGTATATCATGAAATTTCCATGTGAAAATGAGTTATTAATGCATGCTATCATGATTAGGGTTTGATTATGTGTTTTCAACCTGATTAGTGTAAATTACTGAGTGTTTAAATTCTGTCAAACAGTAGTACCCTGACTTAGGAAAACAGAGCCATGTGCATGAATGAGAAAATGTAAGTCATGTGTAAATCGTATGAAATGTGTGTGTAAAAAATCGGAATGTGTAAAATGTGCCGTGTGTGACACTGCTTCCATAGAGGGCTGTGGAACCGTACCGTGGAAAAGTCCCCACGGGAAGGTTCAATGTGTTAAAATCCTATGGGCATTAGGATGAAATCCTGGAGGTGGACAAGTACCACTGGTTAGGGTGGAGAGTTCTTCTCCCGGTCTGCGCAGTCCAAGAGCCGTCACTGTATTGCCCAGGTGACGTCTATGTGTTATGTGTATGTGTTATGTGATGTGTCCTTCTAATGGTGGTTTGGACTATGTGTCACGGTACTAAATTGTGAAATGTGAATGTGAATATGTATAAATTGTGTAGTGTGAATATGTGTAAACGTGCAATGTGTAAAAAGAGAACTATGTGAATGAGTAATTATGCAAAGATGTGAAACCAATGTGTTATATTGTGAAATTGTGATCCATGATATGTTAATGTGAAATAATGTTATAACAGCAACCTTAAAGTGTATGAAATGATAGTGTGCATGTGCAAGAATGTGTAGAAACCATGATAGTAATGTTTCCTTTTATGCATGTGAGAATCCCATGTTAGTTGCTATCATGTTGTAGCTTAATGTGATTGAATGAGTAGTAAGCATGTGATAGGATATTTATTTTGGAATGTCTTAAGTCATGTACCATATGTTTTAAATTTTGTAGAAATACTATGATAGGTTGTCTCTTATCAATGTTCAAGCATGCTATAAGTTTTGCTTCGTGAATTGGAATGTAGAACCTACTATGATGTATGCATGAATGATGTGTTATTTGCTGAGTCTTTTAGACTCACTCCTTGCTTCGGCGTACAAATTTAGTTGGTGACCCGACACCTTTGGAGGAGACAGTGGAGAGTGACTCCGAGCGTGGCGAGTAGCTTGGTGGAGTCGACATTGTGACTTTTGCTTTCATAGTATGTAGTTGAGGCATTATAATTGAAACATTATGAAATTGTGGACAAGCTATGTATTTTGGAAAATTAAATTTTATTATGTGGACTTTAGCTCTTTAATTCACTATATTGATCATGTATGGTTAAATGTGGATGATGAAATGAAATGACAAGTAGGTCTTTTACTTCCGCTACTCTATATCTATATTTATGAGCATCTCAGCCATGTGTACTAGTGTTGGGTAAATGTCCCACTGTGACGGGACTCACTATACTGACGTGGATTGGTATAATCGTACCGGTATAAGGAGGGTCGTCGCAGATATTGGTATCAGAGAAATCGGTTGAGATTACACATGAATATATATATAAGTCATCATCCCCATTACATGGTAAGTCTATATAGGAATGTCCACGTGTGTAGAAAACATCATTAATGAGTGGAAAATAGATAAGAAAAACGGTTAGGAAATTAAATAGCATAGCTCTAATGGTGGCTGAAATTTATTGCAGCCATGGCTTCGAGAGGTAGACGTGGTGGTGTGCCTGCTCGTGAGGGCGAGCAGAGGCGTGAGGAGCAGGCGGAGCAGCAGGCCCCAGCACCACAGGGTCCTGTACTTCCCCCACCGCCGCTTGTGGATTATTGAGTGTTCATGCAAGGTTTGGTGCAGGCCATGCAGACGCAGGCCCACACCCAGGCTGCACTCCAGGCTCAGTTGGAGGCTCAGGTTAGCATAATCAATCAAAGTGTAGTCTATTTTATTTAATTGTATGATGTTATATTGAATGTGTATTATTTGTTGTTTGATGTAGCAGGCTCAAGTTCCAGCTCAGGACCATGGTGGACATTCCATCATGGAAAGATTCAAGAGGATGCTGCCACCCTCTTTTAAGGGGGAGAGCGATCCGTTACTAGCAGAAAGCTGGATGAGGGAGATCAAGAAGATCTTCCGGGCTATTAGGTGTGCGAACGATGATAAGGTTACTTTAGCCACCTATATGCTACAGGTATGTGCTAGTTTTATTTGTTTATATCCCCTGTTAAGTTGAAGTTGTTTAGTTGGTGCTTATGAAGGTTATGTTACAGGAGAGAGCTGATGTGTGGTGGGCTTCCTTACTGCGTACCCAATTCGAGGACAGAGCTATTGACGTGGCTTGGGACGAGTTCATGAGGCTCTTTCGGGCCAAGTTCGTTCCCGAGCATATTCAGGACAGGATGGAGCAGGAGTTCCTTTCCTTGACTCAGGGCCCCATGACCGTGCTCGAGTATGAGGCCAGGTTTGCAGAATTATCTAAATATGCACCTCATATCGTGACAGATGAGCGCAGGAAAGCAAAGAAGTTCGTGATGGGCCTGAAGCCATCACTGAGGACGAGGCTAGTGGCGTTTGACCATCATACCTTGGACGAGGCACTTAGTGCTGCTTGTAGACAGGAGGGCAAGATGCAGCAGTATCTCGAGGAGAAGAAGGCTTCGCAGAAGAGGCCTGCAGCTACGTTCCAGCGGCAGGACAAGAAGAAAGTAGTGTACCAGGCACCGCAGCGTCCGGTAACAACCAGCAGTGCACAGGTACCTTCTCAACGTTCCCCTGGTGTGAAGAAGGAGTGTCCCCATTGCGGGAAGACACATGGTGGTACAGAGTGTTGGATGATTGCGGGGAAATGCTTGAAGTGTGGAAGCAGCGACCACAAGATCAAGGATTGTCCGAGACTTCAGCAGGGAGTCCAGTGCGGAGCGCCAGCCCCAGCAGCAATAGCGCCAGCTACAGGAAGACCAGGAAGGCCTCGAGCCCCAGCTCGAGTGTTTGCTCTAGCACGAGAGGATGTTGAGCAGGCGGAGCATGTCACCGAAGGTACGGTTTTACTTCTAGGTGTGCACGCTCGGGTTTTGTTTGATACGGGTGCCACTCACTCGTTCATTTCCGAGTAGTTTGCTAGGCAGTTAGCTCTAGAGTCAGCCATAGAGTCTGAGGAGTTAGAGGTCCCTTTGTCTGTACACACACCTGCGGGTACGGTATCGACTAGGAAGTGCATTCCGTCGTTACCTGTGTGCATTGAAGATAGAGTCCTAGAAGGGTGTTTCTTCTTGCTAAAGATGAAGGACTATGATGCTATTCTTGGTCTGGATTGGCTAGAGGAGCACTATGCGTTAGTAGATTTTCGTGGAAAGAGGATTGTTTTCCACATTCCTGGCGAGGATGAGTTCTCTCATCCCTTGCCAAGGAACTTGGTGAGAAAGTTGGTAATCTCTGCCGTGAAGGCGATGCGCATGGTAAACAAGGGTTTTGACGCTTTTCTTGCCAGCGTGGTGTTAGTACCTGAGGCTGATGAGTCACCTACTCTTGCAGAGATCGAGGTAGTGCAGGACTTTCCAAACGTTTTTCCCGATGATTTATCTGGATTGCCACCGGATAGAGAGATAGAGTTCACCATAGAGTTGCTTCCGAGCACCTCTCCTATCTCAAAGGCTCCATATCGGATGGCACCTGCGGAGTTAGCCGAGTTAAGGAGGCAGTTGCAAGAGTTGCTAGATAAGGGATTTATTCGCCCTAGTGTTTCCCCTTGGGGCGCACATGTCTTATTCGTAAAGAATAAGGATGGATCACTTAGGTTATGCATCGATTATAGGAAGCTAAATCAAGTGACAGTGAAGAACAGGTATCCCTTGTCTCGCATTGATGAATTGTTTGACTAGTTGCAAGATGCATCAGTCTTTTCTAAGATTGATTTGCGATATGGTTATCATCAGTTGAGGATTTGGAGTGAGGATGTGTCCAAGACGCCATTTAGAACCCGTTATGGACATTATGAGTTTTTGGTCCTTCCTTTCGGTTGACCAGTGCCCCTGCAGCGTTTATGGATCTCATGAACAGGGTGTTTAGGCCTTATTTAGATAGCTTTGTTGTAGTGTTCATTGATGATGTGCTGGTCTACTCTCCGGACGAGGCCACACACCGTCAGCATTTGAGGGTAGTGTTAGAGGTTCTTCGTGAGCATAAGTTGTTTGCTAAATTCAGCAAATGCGATTTCTGGTTGCGCGAGGTTCATTTCCTCGGGCATGTTATCTCCGGTGCTGGTGTTGCAGTTGACCCAGCAAAGGTCCAGGCAGTTATGGATTGGGAGATTCCCAAGACCCCTTCGGAGATTCGGAGTTTTATTGGTTTGGCTGGTTACTATCGGTGATTTATTGAGGGATTTTCATCCATCGCCGCCCCATTGACACAGCTCACCAGAAAGAGAGTGAAGTTTGTCTGGTCCGAGAAGTGTGAGAGTAGTTTTCAATTGTTGAAGACTAAGCTCACGTCAGCTCCGGTGTTAGTCTTGCCGAGCGGTGTAGAGGGTTTTGCTGTCTACACGGATGTGTCTCGGATTGGCTTAGGTTGTGTGCTAATGCAGCAAGGAAGGGTAGTGGCATATGCTTCTCGTCAGTTGAAGGAGCATGAGAAGAACTATCTGACTCATGATTTGGAGCTTGCAGCAGTGGTTCATGCACTAAAGATCTGGAGGCACTATCTTTATGGTGTAAGATTTGAGGTGTTTACCGACCACAAGAGCTTGAAGTATCTTTTCTCCCAAAAGGAATTAAACCTAAGGCAGAGGAGATGGATTGAGTTCTTGAAAGACTACGACTTCGACCTTCAATATTATCCTGGAAAGGCGAACGTCGTAGCAGATGCTCTGAGCAAGAAGAGGTCTTCGCTCCAGTAGGATTGGAAGATGTTGGAGGATGCGGCGTGTTCGATGACAGAGTTAGAGCCATCGTTGTGTCAGGCTTTCGTAGATCAGCTATCCCTTAGATCCTCAGTATTGGATGAGGTGATCGAGCAGCAGAAAGCCGACCCTAGACTCCTAGAGTTAGTGGGCAAGGCAGGCATTGCTCGTGATGAGGACGGTGTGATTAGGTTTCATCACCGTGTCTGTGTCCCTGATTTGGTAGATGTCCGTGAGCATGTGTTAGCGGAGGCTCATAGATCGCGATTCTCTATTCATCCGGGTAACACTAAGATGTACCAGGATTTGAAGAGGTCCTTTTGGTGGTCTGGCATGAAGAGGGATGTGGCAGATTATGTATCCCGATGTTTAGTATGCCAGGAAAGTGAAGGCCGAGTGACAGCGACCATCTGACCTTATGTAGAAGATGGAAATCCCAGTGTGGAAGTGGGAAGCTGTCACTATGGACTTTGTTTTGGGTTTGCCTCGATCTAGAAGGGGCAATGACTCGATTTGGGTAGTTGTAGATAGATTCTCGAAGACTGCGTATTTCTTACCTATGAAGAAGAAGCAGTCGGTTGAGGGTTTAGCTAGATTGTATGTTAGTAGTGTGGATAGATTGCATGGTGTGCCGAAGTCGATCATTTCGGATCGAGATCCGAGATTTACTTCGAGATTGTGGAAGGGTCTTCAGGATGCGTTAGGTTCGGAGCTTAAGCTCAGTTCGGCGTTTCATACCCAGACAGATGGACAGTCCGAGAGGACTATCCAGACGCTCGAGGATATGTTGAGAGCGTGTGTGCTGGATTGGAAGGATGATTGGGAGCGTCATCTACCTTTAGTGGAGTTCGCATACAACAACAGCTTTCATGTGAGCATTGGTATGGCTCCATTTGAGGTGTTGTATGGTAGGCCCTATAGATCTCCTTTATGTTGGGAGGAGACCGGCGATAGGCAGTTATCGGTCCGGAGTTAGTTCAGGAGACTTCGGATAAAATTCAGTTGATTAGGAAGAGGCTTGTTGCGGCGCAGGATAGGCAGAAGAGCTACGCCGACATCAGGAGGAAGGATTTGGAGTTCAAGGCGGGTGAGCATGTCTTCTTGAAGATATCACCTACTCGTGGTGTAGTCAGGTTTGGCAGGCATAGTAAGTTAAGCCCTAGATTCATTGGCCCGTATGATATTCTCAGACGACTGGGCAACGTGGCATATGAGCTAGCTTTACCCCCAGCTTTGGCTAGTGTTCATCCTGTTTTCCACGTTTCTATGCTCAGGAAGTATGTCCGAGATCCATCCCATGTGCTTAGTCATGAGCCAGTGGAAATTCAGCCAGATCTGTCGTATGTGGAACAACCAGTAGCTATTCTTGACCGGAAGGTTCAGCATCTCCGGAACAAGAGTATTACACTGGTAAAGGTTTTATGGCGGAACTTCTTGCGAGAGGAGGCTACTTGGGAGCTTGAGGATGCGATGAGGATGAAGTATCCCCTTTTCTTTGAGTAGTGTCGTTCAAACTTCGAGGACGAAGTTTCCTTAAGGGGGAGAGGGTGTAAGGCCCTCGAATTTGTTTGTCATTTTATTCTATTTTATGTGAATTCATGTTTGTGTGTAACTTGTATATGCATATGTAGATATCTATGTACAATATTAGCTAGTCGTACTTATGTATGCATGTGTATATTAGTTGTAAATATTGGATGTTTGCATGGTGTAGTAGTGTATACATTATACTACATATGTTTCATGTACATATATGTATGGAGTAAGCATGGATCTGCATGTTTTTAAGCTCTGGCCGAAGGGCCAATTGGCGTCAACATCGGTGGACGTCCATGTGAGTCAACGTCCATATCGTTGAACGCTGACACTTCAGTAGGCGGCCATGGATGTGGACGTCTAGCTCTCTGAAACTCAGTGTGCAGCAGACCCCGAAATTCCGGGGGCAAGCTATCTCAACCATTGGGGAGACGTCCCCAACGGCTCTCAAGCCTTCACATCAACCCCTGCGTGGGTTGAGAGGTCTCTCTCCTATAAACAAACCCCTTTTTGCAACCCCAAGACCCTCTCTTGGCTCTTTGCAAGGAGAAGGAGAGAAACCCTAAGCCCTGTGAGAAAACCTGAGCATTGAGAGCTCAGATCCGGCGATTTGGAGCTTCATCCGACGATCTACAGCTACTAGAAGCTAGCTTGGACATAGGAGGAGGCTTCCCCGACCTCGGACTGGAAGCTACAACACCACAGAAGACGGAGTGAAGGTGATTTGGAGGCTTCTTGGGACTGCCCAAGGAGAGCTTCATTGCCCATTTCACCCCTTTGGAGATTTTACAAGAGGCAAGTAACCCACCCACTTCGTCCATGTATGTGTCTAGGAGGTTTCTATCATTTTTATGAGATTTTTTCCGTGTCCTGGATCCCCCACATTCTCCTTTTCTTGGAGCTCGGTCTGTATTTTTACACAGACAGGAACTTGACGGCAAGATCCCTTGCCGTTAAGGTCCTCAGTTGGCGGCAGATGATGCTGCCGTTAAGCTCTGTGAACGGCCAGACAGTGCCATTAAGTTCTTCAGGACAGAACATGAAATTGTTCTGCCTTATATACCAAATTTCCAAAGTTTTACGCATGAGGATATAGTGTAATTTTTATATGTTATGTGATGTAGATAATAGAATGTGTTGTGGAAGGTTGGTGAATTTCTGCAAATTGTGTAAATTGTTACATTTATATGAACCACACGTAGATAAGGTCTTGGTTATGCTACTTGACTGTTTAAACGATCCATGAGGACGTTGAATGCCATAATTTTTCTAGACCATGTGTATACATGTCAGTCCATGCTCTGTAAACTTGGGAATTTTTCCATGATCATGTGATTGATTACAATTTCTGTACTGAAAATAGAAAGCATGTGTAGGTCCTTGTAAAAATCACAGTAAATTGTATGAAGTGAGATAAATTCGGGGAAAATTTATGTGATGATGTGCATGTTAGGTACAGGTCTATAAACTGTCAAATCTGACATTTATGTTGTGCTTCCATGATAACCAAATTATTAATGGCATGTGAATGAGTATTTCATTTTCTGTAAATTCTATGTAGTTCAGAAAAATATGAAAATTTGCATGTGTGGTCAGGAACTTGTAAGCACTGTGTGGTTAAGTTTTCATGTGATTTGGATAACAGTAGAGTATATCGTGAAATTTCCATGTGAAAATGAGTTATTAATGCATGCTATCATGATTAGGGTTTGATTATGTGTTTTCAACCTGATTAGTGTAAATTACTGAGTGTTTAAATTCTGTCAAACAGTAGTACACTGACTTAGGAAAACAGAGCCATGTGCATGAATGAGAAAATGTAAGTCATGTGTAAATCATATGAAATGTGTGTGTAAAAAATCAGAATGTGTAAAATGTGCCGTGTGTGACACTGCTTCCATAGATGGCTGTGAAACCGTATCGTGGAAAAGTCTCCATGGGAAGGTTCAATGTGTTAAAATCCTATAGGCATTAGGATGAAATTCTGGAGGTGGACAAGTACCACTGGTTAGGGTGGAGAGTTCTTCTCCCGGTCTGCGCAGTCCAAGAGTCGTCACTATATTGCCTAGGTGACGTCTATGTGTTATGTGTATGTGTTATGTGATGTGTCCTTCTAATGGTGGTTTGGACTATGTGTCACGGCACTAGATTGTGAAATGTGAATGTGAATATGTATAAATTGTGTAGTGTGAATATGTGTAAACGTGCAATGTGTAAAAAGAGAACTATGTGAATGAGTAATTGTGCAAACATGTGAAACCAATGTGTTAGATTGTGAAATTGTGATCCATAATATGTTAATGTGAAATAATGTTATAACAGTAACCTTAAAGTGTATGAAATGATAGTGTACGTGTGCAAGAATGTGTAGAAACCATGATAGGAATGTTTCCATTTATGCATGTGAGAATCCCATGTTAGTTGCTATCATGTTGTAGCTTAATGTGATTGAATGAGTAGTAAGCATGTGATAGGATATTTATTTTGGAATGTCTTAAGTCATGTACCATATGTTTTAAATTTTGTAGAAATACCATGATAGGTTGTCTCTTATCAATGTTCAAGCATGCTATATGTTTTGCTTCGTGAATTGGAATGTAGAACCTACTGTGATGTATGCATGAATGATGTGTATGGAGTTATTTGCTGAGTCTTTTAGACTCACTCCTTGCTTCGGTGTATAGGTTTAGTTGGTGACCCGACACCTTTGGAGGAGACAATGGAGAGTGACTCCGAGCGTGGCGAGTAGCTTGGTGGAGTCGACATTGTGACTTTTGCTTTCATAGTATGTAGTTGAGGCATTGTAATTGAAACATTATGAAATTGTGGACAAGCTATGTATTTTGGAAAATTAAATTTTATTATGTGGACTTTAGCTCTTTAATTCACTATATTGATCATGTATGGTTAAATGTGGATGATGAAATGAAATGACAAGTAGTTCTTTTACTTTCGCTACTCTGTATCTATATTTATGAGCATCTCAGCCATGTGTACTAGTGTTGGGTAAATGTCCCACTGTGACGGACTCACTATACCGACTTGGATTGGTATAATCATACCGGTATAAGGAGGGTCGTCGCAGTTCAACTCTAAATAATGCTCCCTAATGACCAATGAATAAATTCGTCCAAAGAAAAATCGGATGGTCCAGGTTTAAGGTGTTTTGCGACTGAGTATCGTAATCAGAGAATAAGTCAGAAAATCATTATCACACATACTAAGATGAGTCAAAAAATTAAATAAAATCATAGATGGACTTCAATAAAAGTCACTTGAGGTATATTTAAGAGTTAGTGTGACTTATTATCGTAATTAGGAAATAAGTTGGACAACCCATTATCATGTGTAATGATGAGATAAACTAAATGAGAATTTATGGTGGACTCCAAACATGAACAAATTCAAGTATGAAATTAGTAAATAAATAACTTCCGTATTATCGGAATAATAGAACTTACGTACCACTATCGTACGTGAGAAAACACATCGGAAAATTCTGTAAAAATTATAAACCAATCCCAAATATTATCCCTAAGCATTCCACGAAGGAATTCGTGCAATGGAAAATCTGATTGGCAGAGTATATGTCACACGTGACCAAGTTACCCAAATTAGGAAACTAAGTCGGAAAATTGTTAACGCGGAAAAATAACCTGACCATAAATTAAATAAATATGTTGGAGAGACTTCCAACATCATGTATTAATAACCCATTAACAAGATTGGGCCAATAGAGCACATTTATCCCAAGAATAAAAATTGGGACAAAAAAATATCCAGAAATTCGTGTATGTAATTATGCAATAATTAGGGAGGGCAATTTAGGGTTAAAATTAGGGTAATTAGTCATGTAAGGTAAGTCAAAACCGAACCCAACCCTATGAGGTGGTTTCCTAAACCTTTGCTACCTCCTTTGGGTGAGAGAATCCCAGATTTTGGAAAGTAGGAAGCAGAATTCGCAGCCCCCTTTCCTAGTCCCATTAGGACTTGAAATTGAACCCTAAAACTATAAGAACACCTCACAAAACGTTTAGGGAAGGGTTAGCAACAAGTTGCGGTCGTGAGCAGCAAGTTTGGGGTGCTGGAGGAGTGGAGAATGGCTGGGGAAAATGTGATCTTCCTCAACCTCGCTCTACATCGACCTAGGAACCTGTAGGGAGTTCTTAGTGTTCAAAGATAGGTGTTCTTGGGCCAAGATTAAAGAAAACTAGCACCATCATGTAGTTCTTCGAGTCTAGGTTCATTTGCACTTGATTTGACTAATTTTCATGTAGTATACATTGTGTATTAGTAGTTTTCCCTAAGTCGCGCACAGTTAGGGCTTTTTCCGTTCTTCTTATCATGCATGTGATTCAAGATCGAATTAGACTAAGTCCCCAACATCAAAGTTCTTCTACTAGTAGTCACTATCATCTTTTATGTTGGACATTTTATCTAAAAGTCTTTAGTTAGAGTTATAAGCGTGGAAAGAGAGTCACTGCATGATACTGCGATTTCAAGCTGCACTTAACTTTATGTTCTTCCTATTTTTCATGAGATTAAAGACCGAATTAGGTCACATTCCCAACATTAAAGTTCTTCCACTAGTAGTTATGGTCATCCTTTTATGTTGAACATTTTTTTTAAATGTCATTAATTAGAGAGTTACAAGCTTAGTAAGAGAGTCATTGTATGACACTGTGTTTTTGGATTGCACTTAACTGTACGTTCTTCATGTTTTCACAAGATTAGAGACCGAATTAGGTCAAGCCACCAACACCAAAATTCTTCTACTAGTCTTTATAGTCATCTTTCATGTTACACATTTTGTCTAAATATCAGTAGATCTCAAGTTACGGCCTGACATATAAGTCACAATGAAGTCACGTATGTTTAGGGCTTTATTATGTTTTTCCTATGTTACACGCCATTATAGACCGAATCATACCTAACCCTCAACACAAACGTTCTTCCAATAAATGTTCTCGACAGTTTTCATGTTTAGAGTTTTATCTAAATGTCAATAGATAGAGAGATATAGGCATTGCATGAATATCACACCCTGATTACTGTGTTTGTCTAAATGTCAGCATGTTTAGTTGTTGGGTCTGTTAGCATGTTGCATCATGTTACATAGTATGCATGGACCTAAAAGTAATCAACCCATGTGAAAACGGTAATGAACATGAATATGATTCTAATATGATATGTGATTTTCTCTTATGAACATTGACTATTATCTTGTGATCTAGCTTTTATGAAATGAAATGATAAGAATTTGATGTGAATATGTGGATGAATACATGTTAGTATGGACTCGTTAGTTAAGTTGCTATCATGATTTGCATATAAGTTTCTTTAGCTATATGCTTTCCGATGGTTAAATATTTGTTCATAACTTGCATACATGTTGGGAAAGATCCGTAACACGTCACTTACACCTTTGCATGAATAGGCACACCCTTCTTGGGGAATTGAGAGCTCTCTGTCGGTCATTCCGAATCAGCAAGACTAGCGATCTTTTCCTTAAGACCTCCATAATCTCCGCTCTCTATGGATCCACATAGAGGCCGAGCTGGTTGTACCATGAAGTACCCTGGAGATAGAGAGCACATGTTTCACATACGATCTGTCATTAGTCATCCTCATGTCAAGACACTAACAATTATGAAACATAAGATACGTCGTTATACTGCCCTTTGTTCTCTTGACCTATTGTCATACCTTGACTCTATGATGATCATGTTCTTATTACATTGAGCTTATTTTGAAACTATGTGGTCATAATATGAATATGTTTGTTCGGCACAATCTGGGACTTCAGTCCATTTGACTAATGCCTATGCAATAGGGGCCCTGTCTGGTCCTGGGGAGGAGCGCCCCAACGTACTTATTAACCGCAGGAGTATGGACTTTTGGTGCTTGGCATAGCACAAACAAATATGCAAGATTTGTGGGAACGTGCCTTCGTTTGACATGATATGTTTGACATGATAAGTCTGTTCATGTGAATACATGATATCTGTATGAATATGGCCAATTCATTTTGATATGATTCTACTCTTGAACTTCCTGTCCATTGTATATGCAATTCGATATTTGATTTGATATGTCATCCGTTCTATTCCTCTATTCAACTTGTTAGAAAAGCATGCATTGTCATCATGTTCATGTGCATATCTGCCTATTAAAAATGTTAATCATGTATATTAGTGCCCGCACAATATTGAGATGTAAATCCTACTGAGCTAGTTCGCTCACCCTATCATCCTGTCCTTTTTAGGTAGTGATGATAAACCAGAGGAGTCTGATGGGGCAGGACAAGAGTGATGAGCACCTGACATTGAGAAGATGAAGTATTAGGAATAGATATTTGAATAGTCTATGTGATAGTGAAACATTTTTCATCAGAATAATGAACCATTTTGGTCAGTTCTTCTTATGTAAGGTTGTAACTAGTTGAATGAAATGGAATAAACTACACTTTTGGTGACCATATTATAGTCTCAAACGTGTTCTTATGTTCAATTGTGACTCTGCACTATTCAACTGTGATACGTCTATTTGTATCGTTCACGTCTCCTGGTATTTATTCCGCTGCTAAATATCGTGGCACGACATTCTCAATCATTAGGAAGTCAAAATCTATCTTATGACCTTGTATTGCTAGTATAGAAAACTCCCATCCCTTTGGGTAATGACGACATGATTTCCTTGTCTGGGTAATAATATATGACTATTCATAAGATGAATAAGTTGTTTTACTATAGTGAGTTGGGTCACATAAATAGTGCCTCTTCTCAATTGACATAGGGGGCTGACAATCCCTCATTTT
This sequence comes from Colocasia esculenta, assembly GCA_014218235.1. Taxonomy (NCBI): domain Eukaryota; kingdom Viridiplantae; phylum Streptophyta; class Magnoliopsida; order Alismatales; family Araceae; genus Colocasia; species Colocasia esculenta. The sequence goes on from CM024757.1 coordinate 100,066,946, forward strand.
TGTTGTTCCTCTAGAACAATTTCAAAGATGGTATGACGGGAAGTTAAAATCCCAAAGAGTTCTTTTAAAAAGGATGGAGTAATCTTGACTCTTATTCCTTTTACCTTTCCAGATATGTGCTGTGGGTTTTCAAAATCTACCTTTAAAGTTGTGTAAAAGGCCCTCACAAATCGGGTAAAAGGGCTTTCTACTTGAGCAAAGTACGACCCAATTCATCTGAACAATTATAACCTCAACTTCTTCCATATTGTGTTGCCTCAGTTCTTCAAACTTGACCTACTTGCTGCCACTATAACTGACCGGAGTCTCCTGAAACATTTTTAGCTCCCGGCAGTAAAAAAACTAGGGTTTGATGCGCCGAAATGTGCCATCTAAGTAGGGATAAGTAGAGAAGGGGGCAACGATTTTGAGATGTAGGTTGAGGAAGATGATGCTAGAGTGATAGTAACATGAAGAAATTCCCACAGGAGATGCTGGAATGTTTGCGGTCGGAGATGCGAAGTGAGGAATGAAAAAATGTGCATGGTAAGTAAGGCATAGAGACTTTGAAAGAAAGGTAATGGGGTTATGAGTTTACGGAGGTATATAAAGGGTAAAGTCAGTTTAAAAGAAATATTTTATTTTTGTGCAGGGTAGACTTTGACTAAGAAGGAAGAATCATATTGCATGACGAAGTGCTCAAGCTTCGACTGATATGAAGAGGTTCGTGAATGATGAAGCTATCTACATCAACTGATATGGCACTTGTTCTTCAGTTGATATTTTTGAATAGTAACCGATAGAATCCTTAAGCACCAATTGATAGAAGCTGCACAGTAATCGATAATGTATAACTTCGATTGGTTATGAGTAGGTACTTTGACTACCTATAAATAGGTACTTCAACTGATATGAGTAAGTACTTCGTGTTGATGAGGATATGGACTTCACTGATAGAGTGACTTCAATTGTTTTAGAGAGAATGCGTTGACTTGTTGTGAGAGAGTGAGAGGGATTTTTAAGTTTGATTTTTTTATATATATTACACATACCAATGCTCTTCGAAAAGTTGAAAATCTTTCCTCAGGTAAGGTTTTTGAATATCTGCTAATTGATGTAACGTATTAACGATATTAATGACAATGTTACCTGACATGATCTCTGATGAAGTGATGTCTAACCTCAATGTGTTTGGTGTGTAAATGCTGAATGGGGTTCTCCATTAAGTTGATAGCACTTGTATTGTCACACATTAATGGGATATTTTTAAGTTGATATTCGTAATCCTCTAGTTGATTTTGTATCCAAAGAAGTTGGGGACAACAGCCTCCTATTGCCACTTATTCAGCTTCTGCTGTGGATAAGGCTATTGAGTTCTACTTTCTAGAGGACCATGAAATTAGACATCATGCAAGAAATTGGCATGTTCCATTGGTGCTTTTTCTATCCAGCTTGCAGCCAGCATAGTCATCATCACTATAACCAACTAAGTTGATATCATAATGCTTAGGAAACCAAAGACCTAAACCATATGTACCGGATAAATATCTAAAAATACGTTTTACTACAATTAAATGAGATTCATTAGCATTTGCTTGAAATCAATCACATAGACATACATTGAAGATAATATCTGGTCTACTTGCAATATGATACAGTAGTGACTCAATCATACATCTGAAGGTCTTTTAGTAAACAAGTTGACCCTAGCAAATCACTATCTATCTTAATCGATGATCTCATGGGAGTACTGAAAGACGTACGTTTATAAACCAAATTTCTTGAGTAATTATTTTGTATATTTGGCTTGACAAATATGAGTTTCATCTTTGGTTTGATTTACTTGAAGTCCAAGGAAGTAGGTAAGTTCACCCATCATAATCATTTCGAATTCACTATGCATCAATGTTTCAAAATCTTTGCAAAGGAGTTCATTGGTAACACCAAATATTCTGTCATCAACATATATTTGAATAATAATTATGTCATTGTTGACACACTTAGTGAATAAAGTATTATATACTTTTCCTTGTACAAAGTCGTGTGATAGACGATCTCAATCTTTGCTCGTGGAGCCTATTTCAAACCATACAATGCTCTCTTTAATTTGAAAACATGATGAGGATATTTAGTAGTTTGAAAACAAGGAGGTTGATTTACATATACCTCTTCTTTTATAACACCATTTAAAAATGTGCTTTTAACATCCATTTGAAAAAGTTAAATGTTGCGAGATGCAGTAAATGCAAGTAATATTCTAATAGCCTCAAGTCGAGCTACAGGTGCATAAGTCTTGTCATAGTCAATTCCTTCTTCTTAGGAGTAGCCTTGAGCCACAAGCCGGGCTTTGTTCCTTATTATGTTATCAGACTCATCTAGTTTATTTCTAAATACCCACTTTGTACCAATGACTGGATAATCATGGGCTTAGGAACCAAAGTCAAGACTTAGTTGTGCTCGAGCTAGTTTAGTTATTCCTGCATGGCCTCGATCCAAGACTCATCACTAAGAGCTTCATTGACTATTTTTGGCTCTAATTGAGAAACAAGTGCACCATATTCACAGGATTTAACATACCTCTTGTTCTTACCTTGTCGTCTGGATTACCTGTGATGTTGTCTTGTGGATTATCCTTGAGAAACTTCCAACCTTTACTTAGTTCATCTAGGGTTTCCTTCTCTTGTTGCAATTCTTCTGGTTGTGATTCTTCCTTATCTTCTAAGGATGCTCTTTCGATATCTTTTCTTAGATTTTCTGCATTAATATCCCACTCCTTTTCCTTCTTGTTTGAAGGGTTAGTCTCATAAAAAATTACATGCACTGTTTGTTCTATGCTGAGGGTTTGTTTGTTAAAAACTCTAAATCCTCTTGCATATCCTAAGAATATACCTTCATTGCTACTATTATCTAATTTATCAAGATTATTTTTACCATTATTTAGGATAAAACATTTACATCCAAAAGGTTTTAAATGAGATAAGCTAGACTTTTTACCTTTGAACAGCTCATACAGAGTTTTCTTAAGTATGGGTCTTATCATTGCTCAGTTGATGATGTAACATGTTGTGTTGATAACTTCAACCCGGAAGTACTTCGGTAAAATGTAGTCTGTCAGCATCGTTCTTGCCATATCAAGTAATGTTCTATTTTGTCTTTCTGCTACTCTTTTTTGCTGAGATGTTCTTGGAGTTGAGAAGTTGTGTTGTATTCCATTTTCCTCACAGAACACAGTGAATTATTTGTTTTGAAATTCTCCACCATGAACCGATCTGATACCTATGATGGTGTACTTTTGATTTTTCTCTAATATTTTGCTAAGGTTCAAAAATGCTGAAAAATCTCCTCCCACCACACCCCACCGATGGCCTCCCCCCCTACGTGTGTGAGAGAGAGAGATAGATAGATAGAGAGAGAGAGAGAGAAAGATAGAGGGATGAGACTTGGTGGCCTCCGACGGCGACAAAGGTGGCGGGATTTGACAGTGGCTACCACGGCATCTGACAGTGACAACAATGACGACGGTGTCCAGTAAATGTGCATGACAGAGAGAGAGAGAGGAGACAGAAGAGATGGTTGTCAGGAGGGGGTATAAGAAGTTAGTGACTAAAAACTCAGTCACTAATGAGTTTAAAAAATCGCTAACACCAGCGACCGAATTGTGACCAAAATATTTTGGTTGCAAACCAAGGCGCCAAAAGCAAAACCTTTAGCAGCCAAACTCTTTCAGTGTCAATTCGGTTGCAGATCTGCAATAGAATTGTGACAAAAATATTTCCGTCGTAAATATGTCAAACCAAGGCGTCAAAAGTAAACCTTTAGAGACCGAACTCTTTCGGTCTCAATTCGGTTTGCAGATCTGCGACCAAATTGAGACCAAAAGAGTTCGGTCGCTAAAGGTTTGGGATGAATGGCACAGAGAGAAAATGTATTAGAGACTAAAATTCATTCTGTCGTAATTCTGTGCAGAACATAAAGATTAGGAACCGAATGATTTTGGTCACTAATCGGTCTCCTTTTTTGACCAAATAGTGATCGAATAAATTTCGATCACTAAATTTATAAATTAGTGACTGAAATTTGGTAGTCACTATTTAGTCTCAAAACATCGACCGATTAGTGATCGAAATTTTCGGTCTCAAATTCAGTCGCTATCAACCCTTTTTCTTGTAGTGCAAGGCCATCTCCCGAGTGCACACTTTCAACCGACAGCAGTCCATAGGGCACTCCCCCTCCGCCTCCTATCACGTCCTGAGAATTATGCAATGGATAATATTTAGATATTTCAAGTCGATATTCCGAGACGCGAGCAGTCTGCAAATAAGCCTCTAGCTAGCAAGCACTAAATGTAAATCCACAAACACCAAAATGGGGCCTAAATAATGAACTCAAGTAATCTTGTATTCAAATGTCAACTCATTGTTTTAAATGGAACTAATACAACTCTTTAAAAGTTGAATAACAGGACTAAGACTCAATAAAAGCAAATTACATTTAATGCTTACTTCCTACTACATTGCTCTAGCCCTCAAAACAACTAACGATAACTCTATGGTTGGAATGCTCAACACTCGGATGCATTCCCATCCTCGACTGGTTCTTCTTCTTATACTTCATAGTCACCTAGAAGGTTGAAAGTAGGGAATGAGCAAACTAGCCCAGTAGGATTTACATCTCAATGTGCGGGCAATGATATAAGTGATTAGCAATTTAGAACTAGGTAAACACGATCATCAAGATATGCATGTGTGAATAAAACTCATTAAACATGATACATGAACAAGATAGATGGAATGATCATGATAGAGCAAGAGCTAGCATGATATAACGAGTAAGAGCTATCAATAGGGTGATATATAACAAGCACACAAGATATCATTTAATTGGAATAAATGCAAGATGGCCATATCATGCAAGCAAGCAAGCACGAGCACAATCATGTAACACTAATCAATCACGAAGACACTAAAGTACACTAAGGAAAGATCCACCTTGAAATGCACAATAGGACACGTGTATGTGGTTATTGTATCTAGCATTCAACACGCAAGTACTCCCAGTACAGATGCAACACCAGTAATCATTATACCCCATGGTTAACAGTATATTTATGACTCGCCGTCATTGGGGCTAGACTGGAGCCCTTGGACACACGCCGTGCTCTTTCAGCATCTCACTATTTTCAAATGTAGATACCTACAGTCATTCATGGCCAATAAGAGTTTCAAAATGTAAGAAATTGAAATGTCATGTTCATGATGATGAGGAGAATAAGTAGCAAGTAATGTGAACATGATTTCATGATAACAATAGTCAGGAGATAATTTCGGCAGCATAACGGTGCAATTTAAGCTTTAGTTATCTCTTTACATTAATGGCTTAAGTCAAGATTATACATCCACGCTCACGAGAAGAAGATGAGAGAGGAAGTCCACGCTATCTCTAGGGAACTTCAATGGTACAACCAACTCGGTCTTCATGAGAGAATCCATGGAGTATGGAGATTTACGGAGGTTTTAAGAGAAAGGTCACTAGACTGCCGATATGGAATGATCGGTCGTGATTTTCCAATCCCCCAAGAAAGGGCTGCCTATAAGTGCAAGTGTGTAGTGTAGTATTTGTCTCAATCCACATTCCACCGGTTTAAAACAACGCAGAAAGCAAGTAACATGATGGTATATGATTGAAACATGCACTTAACTAGACATGATTTTCAGTATTTTATGATAACAATTATTCACTTTAACAAGCTAGGAGAGAAAGATGATCAACCAATAGTTTACAAGAATTAGATCATATCATTAAAGAGCAATTAGAATGACATTCATGTTGTTATAGTTTTTTTTTCTTAGGTTAACAATTTTTAAGTCACTGATTAAACTACATGCACTTAATGGAACTATGACATGCTAACCTTGAACTTTAGACCATACAAAATAGGTCTCGGGTAGGCCTTGAAATCTGTGACAGACACAGTCGTCACAATTAAGAAGATAGTACACGGTTCAGAACATGAACATGCTGTAAAAGATCAAATCGCGACAGACTATACCGTCGCCTTTAGGTTTAAAATGCGACGGTCATGTATATCGTGTTCATAACTCGACAGGCAGTGTGTCGTGATCATCCTTGAGTCACGACGTTTCGATACGTCATGTTCAAGTGATGTTTTCAAAATCACAATATAAAAATGACGAAAATGCAAGAGCGGGAAAACGGTATAAATCACGACACCATACTACATCGCGTTCATGCATGGCACAGAAACCCATACGGCGCACAGTTTGAGGCGCCAGAACGGTCAAGTCAACGGTTAAATCACAACGTATGTTTTCAAAATCACAATATAAAATTAATGAAAATGCAAGAGCGGGAAAACGGTATAAATCACGACGCCGTACTACGTCGCGTTCATGCATGGCACAGAAACCCACGTGGCGCACAGTCTAAGGCGCCAAAATGGTCAAGTCAACGGTTAAATCACGACGTAGGGTACAGTCGCATTTCAGTTGAATGTGACGGTCTTGTACGTCGCGTTCATGCAAAGAAGAACGCAATGTCTGGTGTCGTCATATTTCTTGTTCTTGCCTGAAAACGCAGAAAAACTACACAACGATGCATGCAACGCTTATATCTCCTGATATAGGGCTCTTGGGACAAACGTGTGAACATGAAACTTGTTGGAAACAGGGAGTAGGAGAGAACATGGTTTTGGTTTCATGGGATTTGACCTCGGGATGCGTGAAAACCAACATGAACATAAAAAGCCCTATTCATGCATGACCTTTGGAAAACACTTAACACACCATGCATATTCAATAAAAATTAGGGAAAACACATGCACATGAAAGTAGACTTGATGAACTACACATTGGTATATGGTTTGCTATGATTTGGCCAGAGACAACCTACCTTCTGAGTTGAATAATATTCGTCCTCCAGAAAGCCCTCACTCTGACCGCTTAGAGAAAATGCTTAATACTCCCGATACGCTGGATAAAATTGGGCAAAACGGTGCCATTAGAAACTAGACTCAACCCTCTTTCCAGGGGTATAAGCCTTGCATGGTTTGGTCGAGGTTTGACTAACCTTTGGTCGACTCTAAGAAGGGTTCTTTGCACAGATCGATGCAGAACGCAGCTGGGAAGAAGAGCTCCAGTTGGGCGCGATTTCTTCCTTCATTGATGCTGAAGCTCTGCTACTCACGACCCCAACTATTGATAAACTCATCCCCAAGGGTTTTAGGAAGAGTATTTAAGCTTCTAGGGTTTTTTAAGAGTCCTAATGTGTATAGGAAAGAAGGGTTGCGGTTTTAGCATGCACCCTACCATGTTTTGGTGATTCCCATCCCCAATAGAGTGTATTGACCATTATGAAACCCTCTAGGATGAATATGGCTAATTGCTTTAGGATTTCCCCCAATTCCTCTTTCCTATTTTCAGCTCAATTTGGGTTACAAATGTTTGGGGTATTTTCTTGCTTGATTTTATTCTTCAGCCAGAAGTTGTCCATTGGTCCAAATGTGATAATCGGTTGTCAATAAATGTTGTTTGGAGTCTCTCCATCATTTGTCTTTGATTTATGATCACATTATCCACCCATGATAATGGATTTCCGATTTATTCCCTAATTACAATAATTGGTCACTATATGACATAAACTTGGCCAACAGGATTTTTCGTTGCACGAATTTCTTCGTAGGTCATTTGGGGATATTGTTTAGGGTTGAACTATAATTTTTATGTAATTTTCCGATGTGTTCTTGCACATACGATAATGGTACGTAAGTTTCTACCTTTTAAATGATAGGGGAATTATTTATTTCCTTTTTATTTTTAATTTTAAATTACTGAATTTTTTCGGGGTGCAACACCCGCCCCCACTTAAGAGAATTTTGTCCCCAAATTCATAGATAGGATTTATAGTACAAGCGAGGTGTACTTACTTGTGAACATCTCTAGATATCTTTAGCGCATAGCTTCTTCTATTTCCCATGTATCGTCTTCATGCGTTAATTCCATCTAACCCTCACCAAGGGAATAACCTTGTTCCTCAATTGGCCCAGTTTTGGCCTTTCCTTGTAAGTCCCATCTTTGTTAAACTCCAGAAGTTCATATTCTATGACATGATACGGATCACGTACATACTTCTTCAGCATAGATATGTGGAACACATCGTGTACTCCCTTAAGTTGTGGTGGTAATGCCAGATGGTATGCAACTTCGCCTACTCTTTCGAGGATTTCAAAAGGCCCGACGAACCTTGGTGAATGCTTGCCTTTAATTCCACGGCCTGGAAACACTTTTAAGAATACATGATCACTAGCCTGAAACTCCAGGTCTCTCCTTCTCTTGTCTGCATATGCCTTCTGCCTTTGTTGTGCTATTGCCATTCTTTCCCTTATAAGTTTTACCTTCTTTGTAGTTTCTCTTATCATCTCTGGTCCTAGCAATTGTTTTTCACCAACTTCATACCAGCAGATTGGAGATCGACAACTCCTGCCATAAAGTGCTTCAAATGGTGCCATTTGAATGCTGGCCTGATAACTATTGTTGTAGGCGAACTCCACAAGAGGTAAGTGTTCATGCCAACTACCTCCAAAATCTAGAACATAGGCTCTAAGCATATCTTCAATCACCTGATTTGTTCTCTCCGTCTGACCATCAGTTTGCGGATGGAAAGTCGTACTAAAATTCAGTTTAGATCCCAAGGAATAGTGTAGTCCTTTCCAAAAATGGAATGTAAACCTAGGGTCTCTATCATACACAATAGACACTGGTACCCCATGTAATCTAACAATTTCCTTCACATACAAAGCAACCAGAACATCCACTGTCCATATGCCGTGGAATCCACCTCTAGATTTAGGCAGTCCAAAATAAAGTCCATCCCTACTCCTTCCCATTTCTACGTCAGGATTTCTAGGGGTTTAAGTTTACCTGCAGGTCGCAAGTGTTCTGCTTTGATCCTCTGATAGGTTAAGCATCTGGTGACATATTCCGCCACCTCCCTTTTCATATCTGGCCACCAAAAACTTCTTTTCAAGTCTTCGTACATTTTAGTAGTTCCAGGGTGAATGGTATACCTGGTCTTGTGAGCTTCATCCAAAATCATCTTCTTTGTCTCCGCATGCTCAGGTACACAGACTCGATCCCGGAACAACAATCTTCCATCTTCAGTTAAAGAAAAATCCAGTCTCTGGTCCAGATTAGCCTTTACTTCTACGAGCATGGGGTCATTGTCTTGAAGTGCTATGATCTCTTCAAGTAGAGTGGTTGTGCTCTAACACTAGCAATCAGACATCCCTTCTTCTTGGTGTCAGCATCAATATCTAGCTTGGCAAAGTCTTCTAACAACCTCCATTCTCCCACCGTGAGACTTGACAATGTAATCATCGGCTTTCTACTCAGAGCATCTGCCATAGCATTTGCTTTGCCTGGATGATATTGGATAGTGAAGTCGAAGTCTTTCAAGTACTCCAACCACCTCCATTGTCTCATGTTCAACTCCTGCTGAGAAAACAGATACTTTAAGCTTTTATGGTCAAAAAATACAATGAACTTCTCACCATAGAGATAATGACGTCATATCTTCAAAGCGAACACTACAACAGCTAGCTCCAGATCATGCACAGGATAGTTGTCTTCATGCTTCTTTAGTTGTCTAGAGGCATAGCATATCACCTTCCCGTTTTGCATCAGCACATAGCCTAGGCCGATCCCGGATGCATCTGTGTATACTTCAAAACTTCCCCCAGTCACTGGCAGTGTTATTACAAGTGTTGAAGTGAGGTGCTCCTTCAATGCCCTAAAACTGTCTTCACATTCCGTGGTCCATATGAATGGATTCTCCTTCCCGGTAAGTCTGGTCAATGGTACAACTATGTTTGAAAAATCTTTAATGAAACGACGATAATAACCAGCTAAACCCAGAAAGCTTCTAACCTCTGACACAGTTGTCGGCCTTGCGCAATTCTTCACAACCTCCACTTTAGATGGATCTACGGAGATTCCCTCCCTGGTTATGATGTGGCCAAGGAAAGATACTTCCTCCATCCAAAATTCACACTTGCTAAGTTTGGCATATAGTTGATTGTCTCTAAGCATTTGTAGAGCGACCTTTAAATATTCTTCATGCTCTTCTTTAGACTTGGAGTAAATAAGGATATCGTCAATGAATACCACTATGAACTGGTGTAAGTATTGCCTATAGATATTGTTCATAAGTTGCATAAAGGCCGCTGGAGCATTTGTTAAGCCAAACGGCATGACCACGAACTCATAGTGACCATATCTACTCTGGAATGCAAACTTGTGCATATCTTCTTTTTTAATTCTCAGCTGATGGTAGATCAATCTTGGAAAAGTATTGTGCCCCAGAGATCTGATCAAACAGCTCATCGATGCGGTACAGTGGATATTTATTCTTTATTATCAATTGATTTAATTGACGGTAATCAATGTAGAACCTCATTGACCCATCCTTCTTTCTGACAAACAGTACAGGTTCTCCACATGGGGATGTGCTGGGCCTGATGAACCCTTGATCTAACAATTCTTGGATCTGCCTTTTTAGCTTCTGTAATTCAACAGGGGACATGTGATATGGAGCTTTGGAAACAGGGGCAGCCCTAGGGAGTAACTCGATGGTAAAGTTTACTTCCCGTTCAGGTGGTATACCAGGTAAGTCTTCTAGGAAGACATCGGGGTATTCTCTAGCTATGGGGATATCTTCTAGAGTGGGTTTCTTCCTTTCAGTTTCTGTAACCGAAACTAGGAAAGTGTCACAACCCTGGTTGATCAGCTTGGAAGCCTTGAGGGATGATATCATGATAGGGTGTTTGTGATAGCGGGTGCCAAGTAGTCAAAGAGTTTGAAGGTTTGGTCTTTTAAAGGTGACCGTTCTATGGAAAGATCCACCTTGAAATGCACAATAGGACACGTGTATGTGGTTATTGTATCTAGCATTCAACACGCAAGTACTCCAAGCACAGATGCAACGCCAGTAATCATTATACCCCATGGTTAACAGTATATTTATGACTCGCCGTCATTGGGGCTAGACTGGAGCCCTTGGACACACGTCATGCCCTGTCAGCATCTCACTATTTTCAAATGTAGATACCCACAGTCATTCATGGCCAATAAGAGTTTCAAAATGTAAGCAATTGAAATGCCATGTTCAAGATGATGAGGAGAATAAGTAGCAAGTAATGTGAACATGATTTCATGATAACAATAGTCAGGAGATAATTTCGACAACATAACGACGTAATTTAAGCTTTAGTTATCTCTTTACATTAATGGCTTAAGTCAAGATTATACATCCACGCTCACGAGAACAAGATGAAAGAGGAAGTACATGCTATCTCCAGGGAACTTCAATGGTTCAACCAACTCGGTCTCCATGAGGGAATCCACGAGGTATGGCTTTGAAATCCACAACTAAAATAGTGACTGAAATTTGGTAGTCACTATTTAGTCTCAAAATAGTGACCGATTAGTGATCAAAATTTTCGGTCTCAAATTCAGTCACTATCAACCCTTTTTCTTGCAGTGCAAGGCCATCTCTCGAGTGCACACTTTCAACCGATAGCAGTCCATAGGGCACTCCCCCTCCGCCTCCACTCCCGACCCTCCCTCCGGTTACCCTAGAAGAATCAGCCGCCAAATTGCCATCAGAGGAAGAGTCATCGCTGGAAGAAGTGATCTACGAGGCAGATCTCGCCCTCATCTCACAGTACAATGAAGAAGAAGAAGAAGAAAAAAGGTGGGCTTTTCTAAAAAATGACAAGGAACCCAATCCTACCACCCCGACACAAGAATTGGTCATGGAAGGACCTACTGTCTTCGAGGGGGTGATCAAGGAAGCGCCATCAAGAACACTGCCAACCTCACTAGGATTGTGGAGCTGACCCCGACAGATGTCGTGTGGAATGATTTTCAGCCTAGCATACAAGAAGCTCATCTGGACCTCCACATGGTGATCAATCAACCGTCACCCTCGGCATATCCTCCAACAATCATTGTGATCATGCTTCCCCACTTCAAAACTCGAGGTCGAGTTTTCTCAAACCCAGGGGGTTTAATGCAAGAACATCCATGGGCATCTTAGCTTGCATGAGACCATCAAGTGGTTGGGCTTTGTGAGTCATCTTAGGACAAAACTTGTGCACTTATTTATTTGGGAGCATTAGTAGTTAAGGTTCTGGCCCATTGTCAACACATCCCATTTTATCCAAAAACTTTCGATTCATCTACCTATTTTCTGAGTCCTTATATGTTTTTTTGTTTCTTATGTAATTTTAGTTTGAGTCTTAGTATAAAATGGGGCAATGTCTAATATGGCAAGTCTTAGTTAGTCCAATGGAGGACAGCTAGAGTCAAGTAGGTTAGTAGTGTAATGACGGGGTTGGGCGCCCCTCGAAACACACAACAAGATATCAGGGCATGATGGGAAAGATGTGATCGCCACCTAGCATGTTTCCCTAAGACGTGAACTAAGTTTTAAGGCTAACCTACTAGGAAATGGGGGGTGAGAAGGCTACTTACTGGTGTCGCGACGGGGAGACCCATCGCGATACGAAGCTTGTCGCGGCGTCCAGTCCTATCACATTATTGATGTCACAAGTGGGAGCACTATCGCCTTCTCAGCAGTGTGGGAGTTGAATGGGGGGACCTCCTTCCCGTCCTCCGGCCGGACAGAGGATGAGAGCTCCTCATCTGCTCTTGTAGATAGACCTGCCAAAACAACGAAACAAGGAAAAGAAACCCTGTTAGACCATATTTAAGTGAAGTTTCTATCCAAAATGAAAAGAAGGAAAGCATGGAGGGAACGAACCTAGGGGTGTTTTGGAACCCCTAGGGTTGTGGAAAATGTTGGAATGAGAATATGCAACTACTTAAAAGAAAATAGCAACATGCATGAGAAAGAGAATGAGAGGGAAGAAGGAAGAAAATGTCCCAAAAGGGGTGACTCCCTAGCTGAAAAAAGGTTCCTTGGGTGGTGCAGCAGCACCTGAAGGTTGTAGGAGTCCACCTCCTAGCCACCAGGCTCCATGGATGAAGAGAATGGTGTGACTTGATGAAGGGAATAAGGGAAAATGAGAGGAAATGGGTGGCTATGAGCTAAGAAGAAGCTCTGGTGGGATTTTCATAGCACTTCGTGGTAGCTCTACGGTCTTACCTTGTTCTGAAAGAGATAGGTCACTTATATAGAGAGGAGAGAGAGTATCTCATCCTTAAGTGATAATGGCCCATGAAAATGGTAAAAAGTGAAGTAAATCTACAAGGGAAGAGTCCTAGGATGGTTCTAGGGTGAGATGGAACCTCAAACCGCAGTTGGAGTCGTTCCAAGGCTGTCAGTGATGATAATAGACCCCAAGAGAGATAGAGAGGAGGTGGTTGCGCAGCCAGCCATGCAGAATGTAGCACCCCAAAAATTTAGTGATTTGAAAATAAAGGATAAATTGAAAATAATAGTTTAATATTTATTAAGGTGGTTAAAACATACGCGCTATGATCATATGTGTGAATGGTGAGATTCAAATGAAATAAATCCTACAATTAGTCTCCTAATAAGATGAGACAACTAGTGGATAATTTTGGGCCAAACAAACACTCTTAGCCCATAGAACAAGAACCCAACAAGAAAAATATCCAAAATGTGTAACCCTAGTTGAGGAAAAAATATAAAGGGGTAATTAGGGCAAAATCAAAGGCAATTAGCCTTACATGGCAACCCAAATTCATGGCTAACCATACAAGGAGGTTTCCAAATAACTCTCACACTCTAATTGGGATGGGAATCCTCATACTAAGTAAAGGATGTGTCAAAACTCAGAATTTCCCTTTCCTAGACACATTAGGAGTACTAAACAACCCTAGACACTTAAATACTCCTCCTAAGACCCTTGGGGATGAGTTTACCAAAAGCTGGGGTTGTGAGGAGAAGAGCTTTAGCACCAGAGGAGGAGGAGATCGCCCCCAATCAAAGCCATCTTCACCTGCTGTCATTATGCATCAACCTGTAGAAGACCTTACTTACCATTAATCAAAAGTAGGTGTTCACAGGCTTAAACTAAATGTAGCACATACCAATGGAAAGAGCATCGAGTCTAGTTTCATGTCCATCTATTTTGCCCAATTTTCATGAACCATGCTAGTCGTATTAAGCATTTTCTAAGAGTCGCGCATGAATAGGGCTTTTCATGTTCTTACTGTATTTCAAGCAAACCAAGGTCAAATTGGGTCAAACCAAAACCATAGTTCCCTCCTACTCATTGTCCTCTACACTTTTCAAAGGTTTATCCAAAGACCCCCGTATTTTGAGTTATAGGTCAATCATGAGGAACTGCACCGTTTCTACTATTTTTGGGCAAGATCCATGAACGCGACCACTCCGGATGTCGCATTCTTCATCTCATGAACACACATACTAGACCGTCGTGTTCTCCTGAAAGGCGACCGAATCTCTCGTCGTGATTATGTCTTTGACTCGACTATTCTGACACATGAAACTGTGTGTCACGTGGGTTTCAGCGCCTGCCTAGAACACGACGGTACTTTCCGTCACGATTTGACTAGTTTTTCCCACCTTTCCCTTCCGCACAGTTTTTATATTCAGATTTTGAAAACACCTCTTGAATGCGACGTATCGAACGATCGCAATTCAGAGTTGTCATGACCTGATGGTCGCTGCATTTTAAAGGTCATCGTGACATATCGACCTATCACGACATGAAGGCGACTGGAAGGTCCGTCGCAATTTGTTGTTGCACAGTGTACTTGAATTTCTAAACCGGGTATAGTCTTCTTAAGTGCGACGACTGAACCCGTCGCAATTTAGTGGCCAACCCGAGACCTATTTTTGCAGTATAAAGTGTTAGTCTTGCAGTGTAGCAACCCGTAAAATTTAATACTTAAAATTTTGAAATAATAATTTCTTTAAATCGAAATAATCGAAACATACGTACCACTATCGTATGTGCAAGAATACATCAAAAAATTTCTTAAAAATTATAAATCAACCACAGACATTATTTCTAAGTGTTCTACTAAGAAATTCAAGCAACGAAAAATCCGATTGGCCAAGTGTACATCGCAATGTGACTAATTATCAAAATTAGGAAACTAAGTTGGAAAACCGTTAACAGGAAAAAATAATGCGCCCATAAATTAAACGAACATGTCGGAGAGACTTCCAACATCATGAAATGATTACCCATTATCAGAAGTGGACCAATGGAACTCTCACAGCCCATGAATAAATTCAAGTAAGAAATGCAGTAAAAATTTGTAACTCTATTATTCCCTAATTAAAAAAGGGAAATCCCATTAGATAAATTCCAATAAATAATGGGTTTTGTTAAATGGACCATATACAATTTATTGGGCCAAAATATGGATTTTTAAAAGAGGAATAATAGGAAAATACTCTAAATTTGTGACTTAAATATTACCTAAATAGGAAAATACTCTAAATTAGTTTGAGATGGAATTGGATTCCTAAACCTACCCTAATAGGTTGGCCACAAATTTAACTCCCATCCTAACCCAAATAGGAAGTGGAAAGCTTGGAAGGAGGTTAAGAAATAGGAAATTCATAATTTAATAGGAGTTAGAGTCCTATTAGGAAATAATAACCCAACAAGCATAAATAATCTCTTAAATCCCCCATGGCCGGCCCTAGCTCGTTACCAAGGGTTGTTGGACCAGGAGGAGAGGCCAAGGAGGAGGAGATCTCATGGGGAGAAGACTCTCTCAAGCTCTCTCTCTCGTTCTGCAAGTTCTAGCCCTAGAAGAGGAAATCGAGTCAAGGTAGGCATTCTCACGAGCAAAATCTAATTAAATTTGTCTGTAGATTGTTCCATGCATTAGGAACAAAACCCCTTTCGTTTCATAATTTTTCGTGCACCTATTCTTTACTTATTTATGAAGTTCTGTAAATTCCATGACCCTGAATCCTCTTGTCAAATTCATATCTCCATGTATACTAGTTCTCATGCCACAAAACTTTTACTGGAGTTACTGATGATTGTTAGGCTTCTTTTGCCCCCAAAAGCCCTAATTTTCATCCACCCTATCTTTGACTGAATTACTATTCTTCAAATTTTGATTTACTAGTCTTACATGTCTAGATCGATTTAGAACTAGATTCGTGATTTTCATACATTTACAATTTGTTCTAAATTTTTGAAGCACCCTGTGTCAAAACAAGGCAATTTGGCCCGCAAACCCATGCTCTGTCCTTTTCCTGTTCAAACTCAGGTACAGGACCTAAGAACATGATGGCCCGATAGGCCGCGTTCTTAGGACCGTCGCGACAGCACCTTCCGTCACGATCTGATCACGATAGGGTCTGTCGTCGCGATCTGCCTACCTGAGCTGACAAGCCCGTCGCGATCTGTACAAGGCCATGTCGCGTTCCACTTTGACCCCGTCGTGACCCTCATATGGGTATGTCGCGATCTGGGCTTTTTGCATCAAACCCCCTATTTCTAAAATTCTTGACTTTCTACAATAACCCTTTTCCCTGTTAACTGTCTTAAACTCAGTAAATGAAATTGTTAATCATGGACATGTAATTAGTTAATTAAAAGGCCTTTCACTTGATTATTTCATCTCCATGAATTCTCTTACCACATGCACACACTTGAACCATCCAAATGTGACCCAATTTGGCATGAAAATATTTCATACTGTATCTGGTAATTTGTTTCAATAATGTATATTAATTGCCCTATTTTAAATGAACTTGTCAACGATTCTCACGATGTTTTTGGAGTACCGTTATTGACGCTCCACTATTCTAGAATTCCTCTAGAATGTCAGGCACTTGTTTCTATATACACACTCTCTTGACTTGGATGAACTCTCCGTCGGATACTCCTTCTGCCGGACTAGTGAGACTTTATTCAAGGCCTCCATAAGTCTCCTCTGTCTATGGATTCCCACATGGTCGACGAGCTGGTTGTACCCTAATACCTATGATACCCTTTAGGGATAAGCAAGATCCAAACGGCCTTAGTTGCTCTCGCTCTTATCTTGAATCATGTCGGACCTCTGGACCTGTGCATAACAAGGCCAGCGGAAGGGTTGTGTATTCCACCTGACTGCCAACACCAAACGCGTGTGTTGTGCATCTGTTACTATCACATGTTTACTCGACGTGTTACGTGCAATGTCCACTAGCTCTCATCTATATTCTACTCGCTCATCTATTCATGTTCACTCTACTATCTCATCTATCTCGTCTATTCATCTAGTACTCTCTTGGTACCCTTTGAGCTATGTGGCTCCTATTGTTTTGTACTGCTCATGACTATCTAGCGCTAAAATGGGTCTTGTGACTCTACTGACTTGAATGCATACTGCTAAGGGCACGGAGAGTGTCCGAGGGGCTCCAATCTAGTCCTAGGGGTGGAGAGCAACCCGAAAATATCTGTAGGGGCTATTGACGGTGTCCGCATTTGCACCGGTCCTGACTGACTGTTCTGATTTAGCTAGACATCTGACTATTATACTGTTACTGCTAGTCTGTTAGTTCAGACGTACTGAACTGCTACTGCCTTGTTATTGAGCGACTACTGTCGTACTCTTTCCTTGCTCTACTTGATACTTGCTATCTTGAGTTATTGCGTTCTATCCTGACTTAGTCGCATTCAAAGTGCTATATTCTCTCTCGGCTATCTACGGATAACCAAAGTGCCATTACTATTTCGATTGACGAAAGTTAATCAAAAGTGCTATACTATCTCAATTGATGAAAATCAATCAAAGTGCCATTTACTCTTTACATGACCATCTAATATCTCTTTCCTTGCTATACAGGTCGCTTGCTATTTCTTGACCATGACGTTACTTGCTATTGTTGTTATCGTTTCTATCATGACTTGACTTTATTCATCGTGCTATACTTGATCCATCTGCTATTTGAACCACGTTACTTTTGCTATTACTTTCTCGACTTTACATGACTCTTTCTATCATTAGTTACTCTGCCATTTAAAGCATTAATCATTTAAAGCCTGCTTGACTATTGAGATTTAAGTCCTATCGCTCACCCTTCGTTATTTGTTATTGTGTCTCAAGTAAGTCGGACAATGACGTTACACACACGAATGGGACGGGACCAGAGTGATGAGCGACCTGGAGTCAGTTCATGAAGTTGCCCTAGCACTATGGAGTCTAATAGTTATTGCTTTAGATTTCTTTTCAATGTAATGATGTCATTGAGCCCTATGTATTGGCTCCGAATTAGGGGTTGTAATAGTCTTAGTGATTTTATAATGAAATCAAGAGTTTATTTCAATTATTGTTCATTAGATGCTCTGATGTTTGCGTCTGCATGCGCAATTTATGTTACCATACTCATTGCTCACGTTTCCCTCCGATTTATTCCGCTGCTAAATTGGAAGGGCGTGACATGCAGAATATGGTCTTAGTGTACATTGAACAGTCTGTCTAGCAGCTTAAAACCTATTAACCCATGAGAAAGTCATAACAACTTGAAGACTTATTCTATTTGTTCTTAAATTGCTTGATATATTCTTGCTATGATTGATTGTTCATCTTGCTGCTCTAGCTTATCAAAGTGAATGAATATCCACGTAAAACACTACGAATCATGTTGACATTAGTGCATGTTCAATATTGTGTCATCATGTTACTTTTTTTTCGCTTGGTTAAAACCGATGGATTGTAGATTGAGACACGTTCTACACTACACTATTGCATGAATAGGCAGCCCCTTCTTGGGGGATTGGAAACTCTCGGTCGGTCATTCCGTATCGGGAGACTAGTGACCTTTCCTCTAAGACCTCCGTAAATCTCCATACTCCATGGATTCCTTCATAGAGACCGAGTTGGTTGTACCATTGAAGTTCCCTAGAGATAGCGTGCACTTCCTTTCTTGTCTCGTTCTTGTGAGTGTGGATTTATAATCATGGACTCAAGCTATTAATGTAAAGGGTTAACTAAAAGTGTAAATTGCACTGTTATGCTATCGAAATTCACTCTTGACTATTGTTATCATGAAATCATGTTCACATGACTTGTTTCCTTGAAATCATCATGAACATGATATTGAACTATATACTTCTTGAAACTCGTGTTATTGGCCATGAATGACTGTGGGCATCTACATTTGAAATTCGTGAGATGCTGATCGGTCACGACCAGTGTCCAAGGGCTCCAGTCTAGCCCCAATGATGGAGAGTCATAAATATATTGTTAACCATGGGGTATAATGATTATTGGCGTTGCATCTGTGCTGGGAAATAGTGTCGTGTTGAATGCTAGATACATAAACTACATACACATGTCCTATTGTGCATTCCAAGGTGGCATAGATCCTTAGTGCACATTAGTGTCTTCATGCCTGATTAAGTGTTATGTGATAAGAGTTCATGCTCGTGCGTGCTTGCTTGCATGATATGGCATCCTGCATTTATTGCCAATAAGTGACATCTTACGTTCTTGCAAACTATTGATATCTTGCGTTCTTACAATTATGTGATATCATGCATGAAATGTTGCGAAAAAACTGCTATAGGAAATCTAGAAGGGGGGCTGAATAGATTTCCCAAAATTTTAAGATTCACTTGGATTAGGATCTTAGAGAAATCGAATTCAGTATGAAATCTCAAGATCAATGACAATTCTAAACGAATTAGACAAGTTAGATGATGAAATTCTAGCGAACCTATCAAACATCTAACTCAAGAGACAATCAAACCATAATGACACAAGAATTTAGGGTGGTTCGGATTACACAATTGTGTATCCTACATCCACCATCCACACACACACACAAATGTGGCTTATCTTGCCTGTTTAGAAAAGTCACACAACAACACACACACTCTGAGATTCAAAATCTCAGATTCAACCACACACATGAAATTGTGCACAAGGATTGCACCAATTTCACAACACACACATCAATAAAGTGAGTTTGAAGTGAAGAACTAGATAGAACAACTGAAACCCAATTTGGAAAGGACTGGTTCGAAGGTCCATATTTCTGCTTCAAGAATGGGGACCAGCTCTTCTGCTTCAGCTCCAGGAAGAAGACTCTGATGGCTCGAAATTCTTCTTCAAATGGATCATCCAAGGTGATAGAATCTTCAATTTGTTCAAATCTGGATGCAATCCACCAGAACGAAGTCTTCTTCTGGAGTAGCCTTGAAAGCTCTGGAAACCTGGAAGAGCAGATGGTTGTTGCGATATCTCCTAAGAGCCAAGTGGATAAGGGGCTTTTATAGTCCCAACAATCCACACAAATATCTTGGGATCTGAGGGCATAGGAATTCCCACCCAAAAAGGCCCCACCAAAGTTATCCACGTGTCTTCAGCAATTTAGAATCATCAAAAACTCCGAAGTGTGTCGACACTACACACAGATGTGTCGACACACCAAGCATCAGCTTCAAACTGGCTTCCTGGGACAGTGTACTAGTGTCGACACCACTGAGCACTGTGTCGACACCACTGGCCATTTCTTTAGAATTCTTCTTCTGGGATAGTGAACTAGTGTGGACACCACAAGGCACTGTGTCGACATCACTGAGCATATATGACCTTTTCTTTGAACTATACATGAAAGAAACATTGGGAGATATAAATTTAAGCATAATAAGCATGACTTTAGTATATTAATGAATCTTTTTTTTTTCTAAAAGGGGCCAGCAAGGTCAGCGACCGGTCGTGTGCATCCCACCCCAACAGGGTGAAATGTTATCACTCCTCCAGGCGATTTCCCTACTGCGCCAAATTTTATATATATGTATAGCAATGATAAAAAATCCAAGGGGCATACCCCTGAAACCGAAAAAATAGTTTATACAACTCTAAAACTCCCAAGACCCAAGCGGTCACCAACTAGAGCAGGGAAACAAGATTTGGGGAGCTGGAATGAAGAAGTAAAGACCCCATTACAACGAGCATCGCAAGCAAAATTAGCCAAGGCATCAGCAACCTGATTTGCCTCCCTATAGACATGAGTAATGCGGACTTCATACTGCTGGACAAAATCTAAAACAGTCTGCCACCACCTATAACACTCCCAAGAAGGGGCAATTCCATATTTGAGTATATTAATTAATCATATTTGAGTATCATCAAAATAAGAGATCCAACAATCTCCCCCTTTTTGATGATGGCAACTATGATTCATTAAGTTAACTTGAATTTCTCACAATGTGATTTTAAAAGTCATCCATTCACAATTTCATAGCATATCATAAGCATAACAATGACATCCACAATTTTTCATCCCTTTGCAAGCAAAACATGTCATTCATTTGTCATTTCCAAAGAAAAATCATACATACAAGCATCCAACAATGCATCCATCAACCAAAATATGTTAGCATTCATATCAAGATGTATCCCAAAAAGTTTAAAGTTTAACATCCCAAAATGTAAATCCTTCTCCCCCTTTGACATCATCAAAACAAAAGAGATCATGCAAAAGGAGGTGGAGGAGGAGGAGGAGGAATAGGGAGCAAGATGGTCTCCATAGTCTTCATCCTTGTTTCCATAGCACTCAAATTTGTTCTCAGCTGAGTTTGCATAGTAGAGAGTCTGGTGTGCAAAAGGTCTTCCATTCTTTGATGATTTTCATACATGTTCTCTTGAAAGACACCGAGACTGTGAGTTGCATGCTGAGAAGCAGTAGATGAACTGGGAACTGAGCCTTGTTGCTGGAAGTTATTAAAATTATTTTGAAGATCTGCCATTTCTTGATCAATATGCGCAATAAGTGTCCTCATTCTGTCCATATCTTCAACCAGATGAGCAAAGGACAATTGAGTTTTGGACACTTGAGTTACAACTTCTTGACTATTGAATAGTCCCTGTTGAGTGTTAAGCAAAATTCCTTCTAGAACTGCTTGAGTCTTGAGCTGAAGTTCTTTAAGTTGGGTACAAGCATCACCCAAAGTGCCAATTAGCCTGTTGAATCTTCTAGTTGCATGCTCAGCTGCTTCATGTTGTCTCACAAACTGACCATTCATAGAATTTTCCAATCTCTGAATCCGAAGTTCAAATCTGTTAGACATTTCTGTTATGGAGGAATTTAGAGTTTCAAACTGAGTTTGCAGAAATGTATACAACTGAGGTGGAATGGAAGGTCCACTATCTGAAGTGGAGGATGAACTGGGATTATGGGTGAGAAAGGTTGGATGGACAGGTATATTTGATGGAGGTGGAGATGCATGAGGAGAAGGCACAGCTTGTGGCTCAAAAGGAATTTCAACCTCAACATATGGCTGGTCCACTGGATCAATTTGAGGTGCTGCATCTTCTGGAGCAACTTCTTCTTGCACTTGTTCAACATGTGGTTCATGCTCTACAACTGGCACTCTTAGCATTTGGTCTCCTTCAACTCTGAATCGCATGAACTTTTGCAAGTGATGCAAACAGTAGATATTATTTTGAGGGATTTTCTGAACCTTTTCATTGACAAATGAAATTCCAAAGTGCTTGAACACAACTGTGAGATGTGCAGCATTGGGTAAGGATCTATGAAGATCTTTCTTTATAGTTTCAGACATAATTTGAGTCATTATCAAATTCAAATTGATTTTCACATTCTTCTTCATGCCATACATCATAAATCTCTAAATATCTGTCAATCTATTCCTGCCACCACCCTGTGGTGTGATAATTGTGGTAAGAATGTGATGAACTAGACGAAGAGCTGGAGGAAAGGTGCTGGTGTTGAACCTTGTGACATGGGTTTGTCTAGAATCTGTTGAATCATGAGGAAGACCGGTGAGCAAAGTGTAGGCTTCATGATGATTGAATTCAAAATCACTCCAATCCTCACCATCATTTGGAAAGTGAAAAAGTTTAGAAGCTAAATCATGAGTGAAAAGAATAGATACACCCTTGACTTCAGACCTGAAACCCTTTGGATCATCCACCATGTTCAAATAGAATTCTTGAACTAAACGTGGATAAAAAATTCTAAATTCTGAGATAAACTTCAACCACCCTTGAAACTGAAAGAAGGATATAAGCTCTGGAAAAGCATTTGCAAGAGCTTCATCATCTAAAGCCACAACCCTAGGCTTGAGAATAAAACGACCTTCAGTTGCAAATTGAGATGGGGTGACTACTTGTGCGTCAGATGAGTCAGAAGACTCCAAGGATGAGTCTTCTTCAGAAGAATCACTAGAATCTGGTAGAAGTTTCCTTCTAGGGTGACGAGAGAGCATGGGAGACTTGCCTTTGCTTAGAGAAGATGTCCTTCCCCTCTTAGATGGGGTTCCTGAAAGAGTGACCTCACCCTTTCTCTTTGACGGATCATGGCGAAATTTGCTTCTCCTCTCCGGTTGAGGCTCTTCAATGACAATGCCTTTTGCAACCGCCCTGGTCTCTGCCCCTCTCCTTGAAGACTGCTTGGGAGCCATGATGAAGGGAAGGATGAGAAGAGAAGAAGGATGGAAGGTTGGAGAAGAAGAAACGGAAATATAGGGGATCGGTTCCTTGGATGTTGGAAGGAGGGAAGAGTTCAAGTGGGGTGGAAAAAACAAATGGTAGGGTCGACATGGGACCTAGGGCATAGAAAAAGAGTTTTAATCCCTCAAGATGGGGGATAAAATATACCCGCGGTCCAAATACCCTAAACATGAGCCGTCGGTCAAGCCCAGGTGTGTCGACACACAAGGAGAGTGTGTCGACCTGACAAGCTTTTGGTGTCGACACACAAGAAGAGTGTGTCGACCTCACTTCATAGAAATCGTCAGATTTAACATAGGAATGAGAAGGGATATCTTTAATATGATGAGTCATATATGAAATCAATTATTTAGGGATTTTAATTTGTCAAAGAGATCATTTCCAATTTTTTCATCATATTCCCATCATTTATTCACTGGGTTGAAAGATATCTGGCATGAAATTTATCATTAATAAATCCTGAAGGATTGAAATGATTTCTAAAGTGATATAAAATCTTCTACATAGTCAATCTCAATCTTTTACACTTTACTTAACCAAAAGTAATGTGATTTCTTTAGGATTAAGGCAATTTATATTGAAATTGAACACTCTTAGAAGATTTGATTCAGGTTTAAGCTGTTCATTTTCTTTGATTGAATTTTTCTTAACTCTTAAGTAATGAGCATTCAAAACATGCTTTTCACACACCAGAATCTCTGGTTACTAAAGATTTACTAATTATCCTGCTTCAAGGGGTGAATGAAAACCTTTTTACATGGAAATATACATTTATAAGATGCCAATATTTCCAGTTTTTTTGCTAAATAAAATATATTTTATTGATAATTCCACTAATGTCTATTACAATCACTAATTCAGAGCCATTACATAGGGCCCAATTAACATTTTTTTTTTTAACAAAGGGACATCAGTGCGCTATCCCCCAGTAGGGGAAAACGTTCTCACTCCCCTAGCATACATGCACCAGTGGGGCATACCCCTGAAAAACAGAAATTAGACTAATCTAAGAGATGGAAGACCAGTTTTATCAAGAACAATTGGTCCTTTACAAACGGTTGGGATGTTGGATGATGTAAAGATAGAGCTCTGATGACTATCGCAAGTATTGGAAGCCGAGGCATCAGCCACCCTGTTGGCCTCCCTATAAGAGTGAACCACGCAGATGTGCATGTCATGCAGCATAGATCGAGCCAACCTCCACCACCAAGAAGACTTCCAAGAAGGGCATTTATCATTATTGAAAGACTGAACTAAAACAAGCGAATCTGAGTATACAGAAGTAATGTTAAGACCATGAAGCACTGCCAATCGCAAGCCATCACAATGCGCCCGAACCTCAGCAAGCAGACTGTCACCATG
Organism: Colocasia esculenta; assembly: GCA_014218235.1. NCBI lineage: Eukaryota > Viridiplantae > Streptophyta > Magnoliopsida > Alismatales > Araceae > Colocasia > Colocasia esculenta. The sequence continues at coordinate 100,091,752 of CM024757.1, forward strand.
CCCATAGTAAAACGCAAAACTGAGGAAAGCATCACCAGCCGGAGTTCGAAGACAGCCACCACCACCACAAGGACCCGGATTTCCTTTGAAAGCGCCATCAACATTAAGACAGACACCATGTTTTGGTGGGATCCACCTAACAATCTTAGGCACTTTCAATTTGACCATTGGCTTAAAACCAAATACTTGCAGGATAGCAAGGCTACTGGGAGAACCTTCATGTTTGAAGATGACCCCTTGAATAGCCACATTGACAGCATATCTGATATCAGCAATGATCTTCCCCACAGACTTACATGTAGAATGAAACCACTTTGCACATCTAAATTTCCAAATCTCCCACAATATAAGAAGCACGACATAGGTCGCAATAAAACCCGGGCGCTCCGACAAGTGACTGCAGAAATGATATTCCATAAGGTGGAAGTAATCTGAGGTCCAATATGCAGGCCGTGAAGGAGGGGGTGGGCCCACTTCCAGAGCACGACAGCCAGTTCCACTTTGAGAAATAAATGGTCCATGTCTTCAATAGAAGGATCTGCACAGCAGGAACATGAGGATGCTAGGTAGATACCACAATCAACAATTCTGTCATCGGTAGGAACAGCACATTGCAAAATCCTCCATCCGAACAAAGAAGCCCGGGGGTTAAAAGAATGATTCCAGATTTTAAGCAAGGAAGGGCGATTAATCCTATGTGGCCTTAGAACCTGGAAGGCGGATTTTCTAGAGAAGTTACCATCTACATTTCTCATCCAAACACACTTATCTGGGAAATCCTGGATGTCAACCTTCTCCATAATTCTCCCAAGCTCAGCGTGACTCCTAAGTGGGTGATCCCTATTGATGGCCACCTCATGAGCCGTTGTGAAGGAATTTTGCGAAAGAATAGGAATAAGAGAGATAAGAGTACTATTACCAACCAACGTATGTCTAAGAATATCAATACTCTTACCATCACCCAAGACCCATCTGCTATTCTGCATAATTAGTGAATGAGCAGCATTGTAAGCTTCCTGAGAAATTCCTACAGGAAACATCTTGACAACTTCAGTAGACCGAGGTCTCATAAATTTGCTTCTGGCAAAAGTAGACCATAAGGTTTGTCCATGCATGGCATTCCAGATGAGCTTGGCCATGAGGGAAATCTGAACATGCCACATACTTCTAACACCTAAACCTCCTTCTTGCTTCGGTTTAGAGATCCGATCCCAAGCAATCCAGTGACGGCGCCTATTGTCACGCCCCGATATTTAGCAGCGGAATAAATACCGGGGGACGTGAACGATACAAACAGGCATATCACAATTGAATAACACAGAGTCACAATTGAATATAATAACACATTCGAGACTATACTATGGTCACCAAACATATACCTTATTTCATTCCATTCAACTAGATACAACCTCACATGAGAAGAATCAACTGAGAAGTTTTTATTAATCAAATAACAATGTTTTTCTAATACATCAACTACTCATATGTCTATTTCTAAACTGTCAACTACTTCTAGGACGGGTGCTCGTCACTCTTGCCTAGTCCCATCTGACTCCACGGGTTCTTCATCACTACCTGAAAAAGGGCAGGATGATAGGGGTGAGCGAACTAGCTCAGTAGGATTTACATCTCAATAACGTACGGGCACTAATATACATGATTAACATTTTAAATAGGCAGATATGCACATGAGTATGATGACAATGTATGCAATACTAACAGATCGAATAGCAAGGTAGAACGGATATCATATCAGATCAAATGTCGAGTTCCATATACAATGGACAGATAATTCAAGAATAAAATCATGTCAGAAGAGATTGGCCATATTCAAGCAGATCTCATGTGTTCACATGAACAGACGTATCATATCATGTCAAGTCAAACTTATCATGTCAAACAGGAGACACATTTTCACAATCTTGCATGTCAGTGTTCTATGCCAAACACCAAGAGTCCATACTCCCGCGGTTAACAAGTACGTTGGGGCGCTCCTCCCCAGGACCGGACAGGGCCCCTATTGCACAGGAATTGGATCAAGTTTTGGACCGAAGTCCCACGTTGTGCCGAACAAACAGGTTCATGTTATGGCCACAGAATTTCAATAACAAGCTCGCAGTAAGAGAAACATGATCATTCATAGAGTCAAGGTATGACAAATAGCTCAAGAGAACAAGGTAGGATAGCGACGTATCTTATGTTTCATAATTCATTAATGTCTTGACATGAGGTTGCTTCTAAAGATAGATCGTATGTAGACATATGCTTTCCTAACATGTATGCATATGACAAGTAATTAATTTAACACCGGAAAACATGTAACCATGAAACTCATATGCAAATCATAACATTAACACAAACATGTCCCTTCTAACATGTATTCATTCCCACATTCACATCATATTCTTATCTTATCAATTGACAATAAGCAGATCACAAGATAATCCAATGAACATGAGGTCAATCATATTTACACATTAGAATCATATTCACATAATTACTATTTTTCAATGGGTTGATTTATTTTAGGTCCATGCATACTATATAACATCATGCACATGCTAGTAGACATCATGAGATGATTAGACCTAAATCATTCAAATTTCTTGTAAGGTAGTGTCGACACTAGATCAAGTGGTGTCGACACCATGCTCCAAACACAAGACAAATTCATGCAAAACTGGTCGGGTAGTGTCGACACTAGTTCAGGTAGTGTCGACACAGTGCATCAAAAACAAGACAAAAAGGCAAGTAGTGTCGACACTAGCTCAGGTGGTGTCGACACTAGAGGCAGTTTCCAGAAAACCTTCTGGCCAATATGGGAAAGTGTGTCGACACTAGCACAGGTGGTGTCGACACTAGATCAGTTTTCCAGAAAACCTTCTGGGTCAACTAGGACAGTGTGTCGACACTACCTCAAGTAGTGTCGACACTAGAGACCTTCCCAGAACACCATCTAGACAGTTTTGGGACAGTGTGTCGACACTACCTCAAGTAGTGTCGACACTAGTGGCCCTTCCAGAACCAAACACATGGTTAGGTGTAACCAGAAAACATGTATCATGCAGTGATTCACTTTCACCACTCATAACTCTCTAACGAATGATATTTAGACAAAACATTCAACATGAAAGATGACTAGGACAACTAGTAGAAGAACTTTGATGTTTTGAGTTTGATCTAATTCGGTCTTGAATCCCGATAAAACATGTGAATAACAAAAATCTAATGTAGCCCGAAATCACAGTATCATGCAGAGGCTCTCTTGTCATGCTCCTAACTCTCTAAAGAAGGATGTTTGGACAAAACGTCCATCATAGAAGATGATCGTGACTTCACGTGGAAGAACTTTCATGAAGAAAGTTTAGTTAAATTCTGTCTTGAATCGTGTGCATAATAAGAAGAACGGAAAAAGCCCTAATTGTGCGAGACTTCGGGAAAATCACGAATACTCAATGTATACTCCATGAAAACCAGTCAAACCAATTGCAAATGAACCTAGACTCAAAGAACTATATGATGGTGTTGGTTTTCTTTAATCTTGGCCCGAGAACACCTACCTTTACGAAGATCTAAGACTAGTCGATATTCTGGATGCAACAGAAGATGCAAGGGTTGAAACTCCGGGTTCCCAGCCTATCTCCTGCTCCTTAGAAGTTCTAGCCTGCCTCCAAACGACCCCAACTCATTGTTAAACCTTCCCCAAGGGTTTGAGGACAAGTTCTTATAGATTTATGTTGTAGTTAAGAGTCCTAACGAGACTAGGAAAGGGGCTGCGAATCTGCTCCCTGTTTTTCCCAGAATCTGGGACTCTTTCCTCCAAAGGAGGTAGCAAAGGTTTAGGAAACCTCCTCTTAGGGTTGGGTCCAGTTTTGGCTTACCATGCATGACTAATCACCCTTATTTTAACCCTAAATTGCCCTTTCTAATTATGGCATAATTACCTACACGAATTTCTGGGTAATTCCCTGTCCCAGCTCATTTATATCCTTGGGCCAAATGTGTTCTATAGGCCCAATCTTGTTAATGGATCATTATTATATGGTGTTGGAAGTCTCTCCCATATGTTTAATTAATTCATCCCCCTTTATTTCTGAAATTTTTAAATTGCTAAATTTCCGGGGTGTTACATCCTCCCCACTTAAGAAAATTTGGTCCCCAAATTTACGTATAATAGTGATGGTTCGTACCTGAGAATAGTTTTGGGTGGTTTTTCTTCATTCTTTCCTCTGTTTCCCAGGTAGCATTAGTAACTCCGTCTCGACTCCATTGGACATTCACCATAGGTATGGTACGGTTCCTGAGTCGTTGAATCTTCCGATCCAGTAGTTTGATCGGCCTCTCTTCATAAGTAAGGTCCTCCCGAATCTCCAAGTCCTCGTGATTAATTACATGGTCGGCATTGAATAAGTACTTCCGCAGCATGGAAATGTGGAACACATTATGCACGTTTTCCAGTTGCGGAGGTAGTGCAAGTCTATATGGCACCTGACCAATCCTTTCCATGATTTCAAATGGCCCTATGAATCTGGGACTTAGTTTTCCTTTGATCCCAAATCTTTGTATTCCCTTTGAAGGTGAGACCTTCAAGAAAACATGTTCGCCAACCTGAAATTCCAGTTCTCTCCTTCTCTTGTCTGCATAACTCTTCTGTCTGGATTGTGCTATCTTCAGACGTTCCCTGACAATCTGAACCTTCCTGACAGTCGCCTCAATTAAGTCGGGTCCAACCCATTGGTTCTCCCCAACCTCTTCCCAACAAAGGGGTGATCTGCAACTCCTGCCATTTAAGGCTTCAAATGGAGCCATCTTGATACTTGCCTGATAGCTGTGGTTATAAGCAAACTCCATCAGGTACAACTGATCATCCCATCGCCCTCTGAAATCTAGCACCAGAGAACGAAGCATATCCTCCACAATTTGATTGGTCCTTTCAGTTTGTCCATCAGTCTGAGGATGGAAGGCAGTACTAAAATTTAGTTTAGTACCCATTGCTGCTTGTAAACCCTTCCAGAAGTGTGAGGTAAAACTAGGGTCCCGATCTGAGATTATGCTAGATGGAACCCCATGTAATCTAACTACTTCCTTAACATATAATGCAGCCAATACATCCACAGACCAGGTGCTCTTAATCGGCAAGAAATGAGCCGACTTAGTCAATCGATCAACGATTACCCAGATTGCATCCATACCACCTCGAGTCTTGGGCAATCCCATGATAAAGTCCATACCGATACTATCCCACTTCCATTCCGGAATTTCTAGTGGTAGTAGTCCACCCGCCGTACGGAAATGCTCGGCCATGACTTTCACACATGTTAGACAGTATGACACATGATCGGCCACATCCCTCTTCATGTTTGGCCACCAGTACGACCTTTTCAAGTCTTGGCACATCTTTGTTGATCCAGGGTGAATCGTGTACTTGGACTGATGAGCTTCATTTAGTAACCTCTTCTTGAGTTCTCAATGATCAGGGACACATGTCCTACCTCGGAACAGTAATCTACCTTCCGTAGATAGAGTGAAGTCAGGCCTTTGCTCTAGTTTCTCCCTGATCTCAACTAAGAATGGATCCTCTACTTGTTTCTCCTTGATTTCAGTCAGTAGATCGGATTGTATCTGGAGGTTTGAAATCATTACTTGTTTTTCCTTCTTTCCCACGTCTATGTTCAGACTTGCAAATTGCTCCAGTAACTTCCATTCGCCCAACATCAAACTAGCTAGCATAGCTCCTGGTTGTCTACTTAGAGCATCGGCCACTACATTGGCTTTCCCGGGGTGATACTGAATGGAAAGTCAAAGTCCTTAAGGTACTCTAACCACCTTCTTTGTCTCATGTTCAGCTCCTTCTGTGAGAACAAGTATTTCAAACTCTTGTGGTCAGAAAAGACCTTAAATTGCTCACCATAGATATAATGCCTCTAAATCTTTAGGGCGAATACTACAGCTGCCAACTCCAGGTCATGAACCGGATAGTTCACTTCATGGATCTTCAACTGTCTGGAAGCATAAGCTATTACCTTCCCTTGTTGCATTAAGACACATCCCAATCCAATACCAGAAGCATCTGAATAAATTTCAAATCCTCCCTCTTCAGTGGGTAAGGCGAGGATAGGAGCAGTAGTCAGACACTTCTTCAAGTTATTGAAACTTTCCTCACATTCATTAGTCCACACAAATGGATTTTCCTTCCGGGTCAGCTTGGTTAACGGTACTGCAATCTTTGAGAAATCCTTTATAAGCCTCTGATAATATCCTGCTAATCCGAGAAAGCTCCTGATCTCCGTGACGCTTGTCGGTCTTTCCCATTTCAGTACGGCCTCAACCTTTGATGGATCAACAGCGATACCATCTTTGGTTACCACATGCCCTAAAAAGGATACCTCCTCAAGCCAGAATTCACATTACTTAACTTGGCATATAGTTTGTTCTCCCTTAAAATCTGCAATGAAATCCTCAAATGCTCCTCATGCTCTTCCTTTGTCTTGGAATAGATCAATATATCATCGATGAATACCACCACAAATATATCAAGATATGGGCGATAAATGCTATTCATCAACTGCATGAAAACTGCAGGGGCATTTGTTAGTCCAAAAGGCATAACAATAAATTCATAATGTCCATACCTGCTTCAGAAGGCAGTCTTGTGAATGTCTTCTCCTTTGATCCTCAATTGATGATAACCGGATCGGAGATCTATTTTGGAGAAGTATCTAGCTCCAGATAATTGATTAAACAACTCATCAATTCTCGGCAGCGGGTATTTGTTCTTAATGTTAACTGATTCAATTGTCTGTAATCTATGCATAGCCTCATTGACCCATCTTTCTTCTTGACGAAGAGGACAGGTGCACCCCATGGCGATGTGCTTGGTCGGATGAAACCCTTCTCTAACAGTTCCATCAGTTGCTCTTTTAATTCTTTCAGTTCTGCGGGGGACCTATATGGTGCCCAGATACCGGTGTTGCTCCAGGGACCAATTCGATGGTAAAATCGACCTCTCGCTCAGGAGGTCCTGGCAAGTCTTCGGGAAAACATCAGCATATTCGCTGACGACATGGATGTCCTCAACCTTGACTTCTTTCTTTGCGATGATCACAGCAGCAAGAAAGGCCATACAACCTTTCTCATCATCCTTTTGGCTTGTAATGCAGAGATAATTGACAATCTCCTGCGGTTTCTATCCCGGTGAACACTAGTTTTGGGTACTGGCTAAAAGTTATCTGACTTCTCCTGCAATTGATACTAGCCCCATGTTCAGACGTCCAGTCTGCTCCCAGTATCACATCATACCCCGCCATGTCCATACATATTAAATTTGCTGGTAGTTTTGGGTTTCAATCAACACCTCACTGGATGGTATATGGTTTGTAAGATTGGTACCAGGACCAATCGGGGTTGACACAACTATTCCGGATTTCATTGGACGGGTTTCACAGGTAGGGTATCAACAAATGTTTGAGATATGAAGGAATGTGTAGCTCCCGTATCAAAGAGAACAAATGCGGGTCGGGAAAGAATAGTAAGTGTACCTTCCACAATACCTCCTTCTTCAGCAGTTTCTGGTTCCTAGACAGCTTGCAGTCGGCCTTGCCTCTTCTGTCCATTTGGACGTTTGTCCTGAGGGGCTTGTTCTTTCAACATTGGGCAGTCCGAGATCCTATGGTCACGACTCCCACAGCGTAGGCATCTCCCTTGCGCTCTCCAGCATTCTTCAGACCGATGACCAGTTCTATCACAATGTTTGCACCTTTCTCCCATTGTCAACACTATCTGCTTACCTAACTCCTTCGGCTTCTTATCCGCTGGTTCATTTACTCTGCCACTGGGCTTTTCTTCCCAATAGTCGGCTGATACCTCCCAGCAGAAGACACTTGCTCTCGTTTCATGGATTTTCCCTTAATCCTTTCGGCAGTCTCCATGGCATCTTCCAATAACTGAGCCTTCTTAATCATTTCAGCATAAGTTTGAATGTCCATTGGCGCCAGTTGGGTGATGAACTGGGGCGTCAAGCCATTCAGAAAACGTTTCGCCTTCATCCTTTCTGTCCCAATTAAGTGAACAGCGTATCGGGACAGCCGAGAGAATTGGGCCTCATACTCAGCCACATTGAGTCCTCTCTGCTTCAAAGCCACAAATTCGGCTGCTTTCCGTTCTTGGACCCTCTCAGAAAAGTACTTGGCGTTGAAACGCTCAATGAACTGAGCCCATGTCAGTTGTTGTTCATTTAGGGTTGCTTCTACCGACTCCCACCATGCCCTGGCATCCTTTTCTAACTAGAAAGTCGCCAGGAGCACCTTGTTCTGGTCTGTGCATTGCATAACCTTGAATATCCTTTCAATCTCCTTAACCCAGTGTTCAGCAACATCTGGGTTAGTACTTCCCTTCAAACCTAGGCGGATCCATGTTCCAGAAATTCCGGTGGAGTTCACCGGCTCCGCGGTTACCTCCACCTGGGTGGCTTGTAAGATGGCCTGAGTCAGTTCTGTATAGTTCGTTGCATGTCCCTAGCCTGGGCACGTTCAGCGGCCATTGAGGTAATAGTACCTTCAAGATAATAATGTGAGTTAGTCATCTAATATATCACATGTGACTTTTACTCCCATGGCTCTAACCACGCTCACCATTAGGTACGACAGATTTTGACTTGTGTGATCTAGTTTCATTCTATGTTCCTATTCCCTTGGACCTTAACGTTGAAGTTTAAGTCTCTGATACTAACTGTCACGCCCCGATATTTAGCAGCGGAATAAATACCGGGGGACGTGAACGATACAAACGGCATATCACAGTTGAATAACACAGAGTCACAATTGAATATAATAACACATTCGAGACTATACTATGGTCACCAAACATATACCTTATTTCATTCCATTCAACTAGATACAACCTCACATGAGAAGAATCACTGAGAAGTTTTTATTAATCAAATAACATGTTTTTCTAATACATCAACTACTCATATGTCTATTTCTAAACTGTCAACTACTTCTAGGACGGTGCTCGTCACTCTTGCCTAGTCCCATCTGACTCCACGGGTTCTTCATCACTACCTGAAAAAGGCAGGATGATAGGGGTGAGCGAACTAGCTCAGTAGGATTTACATCTCAATAACATACGGGCACTAATATACATGATTAACATTTTAAATAGGCAGATATGCACATGAGTATGATGACAATGTATGCAATACTAACGATCGAATAGCAAGGTAGAACGGATATCATATCAGATCAAATGTCGAGTTCCATATACAATGGACAGATAATTCAAGAATAAAATCATGTCAGAAGAGATTGGCCATATTCAAGCAGATCTCATGTGTTCACATGAACAGACGTATCATATCATGTCAAGTCAAACTTATCATGTCAAACGGAGACACATTTTCACAATCTTGCATGTCAGTGTGCTATGCCAAACACCAAGAGTCCATACTCCCGCGGTTAACAAGTACGTTGGGGCGCTCCTCCCCAGGACCAGACAGGGCCCCTATTGCACAGGAATTGGATCAAGTTTTGGACCGAAGTCCCACGTTGTGCCGAACAAACAGGTTCATGTTATGGCCACATAATTTCAATAACAAGCTCGCAGTAAGAGAAACATGATCATTCATAGAGTCAAGGTATGACAAATAGCTCAAGAGAACAAGGAAGGATAACGACGTATCTTATGTTTCATAATTCATTAATGTCTTGACATGAGGTTGCTTCTAAAGACAGATCGTATGTAGACATATGCTTTCCTAACATGTATGCATATGACAAGTAATTAATTAACACCGGAAAACATGTAACCATGAAACTCATATGCAATCATAACATTAACACTAACATGTCCCTTCTAACATGTATCATTCCCACATTCACATCATATTCTTATCTTATCTTGACAATAAGCAGATCACAAGATAATCCAATGAACATGAGGTCAATCACATTTACACATTATAATCATATTCCATAATTACTATTTTTCAATGGGTTGATTTATTTTAGGTCCATGCATACTATATACATCATGCACATGCTAGTAGACATCATGAGATGATTAGACCTAAATCATGCAAATTTCTTGTAAGGTAGTGTCGACACTAGATCAAGTGGTGTCGACACCATGCTCCAAACACAAGATAAATCATGCAAAACTGGTCGGGTAGTGTCGACACTAGTTCAGGTAGTGTCGACATAGTGCATCAAAAACAAGACAAAAAGGTCAAGTAGTGTCGACACTAGCTCAGGTGGTGTCGACACTAGAGGCAGTTTCCCAAAAACTTCTGGCCAATATGGGAAAGTGTGTCGACACTAGCACAGGTGGTGTCGACACTAGACAAGTTTTCCAGAAAACCCTTCTGGGTCAACTGGGACAGTGTGTCGACACTACCTCAAGTAGTGTTGACACTAGAGACCTTCCCAGAACAGCATCTGGGCAGTTTTGGGATAGTGTGTCGACACTACCTCAAGTAGTGTCTACACTAGTGGCCCTTCCAGAACCAAACACATGGTTAGGTGTAACCAGAAAACATGTATCATGCAGCGATTCACTTTCACCACTCATAACTCTCTAACGAATGATATTTAGACAAAGCGTTCAACACGAAGGATGACGAGGACAACTAGTAGAATAACTTTGATGTTGAGGGTTTGATCTAATTCGGTCTCGAATCTAGAGAAAACATGTGAATAACAAAAATCTAATATAGCCCGAAATCATAGTATCATGCAGAGACTCTCTTGTCATGCTCCTAACTCTCTAACGAAGGACTTTTGGACAAAACATCCAACATAGAAGATGATCGTGACTTCACGTGGAAGAACTTTCATGAAGAAAGTTTAGTCAAATTAGGTCTTGAATCATGTACATAATAAGAAGAATGAAAAAACCCTAATTGTGCGAGACTTCGGGAAAATCACGAATACTCAATGTGTACTCCATGAAAACAGTCAAAACCAATTGAAAATGAACCTAGACTCAAAGAACTACATGATGGTGTTGGTTTTCTTTATCTTGGCCCAAGAACCCTACCTTTATGAAGATCTAAGACTAGTCGATATTCTGGATGCAACAGAAGATGCAGGGGTTGAAGCTCTGGGTTCTTAGCCTATCTCCTGCTCCTCAGAAGTTCTAGCCTGCCTCCAAACGACCCCAACTTGTTGTTAAACCTTCCCCAAGGGTTTGAGGATGAGTTCTTATAGATTTAGGTTGTAGTTAAGAGTCCTAACGAGACTAGGAAAGGGGCTGCGAATCTGCTCCCTGTTTTTCCCAAAATCTGGGACTCTTTCCTCCAAAGGAGGTAGCAAAGGTTTAGGAAACCTCCTCTTAGGGTTGGGTCCAGTTTTGGCTACCATGCATGACTAATCACCCTTATTTTACCCTAAATTGCCCTTTCTAATTATGGCATAATTACCTACACGAATTTCTGGGTAATTCCCTATCCCAGCTCATTTATATCCTTGGGCCAAATGTGTTCTATAGGCCCAATCTTGTTAATGGATCATTGTTACATGGTGTTGGAAGTCTCTCCCATATGTTTAATTAATTTATCCCCCTTTATTTCTGAATTTTTAAATTGCTAAATTTCCGGGGTGTTACACCTGTCCCCATTACCCCCATTCCAAAAGAAAGAGGCACAGGAGCGCTCAATAAGCTGAATGATAGACTTAGGCAAGCAAGTAGCTGAAGCTGCATATATGAGGATAGAGGACAAAACCGAGTTAATAAGAACAACCCGACCTGCTTGCGAGAGTCATTTGGACTTCCATGATGCCAGAGAATTGTTAACCTTATCTATAATGTGCTTATAGTGGGTGACTAAGGTGCGACCAAGTGTTATAGGGGAACCCAGGTACGAGAAGACCCCTTCCTGCTTGCTGAAACCAGTGAGGGCTTTAATTCGAATACCTGTAGCAGTAGTAGCCTTTGAAGAGATGATGAAGCTACTTTTAGTAGCATTTACCTTTTGCCCAGAAGAGTCCTCATAAGCCTTCAAGAAAACTAAGAATTTCTTAATGTTGCTGGTTTGATCGTTCATAAAAATGAGGGTGTCATATGCATATAAAAGATGTGAGATACGGATGCAACCACGCAGACCCCTGAATGGAAGAAGCGCCCCAGTAGACTGTAACGCATGCAGACCCCGACTAAGAGCCTCCTCCATGATGATGAACAAAGCCGGTGCCAAAGGATCTCCTTGTCTGATACCTCTAGAAGATTTAAAGTAACCCACCTGTTGGCCATTGAAAAGAATTGAGAACCAGCAGTTACTAACCATCATACCCACATAAGAAACAAACCGAGACGAGAAGCCAAAACTCCGAAGGACTGCGAAGAGGAAATTCCATTCCACCCTGTCATAGGCCTTCATCATGTCCAACTTGAATATAACATTACTCCCCCGGACCTTTTTGCCAATGTATTTCATCATATGCCTGGAAATAGAAACATTCTCAATAATAGAACGGCCTCTGACAAATGCACCTTGCGCTTCAGAAATAATACTGGACAGGATGGGAGTAAGGCAATCAGTAAAGATCCTTGAAATGATTTTATAACAAAAGTTACACAAGCTGATAGGGCGAAAATCACCAAACGTTTTAGGGTCTTTAACATTTGGAATCAAAGCTATGATAGAAGAACTCACCCCATGAGGTAAGGGAAAACCTCTGAAAAAATCCTGAACAGCATGGACCACGTCCTCACTAACAATATCCCAACAGATAGAGTAGAAAGACCCCGAGAAACCATCAGGTCCAAGGGCTCCCCTCCCATTCATAGCCATAACCGTAGCTTTCACCTCTTCACTACCAGGGATTGCACAAAGAGACATGTTTTGAGCATCAGAAATAATGGAAGGGATAACCATTAACAGGTCTTCATTCACCACAGTATGATCAGTAGTGAGCAATGTTTCAAAGAAAGAGACCGCCGCACCTTTCAACTGATCTTGATCTTCACACCATTCATAGAACCATCAATCTTTAATCTGTGAATAAATTTCTCCTTCGGTTTTTCTTAACAATAGCCTGGTAGAAAGAAGTGTTCCTACCCCATTTTGTAGCCAATCCTAGCTTTTTTGGCACCACATTTTTCATCATTTACATGCGCTTGGTGAAGGCGAGCATGGGCTACCGACATGGCCATTCTGTTAGCTTTAGAAGGTAATAAGTCAAACTCTGTTTCAGTATTAGAGACATATAGTTCTGCAGTATAAATGGACTCCTGTATGTTACCGAACACCTCGTTATTCCAAGCTCACAAGGCCAACTTGACCGCCCTCAGTCTACAAAGCAACGCATCAAAAGCATAAAATTTGTAATCTACTCCCTTCCAGGCGCTGGAGACAACTGACATAAAACCATTATGAGAAGCCCAGACGTCCTGAAAAATAAAACGGCTCAGAAATTTAGTGACCACCTTCTGAGACACCAATACCGGAGCATGATCAGAGACCCCCCTAGGGAGATGACGCACAACAGTCTCTGGCAAAGCATCCTTCCAAGCAATGTTAAACATAGCCCTATCCAACCTAGCTCTCACAGACGCACTACCAGTACGTTTATTTGACAAAGTAAAAGGAGACCCGATGTAACCAGCATCGAACAGCCCAGCAGCCATAATGAAATTATTAAAATCGGACATGGAAGTAGTATTCGCAGGATTACCACCAAGTTTTCTGAATGCTGAGATATACAAATAAAGTCCCCAGTAACCAACCAAGGAATACCCGATATATTTTGAGCAAACATAAGTAACTCATCAAATAGATTTCTTCTCTCCCTTGGGTTGCAATCTGCATAGACAATGGTGATGTAAAACATATTGGAGTTTCCTACATTGTGCACAGGGTAATTGATTGATTTGAATAAGTAACAACCTGAATGTCATCCTGCATCCTCCAGAAGTGTAAGGCCCTCGAATTTCATTGCATTATTTTAATTCGTGTAAATAATTCATGTTTGTGTATGCATAGATGTACATATCTACGTATGTATTAACTAGTTATACTTATGTGTGCATGTGTATAATTAGTTGTAAATAATGTATGAATTGCATGGTGATAGTGTGTACATGATAATACATATGTATGACGTGTATATAGGTATGAGTTAAGCATGGTTTCTGCATATTTTGAGTTCTGGCCGAAGGACCCTATTGGCGTCCATATAGATGGACGCCCATGCTGATCCAGCGTCCACATCGATGGACGCCAATACTTAAGCCAACGTCCATGGATATGGACGTTAAGATCTCTGACATGCATGCAAGCAGAGCCTGAATTTCCGGGGACAAGCAAACCCCAGCCATTGGAGAGCTGTCCCCAACGGTCTGAAAGCTTTCTCATCACCCCTGCGTGAAAGGAGAGTCCCCTCTCCTATATACCAAGCCATTTTGCAACCCCAAAGCCCCTTGGCTTTTTGCAAGAAGAGGAGAGAAAGAAGAAAAACCCTAGTTCTGGACTGTGAGAAAAACCTACCTTTCCAAGCTTAAATCAGACCATCTGGAGCTGGTTCCGGCCATCTACCACGACAAGAAGGTAGCTGGGACAAAGGGGAAGGCTTCCCCGACATCTTCTTGGGGTCTACTGCATCAAGGAACCCGGAGGAAGGCATCTTTGGGCGCTTCTTGGGACTGCCCAAGGAGAGCTTCACCGGCTCATTTGATCCCTTTGAGAGTTTCTGAAAGGCAAGTAACACTTACACTTCGTCCATGTAGGTGTCTATAGGGTTTTCTTATTTTTGCACATTTTTCCTCGTGTCCTAGATCCCCCATTCTCCCCTGTATTTGGAGTTCGGTCTGTGCTCTTGCACAGACAAGAACTTGGCATCAATGCCTTGCCGCCAAGATCTCCAGTATGCGTCTAGCGATCTGGCCGTCCAACTCCTTGAACGGCCAGACACTACCGCCAAGTTCTTAGTGCAGAGCAGTAAACTGTTCTGCCTTAAGCAATTAATTTCCGGACTTTGACGCATGATGATATAGTGTAATTTTTATATTTATGTAAATAGATAATGTGATGTGTGTGAAATTTTTGTGATTTTCTGTGGATGGCATAAATTATTATATTTATTGAATACATGTTGGAGAAATGGATTATGTATGTTCACCTACTGCCTACATGATTCCTGAGGAATTAAATGCCCTAGATTTCTCTATACTATGTGTATAGGTGTCAGTCCATACCCTGCAAATTTGAGAATTGTTCATGTTCATATGATTTACTGTAATTTCTGCAATGGAAATAGAAAACATGAGTAGGTTATTCAAATTTACAGTAAATTGCATGTTGTGAAATAAATTCGGGGAAAATTTCTATAACAATATGTAAGATAGATTCAGATCTGTGAAATGTCAAATCTAAGATTCATGTTATGTTCCATGACAAATTGAATTATGAATGGCATGCAATTGAATGTTTTAATTTCTATAAATGCAATAGGACTTAGAAAAAAATATGGAAATTTGCATGTGAGGTTATAAACCTGTAATCAGCATGTGGTTAAATTTTCAGGCTAATTGGACAATTGTATGATGCAATATGAATTTCCCATGAGAAATTATGTGAATAATGCATGCTTTTGTGAAAGTGATTTAAATTGCGTGTAACCTGATTAATGCAAGATACTGAATGTGAAATCTCTGTCATCTGTAGTACCATGTTAGGAAAAATAGAGCCACATGTGTGAATTAGAAAATGAAAAGATGTGTGAGCATCATGTGTAAAAATGTGTGCTAAAATCGGTATGTGTAATGTGTAAAACTGTGCCAAGCGTGACATTGCTTCCATAGAGGGCAGTGGAACCGTATCATGGAAAAGTCCCCATGAGAAGGTTCAATGTGTTGTGATCCTAAGGGCATTAGGATGAAATCTAGGAGGTGAACAAGTACCACTGGTTAGGGTGGAGACTTGTTCTCCCGGTCTGCGTAGTCCAAGAGTCCTCACTATATTGCCTAGGTGGCGTCTATATGTATATGATGTGATGTTTCCTTCTTATGGTGGTTTGGACTATGTGTCACGGCACTAAATATGTGAATGTGAAATGTGAATGTGTTCATGTGTAAAGTGAGAATGTGAACATGTGAAATTGTGAATGTGTAAAGTGTGAACTATGTGAATAAGAAATTGTGTAAATATGTGAAACCAAAATGTGAGATTGTGATATGAGAATCCATGACATGATAAATCTGGAATCATGCCAAAACAGCAAACTAAATGTGTTTAGGATCATATTTTATAGGTGTACAATGCGTAGAATCCTTGTTAGGGACAATTCTTAATTATGTGTAGACCATTCCATGTGAAATTGCTCTCATGTTGTGTTTTAAATGATAATGTAGTTCTCATGTGTTAGGTTGTGATTGTTAATCCACGTTAAAACAGCAAGCTTAAAGCATATAAAATGGTCATGTGCATGTATAAGCATGTGTAGAATTCATGTTAGGTATGTTCCATTTTATGTATGCAAGAAAATCATGCTTAATTGCTTTCAGGTTTTAGTTTAAATGGAAGTATAGCTTTCATGTGTTGGAATGATTAGAGAGCATGTGATAGGAGATTTTAATTTGGAAAAACATCTGAAAGCACGAACCATGTGTTTAATTGTAGAATCATCATGATAGGTTGTAAAATTTCAATATTAAGCATGCCCCACGTTATGTCTTGTAAATTTGTATGTAAAACCTGCTGTGACATGTGCATGTACGTTATGTGTAGTGTTATTTGTTGAGTCTTTCAGACTCATTACTTGCTTCGGCATACAGGCTTAGTTGGTGACGTTACTCCCGTGGAGGAGGCAGTGGAGAGTGACTCCGAGCGCGGAGACTAGTTTGTTGGAGTTTACTTGTGACGTTTGCACTTTCATAGTATGTAATTTGGAACAATGTACTAGAATTATCACGAAGTTGTATAATCGTGGACAAACTATGCATTTGATTTTAGCACTTTAATTATGGGGACTTTAGTTCTTTAAATGTTACATTGAACCATGTATGTTAAATGTGGATGATGAAGGAAATGAAGACAGTGGTTCTTTTCTTCCACTACTCTATATTTATATTTGTGTGTATCTCAATCGTATGTTATTGTTTGGGTAAATGCCCCACTGTGATAACGTTCACTATACCGATGTGGGTTGGTATAACCGTACCGGTATAATGAGGGTCGTCACAGGGATTGGTATCAGAGCCGACCGATTGAGATTATACATAAATATACATGAATCATCATCTTCATTACATGCTAAGTCTACATAGGAATGTCCACAAGTGTAGAATTGATTAATAATGAATGAAAAATAGATAAGAAAATGGTTAGGAAATGAATTAACGTAGCTCTAATAGTGGCTGAAATTCATTGCAGCCATGGCTTCGAGAGGTAGGCGTGGCGGAGTGCCGGCCCGTGAGGACGAGCCGAGACGTGAGGAGTGGGCGGAGCAGCAGGCCCCGGCACCTCAGGGTCCTGTACTTCCCCCACCACCACCTGTGGATTATGGAGTATTCATACAAGATCTAGTGCAAGCCATGCAGACGCAGGCTCATACTCAGGCTGCACTCCAGGCACAGTTGGAGGCCCAGGTTAGCATAATTAATGCAAGTGTAGTCTATTTTATTTAATTGTATGATGTTATGTTGAATGTGTACTATTTGTTGTTGAATGTAGCAGGCTCAAGTACCAGCTCAGGACCATGGTGGACCTTCCATCATGGAGAGATTCAAGAGGATGCTACCACTCTCTTTCAAGGGGGAGAGCGATCCATTGTTGGCAGAAAGCTGGATAAGGGTGATAGAAAAGATCTTCCGAGCCATCAGGTGTGCAGATGAGGATAAGGTCACATTAGCCAACTACATACTACAGGTATGCTTTAGTTTATATGCTTGTATGTTCTGTTAAGTTAGATTTGCTTAGATGGCGCTTATGAACGGTGTACTGCAGGAAAGAGCCGATGTATGGTGGGCTTCATTGCTACGTACCCGGTTTGAAGACAGTGCGGTTGATGTTGCTTGGGACGAGTTCGTGAGGCTCTTTCGGGCCAAGTTCGTCCCCGAGCATATTCAAGATCGGATGGAGCAGGAGTTCCTCACTTTGACTCAAGGCTCCATGACCGTGCTAGAGTATGAGGCAAGGTTTACTGAACTATCTAAGTATGCACCTCATATCGTGACAGATGAGCGCAGGAAAGCAAAGAAGTTTGTGATGGGACTCAAGCCATCACTGAGGATGAGGCTAGTGGCGTTCGACCATCGCACCTTGGACGAGGCACTTAGTGCTGCTTGCAGACAGGAGGGTGAAATGGAGCAATACCTTGAAGAGAATAAGGCTTCGCAGAAGAGGCCTGTAGCTTCATTTCAGTGGCAGGACAAGAAGAAAGCGGTGTACCAGACACAGCAGCGATCAGTAGCAGTCGGCAACGCTCAGGTACCCTCTGTACGTTCCCCTGGTGTGAAGAAAGAGTGTCCCCACAGTGGGAAGACACATGGTGGATCCGAATGTTGGATGATTATGGGAAAGTGCTTGAAGTGCAGAAGTAGCGACCACAAGATCAAGGATTGCCTAAGACTTCAGCAGGGAGCTCAGCGTGGAGCGCCAGCCCCAGTAGCGGTAGCGGCAGCAGCGCCAGCTACAGGAAGACCAGGAAGGCCTCGAGCCCCAGCTCGAGTGTTTGCTTTAGCGCGTGAGGATGCCGAGCAGGCGGAGCATGTCACCGAAGGTACGATTTTACTTCTAGCTATGCACGCTCTGGTTTTGTTTGATACGGGTGCTACTCACTCGTTCATTTCCGAGCGGTTCTCTAGGCAGTTAGCCCTAGAGTCAGGCATAGAGTCCGAGGATTTAGAGGTCCCTTTGTCTGTGCACACCCCTGCGGGTACGGTATCTACTAGGAAGTGCATTCCGTCGTTACCTGTGTGCATTGAGGATAGAGTCCTAGATGGGTGTTTCTTCTTGCTGAAGATGAAGGACTATGATGCTATTCTTGGTCTGGATTGGCTAGAGGAGCACTATGCGTTAGTAGATTGTCGTGGGAAGAGGATTGTTTTCCGCATTCCTGGTGAGGATGAGTTCTCTCATCCCTTGCCAAGGAACTTGGCAGGAAAGATGGTCATCTCTGCCATGAAGGCGATGCGCATGGTAAACAAGGGTTGTGACGCTTTTCTTGCCAGTGTGGTATTAGTACCAGAGGTTGATGAGTCACCTACTCTTGCAGAGATTGAGGTAGTGCAGGATTTTCCAATCGTCTTTCCTGATAATTTGTCTGGTTTGCCACCGGATAGAGAGATAGAGTTCACCATAGAGTTGCTTCCGGGCACCTCTCCTATCTCAAAGGCTCCATATCGGATGGCACCTGCGGAGTTAGCCGAGTTAAGGAGGCAGTTGCAAGAGTTGCTAGATAAGGGATTTATTCGCCCTAGTGTTTCCCTTGGGGTGCACCTGTATTATTCGTCAAGAAGAAAGACAGGTCACTTAGGTTATGCATTGACTACAGAAAGCTGAACCAAGTGACTGTGAAGAACAGGTATCCCTTACCTCGTATTGATGATTTGTTTGACCAGTTGCAAGATGCATCAGTCTTTTCTAAGATTGATTTGCGATCTGGTATCATCAGTTGAGGATTCGGAGTGAGGATGTGTTCAAGACGGCATTCAGATCCCGTTATGGACATTATGAGTTTTTGGTTCTTCCTTTCGGATTGACCAACGCCCCTGCAGCGTTCATGGATCTCATAAACAGGGTGTTTAGGCCGTACCTAGATAGCTTTGTTGTGGTGTTTATTGATGATGTGCTGGTCTACTCTTCGGACGAGGCCACACACCGTCAGCATTTGAGGGTAGTATTAGAGGTTCTCCGTGAGCACAAGCTATATGCTAAGTTCAGCAAGTGCAATTTTTGGTTGCGCGAGGTTCATTTCCTCGGGCATGTTATCTCCGGTGCTGGTGTTGCAGTTGACCCAGCAAAGGTTCAAGCAGTTATGGATTGGGAGATTCCCAAGACCCCTTCGGAGATTCGTAGTTTTCTGAGATTGGCTGGTTAGTATCGGCGATTCATTGAGGGATTTTCATCCATCGCCGCCCCATTGACTCACCTCACCAGAAAGGGAGTGAAGTTTGACTAGTCCGAGAAGTGTGAGAGTAGTTTTCAATTGTTGAAGACTAAGCTCACGTCAGCTCTGGTGTTAGTCTTACCGAGCGGTGTAGAGGGTTTTGCTATCTACACGGATGCATCTCGGATTGGTTTAGGCTGTGTGCTAATGCAGCAAGGAAGGGTAGTGGCTTATGCTTCTCGTCAGTTGAACGAGCATGAGAAGAACTATCCGACTCATGATTTGGAGCTCGCAGCAGTGGTTCATGCACTAAAGATCTGGAGACACTATCTTTATGGTGTCAGATTTGAGGTGTTTACCGACCACAAGAGCTTGAAGTATCTTTTCTCCCAAAAGGAATTAAACCTGAGGTAGAGAAGATGGATTGAGTTCTTGAAGGACTATGACTTCGACCTTCAGTATCACCCTGGGAAGGCGAATCTCGTAGCGGATGCTCTGAGTAGAAAGAGGCCATCTCTCCAGCAGGATTGGAAGATGTTGGAAGATGCGGCTTGCGCGTTGACTGAGTTAGAGCCATCGCTATGCCAGGCTTTTGTAGCTCAGTTATCTCTTAGGTCCTCAGTTTTGGATGAGGTGATCGAGCAACAGAAAGCCGACCCTAGACTCTTAGAGTTAGTGGGCAAGGCAGGCATTGCTCGTGATGAGGACGGTGTGATTAGATTCCATCACCGTGTTTGTGTCCCTGATTTGGTAGATGTCCGTGAGCATGTGTTAGCGGAGGCTCATAGATCGTGATTCTCTATTCATCCGGGTAACACGAAAATGTACCAGGATTTGAAGAGGTCCTTTTGGTGGTCTGGCATGAAGAGGGATGTAGCGGACTATGTATCCCGGTGTTTAGTATGCCAGCAAGGAAAGGACGAGCGACAGCGACCATCCGGCCTTATGCAAAGGATGGAGATCCCAGTGTGGAAGTGGGAAGCTGTCACTATGGACTTTGTTTCGGGCTTGCCTCAATCTAGAAGGGGCAATGACTCGATTTGGGTAGTTGTAGATAGATTCTCGAAGACTACGCATTTCTTACCGATGAAGAAGAAGCAGTCGGTTGAGAGCTTAGCTAGATTGTATGTTAGTAGTGTGGTTAGATTGCATGGTGTGCCGAAGTCGATCATTTCGGATCGAGATCTGAGATTTACTTCGAGGTTGTGGAAGGGTCTTCAGCATGCGTTAGGTTCGGAGCTGAAGCTCAGTTCGGCGTTTCATCCCCAGACTGATGGACAGTCCGAGAGGACTATCCAGACGTTAGAGGATATGTTGAGAGCGTGTGTACTAGATTGGAAGGATGATTGGGAGCGTCATTTACCTCTAGTGGAGTTTGCATACAACAACAGCTTTCATGCGAGTATTGGTATGGCTCCATTTGAGGCGTTGTATGGTAGGCCTTGCAGATCTCCTTTATGTTGGGAGGAGACCGGTGATAGGCAGCTGATCGATCCGGAGTTAGTTCAGGAGACTTCGGATAAGGTCCAGCTTATCAGGAAGAGGCTTGTTGTGGCGCAAGATAGGCAAAAGAGCTACGCCGACAACAGAAGGAAGGATTTGGAGTTCAAGGTGGGTGAACATGTCTTCTTGAAGATATCACCTACTCGTGGTGTCGTCAGATTTGGCAGGCATAGTAAGTTGAGCTCCAGATTCATTGGCCCATATGAGATTCTCAGACGATTGGGCAGCGTGGCATATGAGCTAGCTTTACCCCCAGCTTTAGCTAGTGTTCATCCTGTTTTCCACGTTTCTATGCTCAGGAAGTATGTCCGAGATCCATCTCATGTGATTAGTCATGAGCCAGTGGAGATTCAGCCAGATTTGTCATATGTGGAGCAACCAGTAGCTATTCTTGACCGGAAGGTTCAGCATCTCCGGAACAAGGGTATTGCGTCGGTGAAAGTTCTATGGTGGAACTTCTCGCGGGAGGAGGCTACTTGGGAGCTTGAGGATGCGATGAAGAAGAAGTATCCCCGTTTATTTGAGTAGTTTTGTTTAAACTTTGAGGACAAAGTTTCTTTAAGGGGGAGAGGTGTAAGGCCCTCGAATTTCGTTGCATTATTTTAATTCGTGTAAATAATTCATGTTTGTGTATGCATAGATGTACATATCTACGTATGTATTAACTAGTTATACTTATGTGTGCATGTGTATAATTAGTTGTAAATAATGTATGAATTACATGGTGATAGTGTGTACATGATAATACATATGTATGACGTGTATATAGGTATGAGTTAAGCATGGTTTCTGCATATTTTGAGTTCTGGCCGAAGGACCCTATTGGCGTCCACATAGATGGACGCCCATGCTGATCCAGTGTCCACATCGATGGACGCCAATACTTAAGCCAACGTCCATGGATATGGACGTTAAGATCTCTGACATGCATGCAAGCAGAGCCCGAATTTTCGGGGACAAGCAACCCCAGCCATTGGGGAGCTGTCCCCAACGGTCTGAAAGCTTTCTCATCACCCCTGCATGAAAGTAGAGTCCCCTCTCCTATATACCATGCCCTTTTGCAACCCCAAAGCCCCTTGGCTCTTTGCAAGAAGAGGAGAGAAAGAAGAAAAACCCTAGTTCTGGACTGTGAGAAAAACCTACCTTTGCAAGCTTAAATCAGACCATCTGGAGTTGGATCCGGCCATCTACCACGACAAGGAGGTAGCTGGGACAAAGGGGAAGGCTTCCCCGACATCTTCTTGGGGTCTACTACATCAAGGAACCCGGAGGAAGGCATCTTTGGGAGCTTCTTGGAACTGCCCAAGGAGAGCTTCACCGGCTCATTTGATCCCTTTGGAGAGTTTCTGAAAGGCAAGTAACACTTACACTTCGTCCATGTAGGTGTCTAGTAGGGTTTTCTTATTTTTGCACAGACAGGAACTTGGCGTCAGTGCCTTGCCGCCAAGATCTCCAGTATGCGTCTAGCCATCTGGCCGTCCAACTCCTTGAACGGCCAGACACTACCGCCAAGTTCTTCAGTGCAAAACAGTAAACTCTTCTGCCTTAAGTAATTAATTTTCGAACTTTGACGCATGAGGATATAGTGTAATTTTTATATGTTATGTAAAATAGATAATGTGATGTGTGTGGAAAGTTTTGTGATTTTCTGTGGATGGCATAAATTATTATATTTATTAAAATACATGTTGGAGAAAATGGATTATGTATGTTCACCTACTGCCTACATGATTCCTGAGGAATTAAATGCCCTAGATTTCTCTATACTATGTGTATAGGTGTCAGTCCATACCCTGCAAATTTGAAAATTTGTTCCTGTTCATATGATTTACTGTAATTTTGCAATGGAAATAGAAAACATGAGTAGGTTATTCGAACTTTACAGTAAATTGCATGTTGTGAAATAAAGTCGGAGAAAATTTCTATAACAATATGTAAGATAGATTCAGATCTGTGAAATGTCAAATCTAAGATTCATGTTACGTTCCATGACAAATTGAATTATGAATGGCATGCAATTGAATGTTTTAATTTCTGTAAATGCAATAGGACTCAGAAAAAAATCTGGAAATTTGCATGTGCGGTTATAAACCTGTAATCAGCATGTGGTTAAATTTTCAGGCTAATTGGACAATTGTATGATGCAATATGAATTTCCCATGTGAAATTATGTGAATAATGCATACTTTTGTGAAAGTGATTTAAATTGCGTGTAACCTGATTAATGCAAGATACTGAATGTGAAATCTCTGTCATCTGTAGTACCATGTTAGGAAAAATAGAGCCACATGTGTGAATTAGAAAATGAAAAGATGTGTGAGCGTCATGTGTAAAAATATGTGCTAAAATCGGTATGTGTAATGTGTAAAACTGTGCCAAGCGTGACACTGCTTCCATAGTGGGCAGTGGAACCGTATCATGAAAAAGTCCCCATGAGAAGGTTCAATGTGTTGTGATCCTAAGGGCATTAGGATGAAATCCTGGAGGTGGACAAGTACCACTGGTTAGGGTGGAGACTTGTTCTCCCGGTCTGCGCAGTCCAAGAGTCGTCACTATGTTGCCTAGGTGGCGTCTATGTGTATGTGATGTGATGTGTCCTTCTTATGGTGGTTTGGACTATATGTCATGGTACTAAATATGTGAATGTGAAATGTGAATGTGTTCATGTGTAAAGTGAGAATGTGAACATGTGAAATTGTGAATGTGTAAAGTGTGAACTATGTGAATAAGAAATTGTGTAAATCTGTGAAACCAAAATGTGAGATTGTGATATGAGAATCCATGACATGATAAATCTGGAATCATGCCAAAACAGCAAACTAAATGTGTTTAGGATCATATTTTATAGGTGTACAATGCGTAGAATCCTTGTTAGGGACAATTCTTAATTATGTGTAGAGCATTCCATGTGAAATTGCTCTCATGTTGTGTTTTAAATGATAATGTAGTTCTTATGTGTTAGGTTGTGATTGTTAATACACGTTAAAACAGCAAGCTTAAAGCATATAAAATGGTCATGTGCATGTATAAGCATGTGTAGAATTCATGTTAGGTATGTTCCCTTTTATGTATGCAATAAAATCATGCTTAATTGCTTTCAGGTTTTAGTTTAATTGGAAGTATAGCTTTCATGTGTTGGAATGATTAGAGAGCATGTGATAGGAGATTTTAATTTGGAAAAAAAAAATCTGAAAGCATGAACCATGTGTTTAATTGTAGAATCATCATGATAGGTTGTAAAATTTCAATATTAAGCATGCCCCACGTTATGTCTTGTAAATTTGTATGTAAAACCTGATGTGACATGTGCATGTACGTTATGTGTAGTGTTATTTGCTGAGTCTTTTAGACTCATTACTTGCTTCGGTGTACAGGCTTAGTTGGTGACGTTACTCCCGTGGAGGAGGCAGTGGAGAGTGACTCCCAGCGCGGAGACTAGTTTGTTGGAGTTTACTTGTGACGTTTGCACTTTCATAGTATGTAATTTGGAACAATGTACTAGAATTATCACGAAGTTGTATAATCGTGGACAAACTATGTATTTGATTTTAGCACTTTAATTATGGGGACTTTAGTTATTTAAATGTTACATTGAACCATGTATGTTAAATGTGGATGATGAATGAAATGAAGACAGTGGTTCTTTTCTTCCACTACTCTATATTTATATTTGTGTGTATCTCAATTGTATGTTATTGTTTGGGTAAATGCCCCACTATGATAACGTTCACTATACCGACATGGGTTGGTATAACCGTACCGATATAATGAGGGTCGTCACAAGAAGACCCAAATATTGGGCTCCTCATCCTTGTTCCCCACACAACTATTCATATGTAAAGAGTTGCCTAAAGATCTAGCTTTGCTGAAGGCAATTTTAGGTTCAGAGATACCCACGATCAACGGGTTACGCATCTTAACTTTCTTCTTTAAACTATTCCGAGAGGCAGCATTAGAAACCCCCCTAATATTCCAAATCAACAGAGAACTATTCATGAGGACCGGTATCCTTCCCTAGCACCCACGGCTTTCGCCTTAGATCTAGTCGTGACACCACGTTCAGGATTTATAGAAACCTCCCTGTGAATCTCCAAGTCCGGCATAAGGATATTTTCTTTATCGATCCTTAGAAGGACATCCCCCTCGTGTACAGACACTAGCCCTACTGGCCCACAGGAGGAGGACGGGGAATTAGTGACGATAATTGCATGTGACGCGGAAAGACTCCTGCATGGATCTTCCGTAGCACAGTCCCGATCCATGTCAGGACCATGCACCTATTGCACTAGAGATATATCATGTACGTCAGAGGTCCCTGGAGACAACACCTTTTCTCTCTTATCATCCTTCAGTACCATCTCATCCCAGTTGTGCACCTCTTGCACATCCCCGTTGACCAAATGTACCATAGGGGGGCCTTCCGTAGGCGAAACCTTTTACACATCAATCATGTTCTACGAATTATGCTGCTGCATCTCAACCATATGCTTTGAGTCAACTTGCATGGCCTCCTGAGCATTCTCCCGGAGGGAGCTGAACTGGTTTGTATCCTGATGAATAGAAGCATTATTATCTTTCTTTTGCCAAGACTATTTGTGTCCCAACTTAACTGGCTTTTTCCACTCCCCTTCTGAAGCACCAACAACAGTGTTAGAGGGGATAGTTTTCTCTGCCGGGGCTTTCCTTCTGTGACATTCATCCACAGCATGGCCAAGTTTATGACAGAAAGAGCAAACTGATGGTATTCTATGAAAATTCACCTTTTGCCAGAAACCATCCTTATCACAGCCAATCCATATACATTCCAGTCTACTTTTTTTTATATCAAGCTCCACAGAAACCAAGGCTTCCTGAGTCTGCGTCATGGCCTTTGTAACATCATGGATTTGAAGAACCGTGCCGAAGTTTCCTGCAATTGACTTTAAAAAGTCTTCATGATAAAAGTTAACTGGCAATAGCGGAAATCCAATCCAGATTGGGATGAAGGTGGGATCATATGAGTAATCAAAAGAAGGTTCCCATCCGAAAAACCTGTACACGGAACCTTTAATGTAGAGGCTTCTATGCAGGAGAACTTTAAGAAACTCTTGCTCATCATCAAATCGAAAGAGAAGATGCCTTGGATTAAGAGGGCTAATAATAAAATCCATAGACAGCATAAGACGCTGGGATAAGCAGGATTTTATCTCAGGGATAGAAGATCGGCCGTACGAGCACTTAGCTATGATGGCGTGCTTGAAAGGGTCCACAGATCGCGCTATTTCCTCCTTGGAGAAGAAAACAGCTAGTTCTCCTTGATCAGTAAATGCAGGAGGCTTCACGCCTATGCTCACAACTGGCGAAGGCTTGGAGGCATATAGCATTTGAGCATAAGAACGCCTAGGTGAGCCCAACGCGTCACCCTCAACACCAGCAGTTGCAACGCGTCCCTCCATGGGGCGCGGAGGCCCCTCCCGCCAGCCCAAGGCCGGCGGCGGCTGCCCCAGGCAGCAGCAAAACCTAGCAGAGCTCAACGGTCAAAAAATTGAAGGTCTAGGAGCGCTCACGTTACTCAGTTAACATTTGTTCTTTTGATTTTTTTTTTATTTAACCCCTTAGAACAGAGATAACACAGCACCTTATGACATACATGACACTTCACTTCTTGTGAAGGTGTGCATTTTCTCATTGTTATGCCATTGCTCTGTCAGAAAAATCTTCATGTAAATAAGCATTGAGACTTTTGACACAACTTTACCTTTTATCAGTCTTGAAAGAAGTGTGTAAGATCAATACATAATTGAGCAGAAGTCCATAAAAGAAATCAAGTTACTTGAGGAGTTCAAAGTAAAAAAGAGAGTGTTGACTAAAAGAACATGTTATAGCAATTAAGAAATCAATCCTCATTTTCTTCAGAATATTTAATGAACATTTCATGTATTAGATATTCATCAACACACTGAATTAATTTTGGTTTTGATGAGAGAAAATGGCAATGAAGTCTTTAGCTCCCCCTGAGTTATTGATCTCATCTATTTTTCATCAAAAGTAAAGAAATCCTTCTTGAATGAAAGAATGATTCAGATGATCAAATGAATTTAATGAGTTAGAAATTGAGGAATTGATGGCTTCAAGGATGAACATGAATTTGATAGAAGTTTCATAGGAGGCTTACATCACCTAAACATTTTCTTGATCAACCTCAGTAGCTTGCTCTCAAAAGAGTTTGTGTATAATCTTCATTCTTTTGAACTAAAATCTCAGACCTTACCTTTGTTTCTCAAGCAAAGATGCTCCCCCTCAATATGTGCATCAGTAATTCAGCATTTAAACAATGCATACTCCATTTCAGCACTCAATTTCATCAAACAAGCATACATGACCAATCATGTTTCAAACACATTAATAGCAATCACAACAAAAGTTTCAAAAACTGAATGATTCTTACACATTTTAGATCATGGGTACTTGGCGGAGGATTTTCCTCAACACATAATGATAGCTTTCACACAAGCATAACTTATCTTTCCACTAATCACTATTTAATATACCTTATAATCTTAGCATAAAGAATCAAAAAAAATTCAGTTCTTATTCCATGCTACATATTCCAAGTTCTCTTCTTAGAGATGTGAATCTGTCTTTAGCCAATGGTTTTGTGAAAACATCTGCAATTTGCTTTTCAGTAGGGATGAATTCCAATTCAATGTTTTTGTTTGCAACTTCATCCCTTAGAAATTGATGTCTGATCTCAATGTGTTTTGTTCTAGAGTGTTGAATTGGGTTTTTGGAAAGATTGATTGCACTAGTATTGTCACACATAATAGATGAGCATCCAATATCAATGTTGTAGTCAAGCAATTGACTTTTAATCCACAAAACTTGTGTTGCACAACTTCCTGCAGCAACATATTCTGCTTCTGCAGCAGATAGTGCAACTGAGTGTTGCTTTTTGGAAGCCCATGTTATCATGCAATTTCCTAAGAATTGACAATAACCACTAGTACTCTTTCAATCAAGCTTACATCCAGCATAATCAGCATCAGAATATGAAATCAAATTAGCATGATATCCAACTGGATACCATAAACCCAAATCACAAGTTCCACAGAGATATCTAAAAATCCTCTTAACTGCAAGCAAGTGACTTTCCTTCGGACTAGACTGAAATCTAGCACAATGACATACACTAAATTGAATATCTGGCCTACATACAGTAAGATTTAAAAGAGATGCAATCATACCTCTGTATTTCTTTGCATCAACCAATTTACATTTTTCATCTTTGTCCAATTTGATGCTTGTACTCATGGGAGTTAATGCTGGTTAGGCTTGTTCAAAGTGAAATCTTTTGAGCAATTCTTTAACATATTTGGCTTGATTTATAAAGAACCCGTCCTCAAGTTGTTTGACCTCTGGAATAATTCTTACCAACCAGAAAACTGCTCAATCTATCATACCATGCTCTTGGAGCCTGTTTCAAACCATAAAGAGCTTTATACAGTTTATACACATGGTTAGGTTTATCAAGATCTTCAAATCCAGGAGGTTGAGCAACAAACACCTCTTCTTTTATGTAACCATTTAAAAGGGTAGTTTTCACATCCATTTGAAACAATTTGAAGTTTTTGGAATATGCATATGCCAATAGAATTCTCACTGCTTCTAATCTAGCTACTGGTGCAAAGGGTTCCTCAAAATCAACTCCAAGTTCTTGATTATATCCTTTAGTAACCAGTCTTGCTTTATTTCTGACAACTTTTCCTTCTTCATTCAATTTATTCCTAAACACCCATCTAGTTCCAATTATTGAGTTTTCAAGATTTTTGGGAACTAGACTCCAAACATTATTTCTTTTGAATTGATTCAATTCATCATGCATTGCTTCTATCCAAGAATTATCTTTTAGTGCTTCTTCAATGTTTTTGGGTTCTATTTGACATATAAAAGCCATATGATCTTATTCAATGACATTTCTGAAATGAGATCTTGTATGGACTCTGTCATGAACATTTCCAACAACATTCTCAAGTGGATGGTCTTTAAAGTATTTGAAATTACCTCTTGTTGCTGCACTTACCTGCTCTGGTGTCGACTCAATGTCCTGTGGTGTCTACTCAGCTTCAGGTTCAGCAACCTCTTCATTCTCCACAGATTGATTTTTTTCTTTTATAAGAATGTCAACATCTTCTTCTTGATTCCTGCACAAATTAAGGTCAGTAAATTTTTCAATATTCTCATCAAATATGACATGCGGAGTTTCCTCCACACTATTTAATTCATTGTTAAACACTCTATATGACCTTGAATTTTCAGAATATCCTAGAAAGATGACTACATCACTTTTCTTTTCAAATTTATCAAGATCATGTTTGTCATTATTATGAATGAAAACTTTACATCCAAAGACTCTAAAATATGCAATGTGAGGTTTTTTACCTTTCAGAAGTTCATAGGAAGTTTTCTTAAGGACTGGTCTTACCATTACTCTGTTGAGGACATAACATGAAGTGTTGACAGCTTCTGCCCAAAATTTTCTTGGAAGCTGACTTTCAATCAAAAATATTCTTGTCATCTCCACTAAAGTCCTATTTTTCCTTTCAACAATTCTGTTTTGTTCATGAGTCCTTGGAGAAGCAAACTTGTGATCAATTCCTTTATTCCTGCTAAATTCAAAAAATAAATTATTGTCAAATTCTCCTCCATGATCAGTAAGAATGGAGTGAATTTTATTTGTTTTACATTTTCAATTTTATCAACAAATTCTTTGAAGTTTTCTAAAGTATCACTCTTGTGAGATAGAAAATACACCCATGTGAATCTAGAAAAGTCATCCACAATCATAAATCCAAATCTATGTCCACTAAGACTGAGTGTCCTAGTTGGACCGAATAAGTCCATATGCAACAATTCAAAGGGTTTGGAAGTGATTAAGGGTGCAACAGATTTGAATGATTTCCTAGTTTGTTTACCTTGGGCACATGAAGCACATACGATTGCATTTTTCTTTTTCTTCATTTTTGGTAAACCATTTACAAGAGAATATCTTAGCAACTTATTCAGAACATTTTCACTAACATGACCTAACCTTCTATGCCACAGTTGGAATAGACCATGTTGGTTTGCAACAAGACAAAGATTTTCATGTTGATGATCATTCAAATCAACCAAGTAAACATTATTAATTCTTTGGCCAAGAAATTTTATTTTTCCAGAATCTTTTTCAACAATTTCACATGATTTAGAATTGAAAATTACCTTAAGGCCTTTGTCACACAGTTGACTTATGCTTAAGAGATTATGATCAAGACCTTCAACAAGTAAAACATTCTCAATTGAGCTTGAAGGATTCATACCAATTCTTCCTGTTCCAATGATTTGCCCTTTGTTCTTACCTCCAAAAATTTCTTATCCACCATCTTTTTGAATCAATGTTGAAAATTTTTCCTTATCTCCAGTCATATGTCTTGAACAGCCACTGTCAAGGTACCATTTATCTTTCTTGTGGGCTGTAAGACATTCCTGCAAAACAAATTTAGAAAGAGAATTTTTGTACCCAAATTGCTTTGGGTCCCATCAGTTGTTTCAGCTCAGTAACAAGATGTTTTGGAATCTAGATTTGCCTTATTTTCCTTGAATTCATTATTGATCTGCATTTTTCATCAGTGTGACCAGATTTCTTGCATATAGTGCACATCATGATTCTTTGTGGTGTGAAACCCTTATTCTTATTGATGTATGATTTTGAATCAACTGAAGAGTTTTTGTTATTTTTTGGATTCGAAGTTGGTCTCAAACTGGATTTTAACTTATGTTGATCTTTATCTTGAGCCTTTTCATGTTTAAATTGCATTTTGAAATTTTTGACCTAATTTTGAATTTTTGTTTTTGAGTTTGCTTCTGATTTTTCCTTGAAGTTCTTTTCAAAATTACCATAGGAAGTGCTTCCTTGAAAAAATGAGGTTATCAATGTTTGTCCAATTTTCTTATTACTTTCAGACTGATAACCTAGACCATGCCTGGTAGGGTTCATCCAAACTCCTAAAATAGCATCTAGGTTTTGTTTGCCTTTGACAAGTCTTGACAAGGTCTCTTTCTTGTCATCCAGTTCTTTTTGGACAGTTTTCAGTTCCTCTTGCATCACTTCTTTTTCATTTATGAGTTTCTTATTTTCATTCACTAAGATCTGTTTTTCTTTTTCAATTGACTGACATCTCTCCCTGATTACATCAAGTTGTTCATTCACACATTCTTTTTCCTTTTTCAGGTTATTGATTTCATCAGTCAGTAATTTTGTTTGCTCAGATTCTTGTGGACTTTGCATTATGCTGTTAATTTTTCTTCTCAATGTTTTATTTTCAGACTTTAGTTCACACAATTTTTCAAATAAAACAACATAAGTTTCCTCCCAGTCATCAGTTGAGAAATTTTCAAATGTAGAACTTACCTCATTATTTTCTTCATGTCTTGCCATGAGACAAGTCACTTCTTCTTCTTCTGATTCACTTTCTTCTTGATCTTCTTCATCCTCGTCACTCCATGTGGCAAGCATTGCCCTTGTCTTTTTGAACATTTGATTTTTCAATTTCTTTTTCAGATCAGGACACTCTCCTCTCATGTGTCCTGGCTTCCTGCATTCATAGCAAATAATGTCAGTCTTTTTATTGGTTTCCAATTTTTTATTGAAATCATTTTTCTTTGAAACATCTTTTTTGACAAAAGGTTTATGCTTACATTTCCCTTTCTTTCTCAGAAATTTTCTGAATTGCCTTGTCAGTAAGGCCAATTCTTCATCATTCTCTTCATCAGAAGACTCATCATATTCATTAGATTGATCAACAATAATTTTTCAACTAGATGAAGGTTTTAAAGCAATAGGTTTCTTAGATGTAGACATAGATGCATTTCTTTTCAGATTTATCTCATATGTCATGAGTGAACCTATTAGTTCATCCAGTTGCATGGTTGACAAATTTTTTAAATCCTCAATTATAGTTGCTTTTGTGTGCCAGGCTGATGGAAGTGATCTAAGAACTTTCCTAACAAGATCACTATTAGAATAGTCTTTTCCTAGACATCTAAGACCATTAACCAAAAGCATGAATCTAGCAAATATCTCAGAAATAGTCTCATCACTTTTCATCCTGAACATTTCATATTCTGAGACTAAGATACTTGCCTTGGTCTCTCTTACCTCAGAAGTTCCCTCATAGATAAGCTGGAGCTTATCCCACGTCTCCTTAGCAGACTTACATGAGGATACTCTGGAATACTCCTTGGGATGGATGGCACATTGCATCATGTTCATGGCACTCCAGCTAAGTGTGGACTTGTTGATCTGGTCCTTAGTCCATAGACTTTCATCCTCAGGAAGTTCATCAGGTCCCTTATCGACAATCTTCCAGAGCTCATAATTTTGTACTCTAAGGAACACTTGCATCCTATTTTTCCAATAAGCATAGTCAGATCCATCGAAAAAAGGAGGCCTAGAAATTGACTGACCCTAAGCAATAAACCCCTTAGTGTTTTCCATAGCAATAAACTCTTGATCGTTAGATCAAACACTTAAAGTGCAAAGAGAACCTGCTCTGATACCAAATGAAATGTTGCGGAAAAACTGCTATAGGAAATCTAGAAGGGGGGGTTGAATAGATTTCCCCAAATTTTAAGATTCACTTGGATTAGGATCTTAGAGAAATCAAATTCAGTATGAAATCTCAAGATCAATGACAATTCTAAACGAATTAGACAAGTTAGATGATGAAATTCTAGCGAACCTATCAAACAAGAGACAATCAAACCATAATGACACAAGAATTTAGGGTGGTTTGGATTACACAACAGTGTATCCTACATCCACCATCCACACACACACACAAAATGTGGCTTATCTTGCCCGTTCAAAAAAGTCACACAACAACACACACACTCTGAGATTCAGAAATCTCATATTCAACCACACACATGAAATTGTGCACAAGGATTGCACCAATTTCACAACACACACATCAATAAAGTGAGTTTGAAGTGAAGAACCAGATAGAACAACTAAAACCCAATTTGGAAATTACTGGTTCGAAGGTCCCTGTTTCTGCTTCGAGAATGGGGACCAGCTCTTCTGCTTCAGCTCCAGGAAGAAGACTCTAATGGCTCAAAATTCTTCTTCAAATGGATCATCCAAGGTGATAGAATCTTCAATTTCTTCAAATCTGGAAGCAATCCACCGGAATGAAGTCTTCTTCTAGAGTAGCCTGGAAAGCTCTGGAAACCTGGAAGAGCAGATGGTTGTTGCGATATCTCCTAAGAGCCAAGTGGATAAGGGGCTTTTATAGTCCCAACGGTCCACACAAATATCTTGGGATCTGAGGGCATAGGAATTCCCACCCAAAAAGGCCCCACCAAAGTTATCCACATGTCTTCAGCAATTTAGAATCATCAAAAAGTCAGAAGTGTGTCGACACTACACACAGATGTGTCGACACACCAAGCATCAGCTTCAAACTGGCTTCCTGGGACAGTGTACTAGTGTCGACACCACTGAGCACTGTGTCGACACCACTGGCCATTTCTTCAGAATTCTTCTTCTGGGACAGTGAACTAGTGTCGACACCATAGGGCACTGTGTCGACACCACTGAGCATATATGACCTTTTCTTTGAACTACACATGAAAGAAACATTGTGAGATATAAATTTAAGCATAATAAGCATGACTTCAGTATATTAATGAATCACATTTGAGTATCATCAAAATAAGAGATCCAACAATGCATGCTTGTACATATTGATCTACTGCTAGTTCTATCATGTTACCTCATTCTAAATCTTGTTCAATCGCAATTGTACAATCTATCTTGTTCATGTATTGTGATTATATGGATTTATCATTCATGCATATCTAGTTAATCGTGCCTACCTAGTTCTAAATTGCTAATCACTTATATCATTACCCGCGCATTGAGATATAAATCCTACTGGGCTAGTTTACTCATTCCCTACTTTTCAACATCATAGGTGACATTGAGGAAGAAGCTGAAGGTCAAGACTATGAAGGGAATGCGTCAGAGTGATGGGCGTGTTCCAACCTTAGCGTCTATAGTTAGTTTCTTTTGAGAGTTAGATCAATGTAGCAGGTAGTGAGGTTATATGTAATTTTCCCTTTATTGACTCTTAGTCCTATAGTTTCAATAGTGGAAGAGTTGGTATTAGTTCTATTTTGAAATAAAGTGTTTGAGATTTGAATACAAGCTTAGTTGTGTTCTTTACTTGGGCCGTATTATTATGCATGTGTTGTCACACATCTAGTGCTCGCCAGCTAGAGGGTTATTTGCCGACTATTCACGTCTCGGAATATCGACTTTAATTCTCCAAACATTTCCACTGTGTAATTCTCAAGACGTGACAGTTTAGTGGTATCAGAGCCTAGGGAACAATAGGAATATTTAAGTCCTATGTTGAACTGACACCAGAACTTAAGTCATGGATCATACAAATAGTGCCTGGTGAGAATGGGTAGAGACGGAGAATATATTAGTTGAATGAACTAAGCACTTCTACCCATTAACCCTTACGAGGTATCTAGAGACGCTAATTGGTTTCTATCCTTTTTTTAGGAACCTCATAACTCCATCTGTAAGATCCAACTCCCTTGGGCCTTAGCCGAGTCCTTAAGGTCGCGCTGAACCTACTGGTTGCGACTGGGTCATGACAGCATGGTCGGTCGTGACATGCTTCCTGTCATGCCCTTGACATGCCTTGACATGCCATCCAGAGGCGTCGCACTCTTGCCGTGCCGTCTGGAGGTGACACGACTTCATTCTAACCATTCTGACCACTGTCCTTCGCTGTCAGAATGGCCTTGTCGGGTGTCTAGCGCGTACAGCGTTGATGCGATCTAGAAAGCCGTTGCATTCTGGTTTGACCAGCCATTAGTTTGACCACTTTTGGGGTCGCGACATGGTGTCGAGACCTCTAGAGCCGTTGCGACAAGGTTCTTGTTGCGCCGCCCCGACCCGTCGCGTCTCTGTGGCCGTCGGTTCAAAACCGAGGCAGGCGCCCATTTCCCCCTTCACCTTTCTTCTTTCCCTTTTTCTTCCTTCTTCTTCCTCCCCGAGCTCCGTGGCTTTCTCCGGCGTGTTCGTGGTGCTCGTGGCGAGAAGGTGACGTCCCCTTCATGTAGGCGACATGCTCGTGGTGCTTGGAGCGAGGAGGTGGCGGCCATTCCTATGTGAAGGCCCCTACGGGTTGGCTCTACTCTTTGAGGTAGGGACATCTCCTCTTCCTCTCGTTCTAGCATGCTCTCCTTCCCCTTGAGATTCTTGCTTCCCTCGTCATGTTTGGGGTTTTGGGGTGAGATATTCATGCTCCGTTGTTGAGAGGTTCCTCGAGCGTAGGATCTTCTTGTTTAAATGCATGATTCGTGGGGTTTGAGGGTGGTTTGCCTCGTTTACTTGCTTTCCTGGAGTCTCCATGTTCCCCTCCCCCGAATGGTGCTGTTTTGGTGATTTTTAGGGTGATCCTCGAGAGTACTGTACTGGGACCCCCACTATCTGAGATCCCGACTGGCCTGAGGGTCGTGATGATGTCGCAACGCATGCACCGACCGCGACAAGCTTCGATTGTCGTGGTGGGCATGGTCGCCGTGACATCATCGCGACGACCAAGGCCGTCGCGACATTGTCGCGGCCGGCCTTAGCGTCGCTACAGTAACAAATTCAGGTAAGTTCACGCGAAGTCTATTTCTCGTTGAGTCTTCGCCGTTCTTGGTTCTTTATATACCTATGGCACCAGTGCTAGTTCCTAGTACGGTCCTACATTAGTCGTTCACCCGATGCTCGGCATCTGAGGGCTTGTCCCTTGAGAGCTTGTAATCATTTACCTGGGACCCCCGTCCCCATGCCCCCATTAAGGGAGTGCTCCAGGCGATGGGCGTGCTCGAGTCATGGACTCTGGAGTAGAAGGGAAAATAGTGGTTCAGACAGAAGCATCGAGTCATTTTTAGAGCTCTTGTAGTTGGTCTGGGAGACCGAGGTCGTTCGGAGTTTTCCCCAGTGCAGGACAGCTAGTCCTTCTTCTCAATGCCTCACTATTTGTGGCCCCGAAACTTCCTAGAGAGGCCAGGCGTGGGACCGTAGTTCAGCCAGACTATGGCGGTTACTGTTGTGGTTACTTGTGTTCATGCCCCCACTCTGATGAGATGTGGAGGTTTGGACCTGGGTCGAGGGTAAGACGTCAGTGGACGCTCTTGACCGGTTGACTAGTAGTAGTGGTTTCTATAGCTAGTGTCACTTGTCCAGGCGGGGTTCCCTCTGTATGTGTTGCCAGCTGTGTCGTGGTCACAACGTGCAGGTTCTACGAAGTTTTTGACCGTGTTGTTCTTTCCGTACCATTTCTAGTTTGTAGTTTTGCTTCTGCACTTCCTTGTGTAGACTAGAATATATAACTGCTATCATTCACTTTAATTATGTATATTCTTTCCTGCTTGTTAGATCAAGTAGGATATTGGTAGTCCTTACTAAGCTTCTGTTGTGAAGCTCATCCCTCCTTTTTGCATGT
The DNA here is from genome assembly GCA_014218235.1 of Colocasia esculenta. Classification (NCBI taxonomy): domain Eukaryota; kingdom Viridiplantae; phylum Streptophyta; class Magnoliopsida; order Alismatales; family Araceae; genus Colocasia; species Colocasia esculenta. Next base: position 100,128,830 of record CM024757.1, read on the forward strand.
GAGACTTCTCAGCAACGGCAGGGTGCACGTTGGGCAGAGTAGACGAGGCAGTCGTCGTCGTCCCCGTAGCTAGCAGTGGGATTACCCTTTTCTTCAGTTGTACTTCACCCCCGGGGTATGCCCCTAAGGGCCTTGTTCTTCCCCTTTGCTTACTTGTACTCGTTGTGTGTTGGGACTGTACATAGAGCATTACGCAGCAGTCTCGCTCTTCTTCTTGTGTCTGCGTGTGTGCTCCTAGTTCAGTACCTGATGTTTATTTCCTTTACATATTCTGTTAGACTTGGGTTATAGCCCTTATGGGTCCCCGGATTCGTGGGCGGCGACCGCGAAAATCGAGTCCTCAACTTGGGTCGAGGGTTGGGTTCTCGTGGTCGTTACAGTTGGTATCAGAGTGAGAGTCTAACAAGACTTGTAATGGATTTAAACTGCAATAGGAAGTCCCAATGGATCTACAAGTACACTGCTAGCCGCCGGAGTTAGTGTCATTAACCTTGTTGGTTGTATGTCATGCAGGATATGGCTCCGCGTAGGTGCAAACATACCAGAGAGCTGATGGAGCAGCAAGTTGAGTCTGATATGCCAGTGCCAGGTCAGGTTTAGGAGGACGTGTCAGCGGATGAGTATGTGGCACAGCCTCAGGAGGCAGCGGCAGCAGCAACACAGGGTGAGCAGCAGCAGCAGTGGCAGCAACACCCACCATAGCAGCACGGGGATTGGTTCCCCATGGCCGAGCAGTTTTTCAGGACCATGCTTCAGGGGACATGGTAGACGGCAGTAGGAGGATAGTCACCGGTACCTCCCCCAGTGGTTCCAGAGCAGCAGGCAGATCCACTGGTAGCGCATCCAGTAGTGCAGCAGGCGTCGGGTACTAGGAGTACTCGAGCTAGCTAGAAGAGGACGACAGTGACTATGGATATGACCGCCCTCTCAGAGAGGTTTTTGCGTCTCCGACCACCGACGTTCTTCGGAGACTACGACCCGGATAGGGCTGAGAGTTGGACTCACGAGTTGGAGCATAAGTTCGAGCCCATGTAGTGCGCTGAGGAGGGTCAGGTGAGATTGGCAGTGTATTAGCTCAAGGGACCAGCCCATAAGTGGTGGAGAGTTCAGAGGTAGACACACTTCCCAAGGCAGCAATTGGATTAGGTTTCTTGGTAGCAGTTCTTGGAGGTCTTCCACGGTGAGTACTTTCCAGACTATGCTCATCGTGAGAGGCGTGATCACTTCCATGAGTTGGCACAGAGGTACATGACAGTTGTGCAGTATCATCAGAAGTTTGTTCAGTTGTTGAGGCATGTTCCCCATGTGGCCAGTTGTATGCAGGCTTGTGTAGAGAGGTTCATTGTAGGACTAAGGCCAGATTTGAGGTGGGGCGTGACTGCTCACATGTGTGCCACTTTGGGAGCGGCAGTGGCTAAGGCCACCGCCTTGAAGAGAGAGGGGTGGCAGCACCAGCAGCAGTAATAGTAGGGAGCAACTTCCTCTAGGACCACCCCGTACCAGCGTCCCACTGGTAGCCATGGTAGTGCGACTTCTTCCTCTTCTTTGGGTTCAAGTAGCTCGGGCCTGCGCTCGAGGTTTAGGCAGATGACCACTCGCGGGGGTGGGCGGAGCCGACATAAGAAGCGTTAGTCGAGGTTTGCATAGTAGTCGGTCCAGCAGGGAGCCAAGTAGGGCAGGCAGGAGGTGGTCTGTTACACTTGCGGTTTACCATGCCATTACAGGAGGGAGTGCCCGATGGGGCAAGTCCAGCAGCCGCAGCAGCCCGTGTAATTGCAGTTTACTCAGCAGTTGCCGCAGTACCAGTACCCTCCACAGCAGCAGCAGGCACCCCGACAGTAGCAACTGGGGCAGTACCAGTAGCAGCCTTAGCAGTTCCAGTAGTACCAGCCACCTCAACAGTTTCAGCCATACTACCAACAGGAGCAGCAGTTTCCACAGCACCAGCAGCCGCCGCCACAGTAGCATCCCTAGCAGGCGCCATAGCGTGGGTATGGTCGTGTGATGGCTCTTACCAAGGAGGAGGCCGAGGTGTCGAACCTGGTCGTAGGTACTTTCCCTATCCTTGGTATAGCTGCTTGTGTTCTAGTTAATTCTGGTGCTTCCCTTTGCTTTTCTTCCGAGGAGTTTTACGAGAAGCTGAATTGTCACACCCTTGAGAGGCAGTGTGATGTGATGATTGATCTTTCCGTCCGGTGACTACATGCGTTCTTTTGGTAACTTTTAGGGTGTCACATTTGAGGTTCAGAGACACCAGTTGTCGGCCATGTTGTACACGTTGCAGCTTCGTGACTTCAACGTCATCCTTGGCATGGACTGGTTGGAGGCTCACATAGATGTGGTGGATTGTCCGTGGAAGACCGTGTGGTTTGAGATACTTGGAGTACTTGTTCTCTCCTTCCGAGGTATCCGATCTACCCGTCAACCTTTTATTTCTTTTTGTAGAGCTCGACATTTGATCTGCGATGGTTGTGTAGCGTACCTTTCTTCTTTTTGTACATCTGAGCCTAGCGGGTTGTCAGTTTCTGATGTACCTATTGTGTGTGAGTTTTCCAACATTTTTCTAGCGAACTTACCTGGGTTACCGCCTGAGCAGGAGGTAGACTTCGCCATTGAAATTTTGTCAGGGACGATGCCTTTGTCTAAGGCATCATACCAGATGGCTCCGGCTGAGTTGCGCAAGTTGAAGCGCCAGTTGCTTGAGCAGGGTTTCATTCGTCCGAGCGGTTCACCGTGGGGAGCGCCAGTGTTGTTCGTGAGGAAGAAGGATGTCAGTTTGCGGTTGTGCATCGATTATAGGTAGTTGAACTAGGTTACAGTGAAGAACAAGTATCCATTGCTCAGGATCGATGATTTGTTTGATCAGTTGCAGTCAGCCATAGTGTTTTTGAAGATTGACATGAGATCAGGGTACTACTAGTTGAGGATCAGAGAGTCAAATTTTGGCATGAAAGCTTTTTGTACGAGGTACGATCACTTTGAGTTCGTTGTGATGCCATTTGGGCTCACGAACGCGCCAGCAGCTTTCATGGATCTAATGCATAGGGTGTTCAGTGAGTACTTGCACAGGTTTGTGGTCATCCTTGTAGATGACATTTTGGTCTACTCAGCTAATGTGGAGGAGCACGAGGAGCATCTGAGGATCGTGTTGGAGACGTTGCAGAGTCACGAACTTTATGCCAAGTTCGACAAGTGCGAATTTTGGCTGAGGGAGGTGCACATTTTCGGACACGTAATCTCTAGTTCCGGTGTGGCAGTGGACCCTGCCAAGGTAGAGGCAGTGTTGTCTTGGGACCAGCCCACTACAATGTTAGAGGTTCGCAACTTTTTGGGCTTGACAGGCTACTACATAAGGTTTATCCAAGTCTTTTCCAGGATAGCAGAGCCATTGACCAGACTGACCAGACTTGAGGCAAGGTTTGTTTAGACTGAGGACTGCAAGCGGAGTTTTTAGGAGCTGAAGGAGAGGTTGACTTCAGCGCCAGTGTTGGTCTTACCGTCAGGCAGTGGATGTTTTGTGTTGTACACTGACGCTTCGAGGTCAGGCTTGGGTGTTGTGCTAATGCAGCATGGTGGGGTCGTCGCCTATGCTTCTACGCAATTGAAGAAGAATGAGGATAACTACCCTACCCATGACTTAGAGTTGGCAGCCGTGGTGTTCGCTCTGAAGTTGTGGAGGCACTACCTGTACGGAGAGGTGTTTGAGATCTTCACAGATCATCAAAGTTTACAGTACATCTTCACTCACAAGGATTTAAACTTGAGGCAGCGAAGATGGATGGAGTACTTGAAGGACTATGACATTACGCTATCCTATCACCCAGGAAGGGCTAATGTTGTGGCGGATGCCTTGAGCAGGCGAGTTTGTCTGAGCTCGTTGATGGTTAGGGAGTCAAGGTTGTTTGAGGACCTTGCTCAAGGAGTTTTTTGTCCTTCGAGGCATAGAGAGCGTGCTGTGATGACCAGTTTGTCAGTTCATCCGTTTGTTTCCGTTCATGGGGTTGGAGGCACAGCAGGCAGATATCGAGTTAGCCGACGTTTTGCAGATGCCAAAGGTTGACTTAGATGAGGGCAGTGAGGTCAAGTTCAGAGGCAGATTGTACGTTCCTCGTAATGCGTGCCAAGTGCTGTTGGCAGAGGCTCACAGGTCGATGTATGATGTCCTGGTTCTACCAAGATATATCATAACCTGAAGAGGTTCTTCTGGTGGCCTAGGATGAAGAGGACTGTGGCGGAGTTTGTCACTCGTTGCCTTACCTATCAGTAGGTGAAGGCTAAGCATCAGTGTCCCGGTGGTGAGCTGCGGTCGTTGCCCATTCCTGAGTGGAAATGGGACGACATCACCATTAACTTTGTGGTTGGTTTGCCCCATACTCCACAGAGGCATGATGGCATTTGGGTGATCGTGGACAGGTTGGCCAAGTCAATGCACTTTCTTCCAGTCAGGATGTCTTGGTCAGTGGACCGGTTTGCCAGACTGTACGTGGACCGAGTTGTTCTGTTGCACAGAACCCCGGTTTCTATTGTTTCCGATAGAGATCCAAGGTTCACTTCAGGGTTTTGGCACAGTTTGCAAAGAGCTCCTGGCACAGTGTTAAGGTTGAGTTCGGCGTACCACGCGCAGACAGATGGCCAGTCGGAGAGGACTATTCAGACTTTGGAGGACATGCTGAGAGCATGTTGTTTGGACTGGGGTGGCACATGGGAGTTGCATCTTCCGATGGTAGAGTTTGCATATAACAACAACTATCACTCTAGTATTGGAGTGGCACCATACGAGGCTTTGTATGGTTAGCCGTGTAGGACACCACTTCACTGGTTTGAGGTGGGTGAGAGGCAGCTCTTGAGACCAGAGATGGTTCAGCAGTGTGCAAATACAGTCAGTTTAGTCAGGCAGAGACTGCAGGTAGCGCAGAGCAGGCAGAAAACTTATGTAGATGTTTGTTGGAGACCGTTGCAGTTTGAAGCAGGAGACCTTGTGTTCTTACGCGTCTCTCCGACCAAAGGTGTTATGAGGTTTGGTAGGAGGGGAAAGCTTAGTCCAAGCTCTATTGGGCCCTTCCCATCTTGGAGAGGTTCGGTGAGGTCGCGTACAGGTTGAGTCTCCTAGTAGAGTTGGCAGCAATGCATAGTGTTTTCCACGTTTCGTAGCTAAGGAAATACATTGCAGACTCATCACATGTGTTGGACTACTCGCAGATTGAGGTTGCATCAAACTTGTAAGTGCCAGAGTACCTGGTCAGAGTTGTGGACCACAGAGTGCAGCAGTTGCACATGAGGCAGATTCCACTCGTCAAGGTTGTTTGGGAGAACCACGTTGGTGGCGACGGCACTTGGGAGCGCGAGGACGAGATGAGAGAGCAGTTTCCATACTTGTTTGACTGATTGGTATGTTGTTTTTCCCTTGCTGCTTTCTTGCCCGGAAGACCGAGTTTTCTTCGATTTCGAGGAAAAAATCTCTTAAGGGGGAAGGATGTAAGATCCGGCTCCCTTGGGCCTTGGCCCCATCCTCAGGGTCACGCCAGACCTACTAGTCGTGACTTTGTCGCGACAGTATGGTCGGTCGCGACAAGGACGCACCGTCTGGAGGCGTTGCGTTCATTTCGTGCCATCTGGAGGTGACACAACTTCATTCTGACCGTTCTGACCACTATCCCTCCCTATTAGAACGACAGTGTCAGGTGTCAGGCGCATACAATGTTGACGCGACTAGGCAAGCCGTCGCGTTCTGGTTTGACCATCCGTTGGTTTGATCACTTGTGGGGTCACGACCTGGGGGTTGGTCGCGACATGGTGTTGTGACCTCTAGAGCCGTCGCGAGAAGGTTCTTGTCGCACAACCTAGACCCGTCGCATCTCTGGGGCCGTCGGTTGAAAACAGAGGTAGGCGCCTATTTCCCCCTTCCCCTTTCTTCTTTCCCTTCTTCTTCCTCCCTGAGCTCCCTTGCTTTCTCTAGCGGGTTCGTGGTGCTCGTGGCGAGGAGGTGACGTCCCCTTCATGTAAGCGACGTGCTCGTGGTGCTTGGAGCGAGGAGGTGGCGGCCATTCCTACATGAAGGCCCTAACGGGTTGGCACTACTCTTTGTGGTAGGGACTTCCCCTCTTCCTCTCGTTATAGCATGCTCCCCTTCCCCTTGATATTCTTGCTTCCCTCGTCGTGTTTGGGGTTTTGGGGTGAGAGATTCATGCTCTGTTGTTGAGAGGTTCCTCGAACATAGGCTCTTCTTGTTTAAATGCATGATTCGTGGGGTTTGAGGGTGGTTTGCCTCATTTACTTGATTTCCTAGTGTCTCCATACTCCCCTCCCCCGAATGGTGTTGTTTTGGTGATTTTTGGGGCGATCCTCAGGAGGACTATATCGAGACCCCCACTGTCTGAGATCGCGAACGGCCTGAGGGTCATGATGATGTCGCGACACATGGGCCGACCGCGACAAGCTTCGGGTGTCGCGGTGGGCTTGGGCGCCGCGACATCATCGGGACGACCAAGGGCATCGCGACATCCATGGGCATCGCGACAGTAACAAATTTAGGTAAGTTCACGCAAAGTCCATTTCTCATTGTGTCTTAGCCATTCTTGGTTCTTTCTATACCCGTGGCACCAGTGCTAGTTCCTAGTATGGTCATACACTGATCGTTTGCCCAGTGCTCGACACCTGAGGGCTTGTCCGTAAGAGCTTGTTACCGTTTACCTAGGACCCCCATCCCCATGTGCCCGTTGAGGGAGTTCTCCAGGTGACGGGCGTGCTCGAGTCACTTTCTCTAGAGCGGATGGGAAAACAGGGGTTAGGTCAGCAGTGTCGAGTCATTTGCAGAGCTCTCATAGTAGGTCTGGGACACCGAGGTCATTTGGAGTTCTCCCCGGTGCAGGCCAGATAGTCATTCTTCTCACTGCGTCACTCTTTGTGGCCCCGGAACCACCTAGAGAGGCTAGGCGTGGGACCGTAGTCTGGCCAGACTACGATGGTTACTGTTGTGGTTACTTGTGTTCCTGCCCCCACTCTGATGAGATGTGGAGGTTTGGACCTGGGTCGAGGGTAAGACGTCAGTGGACGCTTTTGACTGGTTGACTAGTGGTAGTGGTTTCCATAGCTAGTGTCGCTTGTCCACGCAGGGTTCCCTCTGTCTATGTTGCCAGCCATGTGGTGGTAACGACGTGTAGGCTCTACAGAGTTTCTGACCGTGTTGTTCTTTCCGTACCATTGCTAGTTGCTAGTTTTACTTCCGCACTTCCCTGTGTAGACTAGAATATATAACTACTGTCATTCATTTTAATTATGTATATTCTTTCCTGCTTGTTAGAGCTAGTAGGAGATTGATAGTCCCTACTGAGCTTCTGTTGTAAAGCTCATCCCTCCTTTTTGCAGATGAGACTTCCCAGCAACGACAGGGTGCACATCGGGCGGAGTAGACGGGGCAGTCATCGTCGTCCCCGTAGCTAGCAATGGGACTCCCCTTTTCTTCAGTTGTACTTCACCCTTGGGGTATGCCCCTAAGGGTCTAGTTCTTCCCCTTTGCTTACTTGTACTCGTTGTGTGTTGGGACTGTACCTAGAGCGTTACGCAGTGGTCTCGCTCTTCTACTTGCTTCTGCGTGTGTGCTCCTAGTTTAGTAGTTGACATTTATTTCCTTTACATATTATGTTAGACTTGTGTTATAGCCCTTCCGGGTCCTTGGATCCGTGGGCTGCGATCGCGAAAATTGGGTCCTCAGCTTCGGCCGAGGGTCGGGTTCTTGGGGTCGTTACACCATCACTCAATTGCAATGGCACGCAACCAGTGGCAGGTTATGCAAGAAACAGTGGCAGGACTCACCCATGCCCTGCAAAATGTAGTGCAGGCTGGGTGTAAGGCCCTTGATTTTCATCTTGCTTGTTTAAGTATATATGTATGCGTATAAGTGTATACTATTAATGTATAGATTATTGTGTATAAGTATTTATTTATACAAATTGTATAAATTAGTATTATTGTAATGTACATATTGTATTCAAGTATAAATATATATATATATATATATATATTTATGTGTGTAGTATTATAAATTCTACATATTTAAAGTGAATTTTGTAGGCCAGTCAGCGTCAACATCGGCTGACGTTGACTAGGAGTGGGCGGCAATATCGATGGACGCCCATTTTGGATAGGCGACCATAGATATGGACGCCAATATCCCAGACCAGTTATGTTTCCAGATCCGGAAACGCCTCCGGAAATTTAGCCTCTTGTTTTAGAAACCCTTCCCAACGGCTCTGAGACTTACCCCTTTAACATATCCGACCCCAACCCTTTATAATACCCAGTTTTCGGCCAGATCCATCCCTTTTGACTCTTGGGTCAAAAACCTAGCTCTTCTATGCAAAAACCCTAACTTGAACCTGAGAGATCTGACTTCGGGAGGCTTCATCCGGTGATCTGCATCGACTGGTGTCAACTCTGAACGTCCGGGAACGACTCCCCACGTTGGTGTGCAGTGAAGATCAGCAAAGAACCCGAAGAAGGAGGGATTTGAAGACTCTTTGGCACAGGCCGAGGAGGGCTTCTCCGGCTTGAATCGTCGTTTGTGGATTTTACAAGAGGCATGTAACCCATTCACATCAACCCTACATGTGTCTAGTATGTCCCAGGAATTTCTCGGATTTTTCTCGTGTCCTGGAACCCCCCTTTCAAGTGATTTGTTGGCCTTCAGTCTGTTTTTGTGCAGACAGGATATTAACGGCAAGATCCCATGCCGCTAATATCATGTGTTGGCGGCATCATATACTGCCGTTAACCTATAGACGGCTACCCCATGCCGTCAAATTCTTCAGACTGCAACAGTCTACAAGTCTGCCCTTCTATAAGCTAATCTTCGAGTTTTTCCGCATGAGGATATACAGTAAAATTTCATATAATATGTAAATATACATGCTGGGTGTACTGTGAGTTATTGTGCATTTTTGGAAATTTTCCCTGATTATTAGAATTCCTTGAATGTCCTACCGACAGAATTTTAATCTTGAAAAATATTGTTTATGAAAAATGTATAGAATTTGACTGCCATGAAATTTCTGTACACTGGTTATGAGATCTGATGCATTATATAAAAATTTGAGTGATTTATAACATCTGTATAGTTTATTAAATTTTCTGAACCAAAAAATAGTTAATATGTCTACTCAATGTAGAAAAGTTAAGAATTCATGTGAAACTAGTTAATTTCCTATAAATTGGGATAAATTTTGTACTATTAGTATTCATGTATGTAATAAATTGTGAATCCGAATAATGAAAATTTATGTCAGTTTGACTATTTTTACATGTGATAACATCACTGTTAGAATTTTCAGAAAATATGTGTAATTCAGAAAAATGTAAATTTTGGTATGCATGATGGTTAGACTGTGATGAATTTCTGGTTAAATTTCCGTACTGAACTGATGACAATAGCTATATAAAGTTGTTTTATGTTAGATATTAATAATTAATGCATGCTAATATGATTAGTGTTTAATTCTGCAAAATTTCAGCATGATTAGAATTGTTGTAAAAACTTGCTTAATACTGAAAACAGTAGTACCATGTTAGGTAATACTGAAGAATGTAAATGTGCGAACATGAGATGAATGCGTAAATATTTTGTATTTAGAAGTGTGTTGAAATTGAGAAAATGTATTAATGTGCCAATGGGTGACACTGCTACCTTAGAGGGCTGTGGAACTGTACTGTGGTAAAGTCCCCACGGGAAAGTTCAAAGTGTGTGATGTCCCATGGGCATTGGGATTAAATCCTGGAGGCGAACAAGTATCGCTGGTTAGGGTGGAGAGTGCTTCTCCCGGTTCTGCGCAGTAACTAAGATTAATCACTGGAATGCCTAGGTGATTGATATGTGATGTGATTAATGTGTGTCCTTCTAAAGTGGTTTGGGCTATGTGTCACAGCATTAACGAAAAGTGAAAATGTGTTTAAGTGAAAAGAAATGTGTAAATTGTGAACCTGTGTAAGTGAATATGTGTTCATGAAACTCTTATGAAAACATGCAAAAATGATAAGTTTCTTGTGAATGTGACATGATAGTAGTAAAACAACGAGCTTTCTACTAATATAAATGTGTTAACTATGTGAAACATTATCTTAGAATTCATGTTAAATTAGTTGTTATGAAATGTGTAAATTTATGTGTAAAATGATCAACATGTGGCATATGAATGAAATCAGTTTAGCATATTGAAAAGTGTAGAAAGCATGTGATAGGATTAGTTTATTGTGTATAAAATTAAATCCCATGTGTAAAATACGTAGAAATCATGAATAGGCTTCTGTTTGAAAAACTGTCACTTCCATGCATTATGTGTAAATGATGTAGCATAAGGATATGGAGATTACTTGATGCATGTATGTTTAGTGTGCTTGGTGTTACTTGTTGAGTTCTTTTGAACTCATTCTTGCTTCGGCGTACAGGTGCAGACGTTTCTACTTCTTCCGAGGAGATCGTTAGGAGCGACTCGGAGCGAGAGTAGGAGAGATTGTTGTGGATTTAGTATTGTACTTTTCCTTACTTCATAGTATGTAATAAAGACTCTGCGTAGTCTCATGTGGACAATGTATTTATTTTATTTCAGTTATGAACAGTTAGCTCTCTTTCTACTATATACGGACTTCTTTTCAGTTTTTTAAATTCCGCTGTCATGAGATATATTATATTTGTGTATGTTTCAGCCTATTGTACTAGTGTTGGGTAAATGTCCCACTTTGGCGATGCTTTCTATATCGACGTGGGTTGGTGGAACCGTACCGATATAAAGAGGGTCGTTACACTGGGGCTCAAGTAGGAGCCAGAAACGGAGTTGGCAATCTTCATCACAGCTTTAGGGGTTTGAACCCTCCTCCTTTCTATGGATCCCCCAATCCAGATGAGGCAAAGAATTGGCAAGAGGAGATAGAAAGGATTTTCCAAGTTATATTGTGTTCAAATCGGGAGATGGTATTACTAGATACCTTCCAATTTAGCAAGGATGCTAGGGCATGGTGGAAGGCAACATCGGCTCACCTAACTAATGTGGCAAAACTGCAATGGGCAATTTCCTAAAGATATTCTGGGGAAAATACTTTTCTAAAAGAATCAAGGAAAAGAAAGTTGCGGAGTTTGTCGCGCTTAGGTAGAAGGGAATGTCCGTGGCTGAGTGTGAGGCTCAGTTCTCTTGCCTGGATGTGTATGCCCCACCCCTAGTGGGCACTGAAAGACTGAAGGCGAATAGGTTCATGGATGGGCTTAAGCCCATGTTTATTGAAAAGCTCAGACCATAAAACATTGGTACTTACACCGAGATGGTCTAGAGAGCCCAACTAGTGGAGGATATGATGGCAAAAGTTGAAGGCATGAGGGGAAAGGAGACAACAAGGACGGTTTTCGTAAAGAAAGGAGCGGCCAATACTGCAGCAACCTTCCGAAACAACAACAACAACAACAACAATACCAACAACAACTATAACAACAACAACAACAATACCAAGTACTAGAAGGGACTATGCTATACACAAGAAAGTCAAAGTGGAAGGAAGACAGTTAGCTGAGAACTGTCGATCCTACGACAAGCCGGGGCACCGAGCCAAGGAATGCTGGAAGAAGCTCGGAGCATGCTTAAAATGTGGTGGTCGTTACCACCATATTTCCAACTATTCGATGTTGAAAGACCAACCAGGAAGAGCACAGACTGCACCCCGATGTCAAGGATGTCTTAATGCCGTGGTAGAAGCTGACCTACCCGAGGAAGGGGGTATGGTGGAGGGTATCATTCATATTCATTCTCAACCTGCTTTTTTCTCATTGATACTAGAGCTGCATATTCATTTTGTTTCCACTGCATTTGCTGCAACTCTACATGTTAAACCAACCCCGATGAAATCTAAACTCACTGTAGCTTCTCCACTTGGATTTGAATCGGAGCTTACACAGTACCTACCTAAATGTGAAACCATGATTGGAGAGCATAATTTTCGACTCTAGTTGACAATCAGGTCGACTCACAAAGTCTGCCCAGCAAGCTCCTCATGAACAAGTTATAGTAGTGTCGACTCTATTTGAAAGTCAGGTCAACACTAGTGTCCTGCCAATATATTAGAACTGATATTTAGTCAGTAGTGTCGACTCACATGGAAACCTGAGTCGACTCACATTGCGTGAAAACTCAGAAACGTGCAGAGTATGATATCCAATGGCCGTGATTTATTTCTGAGATCTGTGTGGGGATTTTATTATTACCAAAATGCCCTTTCATCTAAGTGGCAATGAGGAAAAGGACTTTTGGACACGTGGCGGCCTTGAGTGCATTCTAGGTTACTGTGCACATCTCTCTCACGTACATGGGACTGCACAGAGGCTATAAAGGCTCTCTTATCTCATCTGGAGCAGCCATCCATCCATTTCATCCAAAAGGACATGGAGATCAAGGCCAAGCAGGGGAGAAAACATTGGAGTGCTGAAAGATGAGCAGATCAAGAAGAAATACAGCAGAGGAAGAAGGAGGAATCGTGCAAAGCAATAGATCTGAAAATAGAGCATCGTGGATTGAAGCAGTGCTCCATCTGATCTTCTCAAGAACCTTCAATTCAAGCTTCTGCAGATCATCTTCAACAAGGGACATCCAATTCACCTATCTTTTACTCATTTTATTAGAGTGTTCTTCTCAATCTATCTTTGAGTGCTCATGAGATCTATACATGCATTCTGTATAGATTTCTGTGTGCATGTAAGGGTGTGAATTAGATCAATGCTAGAGGATCTGATTTTGTGTGGATTTGATCTAGCTAGTGTGGTTTGAGCCGTCATGCTCATGTGTATGGTCTGAGCCGTCGAGCTCTGTATACGTGTGGTTTGAGCCGTCGAGCTCAAGTGTGTGTTGTACTCGGTTTTGAGTAGTGTGGCCTCACTATGTGAGAGGTGGATGTAGGAATCACTGGTGTGATTTTCGAACCACCTAAAAATCTCTTGTGCAGTGGTTTGATCTATTTTCTGCGCTAGATGCATGCATAGGAATTTTGCATTCACACTACTTGTCTAATTGCTTCACACATCATATACACACATTCACACATCAGATCAGTAAGATTGTCTATCTGAATGGATCTATGATTTGAAGTAATTTTAAATTGCTTAAGCTTCCGCATTTAATTGGTGTCAGATGTATTCAACCCCCCCTTCTAGATCTATTCATCAACCTATTCGATCGTACAGTAGCCTCCCTGCCAATCTCATATGTTTAGATATGAAGGGTTATGACGCTATATTTGGTGTCTACTGGTTGATTAAGTATGACGCCGATGTTAATTGTCGTCATAGGAGGGGGTTAACCTTTGCCAGACCAAATTTGTGACGACCCAACCAGCAAACTGGCCCAACAACCATGCTAGTTGGTAGACTTCCCAGGAAGGTCACCCATCCTGGGACTACTCCCAACTGAGCACGTTTAACTTCAGAGATCTTTTCCTGCTCGAGCTCTAAAAATGACTAGTCTGAGTTGTTGGTACTTTGCAAATTTAGTCCATTTAACATATTCTTATATGAGGTGTTACAAAATCTCCCTAAACTATCTTTTCTTGGCATTCGTTACCGCACACACCCTATCATTATCTCTTCCCTAAAAGCTTCCAAGTTGATCAACCATGGTTGTGATGCTCTCCTATTTTCGGTCACTGCGACTAAAAAGAAGAAACCCATTATTAAGGAGATCCCCATAGCCAGAGACTACCTCGACGTCTTTCCAGAAGACTTACCTGGAATACCATCTGAACTGGAGGTAAACATCACCATCGAGTTACTCCCTAGGGCAGCACCGGTGTCCAAAGCTTTACATCACATGTCCCCTATTGAATTGCAGGAGCTGAAAAGGCAGATCCAAGAGTTGTTAGACCAAGGTTTCATCAGGCCCAGCACATCCCCGTGGGGAGTGCCGATACTATTTGTCAGAAAGAAGGATGGAACTATGAGACTTTGCATTGATTATCATTAGCTAAATCAGTTGACAATAAAAAATAAGTACCCATTGCCCCACATCGATGAACTATTTAATATGATCTCCGGTGCACAATACTTCTCTAAGATCGATCTAAGGTCAGGCTACCATCAGCGAAGGATCAAGGAAAAAGATATACACAAGTCAGCATTTCGGAGTAGATATGGTCACTACGAGTTCATGGTTATGCCTTTTGGCTTAACAAATGCTCCAACAGCCTTTATGAAACTTATGAACAATATCTATAGGCTATACTTAGACCAGTTCATAGTGGTGTTCATTGTTGATATCCTTATTTACTCCAAGTCTAAGGAAGAGCATGAAGAACACTTGAAGATTGCTCTGTAAGTGCTTAGAGACAATCAACTCTATGCAAAACTTAGCAAGTGTGAATTCTAGATGGAGGAGGTATCTTTCCTTGGTCACAACATATCCAAGGAAGGCATCTCTATAGATCCTTCTAAAGTGGAAGCTGTGAAGAATTGGGAAAGGCCGACAACTGTGTCGGAAATTAGAAGCTTTCTGGGTCTAGCTGGTTACTATCATCGTTTCATTAAAGACTTTTCAAAGATAGTTGTACCACTAACCAGACTTACCAAGAAGGAGAATCCATTCATATGGACTGTTGAATGTGAAGACAATTTCATGTCATTGAAGGAGCACTTAACTTCAGCACTTATACTGACGTTACCGGTAGCCAGAGGAAGTTTCAAAGTATACACAGACGCATCGGGAATCATTCTTAGCTGTGTGTTGATGAAAAATGTGAATGTCGTATGCTATGTGTCCAGACAATTGAAGAAGCACGAAGATAATTACCCTGTGCATGACCTAGAGCTAGCATATGTAGTCTTCGCTTTGAATATATGGCGTCATTACTTATATGGTGAGAAGTTCATTGTATTTTCTTACCATAAAAGTTTGAAATATCTATTTTTTCAATAGGAATTGAACATGAGACAACGGAGGTGGTTGGAGTATCTCAAAGACCTCGACTTCACTATTCAATATCATCCAGGAAAAGCAAATGTCGTGGCAGAAGCTCTTAGCAAAAATCCAATGGCTACCTTATCAAGTCTCATGGTGGGAGAATGGAGGTTATTAGAAGACTTTGCCCAGCTGAATATAGAAGCGAACACCAAAAGGAAGGGGTGTCAGATTGCTATTGTTAGAGCGCAACTGTAATATCCTGAAAGTCTGGATCGTAGTTTATCGGATTTGGGGGCCAGTGTGTGGCCCATTGGTTGAATGTGTGTATTTACACATGTTTTTACAGGTTTGTGTAGCAGGGTGTGAGGCTGGAGGGTTAAAGATCCCAACCCAAACAGACCTCTGGCGGGTTCATTAAGAACGCGACCAACACAGTCGTCGCGATTCTTAGTTGAACACGACCACCTGCTATGTCGTGATTTAGAACCACTTTTACGTGAGTGTGGCTGCATGCGCACTGTGTGGTGCATGCAGGGGTGTCGAGGTTAAATTGCGACGGCGAGGTACGTCGCGTTTTAAACGCGACGACCCGATATGTCACGATTTAGACTATGTATTTTGAGCTTCTACCCTTGGCCGAATAGTGCAGTTGCACTGCTCAACTGAAGGGAGGTTTGCTAAAGGATTTTGGGGCGATTTTGACTATTTTCTATCCATTCAGCATGGTTCCGGCGTGAGGAGGTGCTCGGAGTGTGGGGAACGTTCGAGCGGCGTTGGTTTTGGATTCCATCATACCTTCTCCTCTAGGGAGTTCTGCCTAGATCACGACGTTTAGATTCCCTTGACGCTTCGGCACTCCTTGTCTCCCTTTGGTCTGGTCCTTTAGTATGGGAAAATTGGGAATTCGGTGTTCATGACTCCCACATCATAGGCAAGCGCCCATTTTCTTCCAGCATGCATCCTCTTGATGTCCTGGCTTATCGCAGAATTTACAACACTCTCTGATTGGTTCCTCTTCCACTTTGATCTTCTTATATTTACTTACACTATTTCCCCCATTTGGTTCCTTGTTTTCATTGTGGTTGGAGTGAGGGGTTCTCGTAGTGTTGAATGCTCCCTTGCTCACTATGCTGCTCCTAATGTTTTCGGCTATGGCCAGTGAGTCCTCAAGTAGTAAAGCCTTTCTAACCATCTCTGGATATGTCTGTAGATCCATTGGTCTCAACTAGGTGATGTATTAAGGTTTGAGTCCGTTCAGAAATAGTTTGGCATTCAACAGTTCAGTTTGGACCAAGTGTGGGGCATAATGAGCCAGTTTAGAGAACTGGGCCTCGTACTCAGCTACGGACAGGCTCTGTTGCTTCAGGTTGGTGAACTCCGCCGCTTTCCTCTCTTGTACTCTATCATAGAAGTACTTGTTGTTAAAGTACTCCTTAAATTGTTCCCAGGTAGCCTGGGCATCTCCTAGTGTAGCTTCAATGGACTCCCACCAGGTATGTGCTTCTCGCTCCAGCTGATACATAGCTAGAGTAACCTTATTCTCGTCGATGCATCCCATCACACGGAACGCACGTTCCACTTCCTTAAGCCAGTGCTCAGCTTCCTCTGGGTCAGTGCTACCCCCGAACCTAGGTGGGTTCATGCTTCGGAAATTCCAGTGGAGAACTCCCTAAGTCTCTACTCTACCCTGAGTAGCTTGCAGTAAAGCCTGGGTCAAAGTATTAATCGTCCTCTGCAGGTCTCTTTCATGTGCAGTGGCCAATGCAGTCCTTCAAGATAACCACATTATGTTTATTAGATAATAACTTTATCACAACTTAATTCTATCTAAATGACTTAGCCCGTGTTTCTACC
The DNA here is from genome assembly GCA_014218235.1 of Colocasia esculenta. NCBI lineage: Eukaryota > Viridiplantae > Streptophyta > Magnoliopsida > Alismatales > Araceae > Colocasia > Colocasia esculenta. Next base: position 100,145,602 of record CM024757.1, read on the forward strand.
CCAATCTCACTATTGGTTTTGACATGTTGACACAAGGGGTTTAGTTTTGACTAAGCCCATCAATTTCCTGTTTGCCTAAAACTTAAGGGAAAGCCTAGGCTCTGATACCAACTGTCACGCCCCGACTTTTAGCAGCGGAAAATAAACGTCGAGAGCGTGAGCGATATAAGTGTGCATATTACAGTCGAGTAATTCAGAGTAACAACTAAATATAACACAAGACTAAAGACAATAATATTGTCAGCCAACATAATCTTTATTTCATTCCAACAACTAGTTTAAACACCTTACATAGTTAGAGCCAATAACTGGGCCCAATATTGTATCTCAAATACATATGACATCAAATGAAATAACTTCTCTATTACAGACTCTATGAACTCTAACTTTAATGGCTGATGTGCTAAGTAGACTGGTACGCTTGAGCAGCTCATCACTCGTCCCTAGTCCCATCATTCTCTAGTTCCTCATATTCATCACCTAAAAATATTAAGGAAAGCAGGTGTGAGTGCACTAGCACCCAGTAGGATTTATATCTCGTGGTGCAGGCATGCTTAACATAATTAACATATTAACAGTGGCAATACTTTCATGCAATGCTCATGACAATAACGATAGTGACAAATCCAATCGATAGCATGTACGAGTATGACAATTCTCATATGGGACGGAACGATTATCAATGAGATAGATGACAGAACGATCACTTGACATGTAGAGGAAATTCAATAGCATGTAGCATGTACAATGGATATCTCAAATTGAATTCCGTAGAACTCCAATGGACAATGACATGTAGGATTCAATAACAGTGACATGTACAATAGATTTGGCCCTTTCACATATAACAGTTCAATCAGTTCAATTAATCAATCAATCATTCATTCAATAACAATTTTGAAATTACCTAGATCAATCTTACATTCAATTAGGTGATTGCCGGACACCTCAATGGGTTATATACTCTCACGATTATAAGTATTTCGGGTGCTCCTCCTAGGACCAAATAGGGCCCTATTTGCACAAGCATAGTTGTGAACCGAAGTTCCAATAGTTTTTGGTAATTCCATTCATTCATTTATGGCCAACATGATTTTTCAAGTAATGGACAATGATGATAGAGAATAATGCAAGGGGACATGATCCAGATTAATTTCGGCAGCATAATGGCTTATTCTCATTAGTTCAATCTTTATATTTAATGGCTTGGTTTCAACATTATCAAATCACTCTCACGAGAAGAATATAAGAAGAGAGGTGCATTCTATCTTTCAGGTACTTCATTGGTACAACCAACTCAGTCTTCATGAGGGAATCCATGAAGTACGGAGATTTACGGAGGTCTTAGAGAAAAGGTCGCTAGTCTATCGATACGGAATGACCGACAAAGAGCTTCCAATTCCCCAAGAAGGGGCTGCCTATATGTGCAAAGTGACGTGTAGAGCATGTCCCAATCCATAATCCACCGATTAAAACAAGACGGAAAGCTTATAACAATCAACATGACATGTATGCAATTTAATCTATCACATGGTTGTAGTGCTTTTATCATGTAATTACTTTCCAATTTATGGGCAAGACAGAGTATAGATGTAGCATGTAACAATCACATGATCACATGGATGAACTCAATCAATCATTTACACTTAGAATAGATGTTCATATTCTTAAAATTTTCATGTAGGTTAATCACTTTTAGGCCATTGCATAACTATATGACATGATGTAACATAAGAACATACATAAACTAGACTAAACAGATCTTTAAAATAGTCTCGGGTCGGCCTTAAAATCACGTCGGAACCAGTCGACGCACTTCAAGAAGCCGTAAATAGCTAAACATCGTTCTGTGACAGCTAACAAAATCGTGACGTACCTACCCATCACGTTTAAATCGCGACAGGGATCATCGACGCGTTCATGCTACCTCTCTCTGAATCGCGACGGGTCAACCCGTCACATTCAAGTGATAGTTTTAAAATTTGAATAGAAAAATTACAGAAAATATTTGGGTGGGAAAACGAGTCAAATCGCGACGGCCTATGCATCGCGTTCATGACTAGCGCTGAAAACCATGCAGCACACAGTTTCATGCAACGTTGTTAACCAGTCAGACATTAAAATGTGATGGACCTATCGGTCGCCTTTCAAAAAATCGTGATGTACCAGTACGTTGCGTTCATGCATGCGGAAATCGCGACGTCTGGATACGTCGCGGTACTTGATCATACCCGAAAACGCAGAAACAATGTTACACCCTTCATGATTGACCTATAACTTGAAATATAATGACATTTAGATAAAGCTCTTAACACAAAAAATGACGAGGACATCTAGTAGAAGAAGTTTCATGTTTTGGGTTTTACCCAAATCGACCTCGGTTTGCGTGAAACACATGAAGAACACAAAAAAATTGATGAAATCACTTGCATATGAAAGTAGGCTCAATGCCCTACACATTGATATAGGATTTATTTAGATTTGGCCCAAGATCAGCTACCTTTTGGGTTGAAGAAGTCATGTTCTGCAGAAAAGCCCTCGTTCAGACCACTTGGAGGAGAACGCTTAATACACCCGATCTACTAAATGAAAAATAGTAAAACTAGTGCCATTAAGAGATAGGCTCGACCCTCTTTCCAGGGGTATAAGTCTTGCATGGTTTGGTTTAGGTTTGGCTTACCTTTGGTCGACTCCAAGGAGAGCACTCCGCACAGGTCGATGCAGAACGCAACAGAGAAGAAAGCTCCGAGTTGGGGTGATTTCTTCCACTTCTAGTGCCCAAGAATAGCCACCCACGGCCCCAACAATGTGTAAATTAGTCCCCTAGGGTTTCATGACAAGTATATATATGCATCTAGGGTTTTTAGAAGTCCCATTGGGAGTAGGAAAGAAAAGTTACGGTTTGGTCTTTCACCTTCCTTGTTTTGATGATTTCTCACCCCATTAGGGTGTAAGAGGCTTTAGGAAGCTCTCTAGTATGGCTAGGCATGAAATTTGGTTGCTATGTGTGAGTAATTGCCTCATGTTTTACCCTAATTGCCCTTTTCTAATTTCAGCTTAATTAGGGTTACAAATTTCCATGTATTTTTCTTGCTTCCTTTTATTCTTGGGCCAAAGGTGATCCATTGACCCAATTCTAATAATGGGTCATCAATACATGATGTTGGAAGTCTCTCCAACATGTTTATTTAATTTATGACCATGTTATATTTCCGTGTTAACGGTTTTCTGACTTAGTTTCCTATTTTAGATAATTAGTAACATTGTGACGTATAATTGGCCAATCGGATTTTTTGTTGCATGAATGTCTTCGTTGAACACTTAGGAATAATGTTTGGGGTTGATTTATAATTTTTACGGAAGTTTCCGATGTGTTCTTGCACGTACGATAGTGGTACGTACGTTCTACCATTCTGATAATATGAAAATTATTTATTTCCATTTATTTACAATTTTTAAATCACTGACTTTTCCAAGGTGCTACACCATTCCGATAATGGGCTATCAATCCATGTTGTTTAAAGTCCACCCATCATTTTTAATTTAGTTTATGATCACATTTTATACACATGATAATGGATTTTCCAATTTATTTCTTAATTACGATAATAAGTCACAATAACTCTTAAACCTACCCCAAATAATTTTTATTGACCCAAATTTCTTAACGGATCATTAGATGATATTATTTGAAGTCCATCTATGATTTTTATTTATTTATTTTTTGACTCATCTAAGTATGTGTGATAATGATTTCCTGACTTAATCCTTGATTACGATACTCAGTCGCAAAATGCCTTAAACTTTGACCATCCAATTTTCCTTTGCACGAATTTCTTCATGGGTCATTAGGGAGTATTATTTAGAGTTGAGCTATAATTTCTACGGAATTTTCTAATGGTTTTTTGTATGTATGTTAACGTACGTTTTTTTGCTATTTCAATTTTATCATTTTCAATTTATTTATATTTTTTCAATTACTGAATTTCCGGGGTGTTACAACTGTGGTTGAGAGGGAAGGAGAGGGATGAGGCTAAAGACACCAAGGCGTCAGCCAAGATGTTCTGAGAGCGAGGAGTATGAATATAAATGAGCTTTCTGAATTGCTTAGCTAGGAATGTGACCAAATCTTGATAAGGCTGAAGAGTGTGCAGAATTAGTCCTAAAGGGAATCTAGAAGGGGGGTTGAATAGATTACTACCAATTTAAAGCAAATAGACCTTAATTTCGAGATTAAGAGAGATTATGGAAAACTGGTGAGAATGTAGATCAAATTCAAGTCAAATTGTGTGTGCATAGTGTGTACTCAAGATTAGCAGTGCGGCAAAGATGAGATTAAACAATCGTGCCTATCAATCATCTAACAATAGACAAGGCAAACCACAGGACACGATGATTTAAGGTGGTTCGGATTACACAATTTGTGTATCCTACATCCACCGGCCACACACACACGCCAAACTGCTTATAAGCGAGTTCAACATAAATAATCACACACACAAAAGATCTGAGATGATCAAGACCTCAGATCAAACCACACACACGTGAATTGAGCACAAGGATTGCTCAATTCAACATCACACACTTGAATTGTAGAAATGTAGTGCAAGGAAGAATTCAGAGTAAGGGGAAACATATGAAATGGTTGAATTCTTCAGATTCTTCATCCATATCCTCTTCTAACTTCGAATTGTAGATGATGTGATGTGGATGCTTGAACTCTGAGGACGAATTTTGTCCAATTTGATCTCCTAGTTGTTGGTCCTTGGAGCTTGGGGCAGAGCACTAGGGAGCCTTCCTCTGGTTGCTTCTAAGCTTTGGAAATGGTGTGGAGGCTCCTTAGTCCGAAAAGGAGGCTAAGGGGACTTTATATAGGTGTGTTCTAGTCTCACACAGCCATTGGGATTCATGTGTACGAGAAAAGGACACCCTAATAAAGTGCACATGTTGCTCACGTGTTGGAGCTTAACTGGTGGTTGTTGATAACTATACAATTTTTCAGGTTAAATTTCATACATATAGTTAACTTTAGACCGTCTGTGTCCATAAATAATGTGCATTTTGATGGTAATTTTCATTTCATCTGTAAATAATTTTTTTGAACATATTAGTTGTTAGATTTTCATTTAAATAAGCCATTTCTTTTATTCACTTTGAAAAATAAAAGTCATTTGTAAATAAATATTGTTACAATAATAGTCTTGTAAATATCTTTAGTGGTAAATAAATAGGGATAAATAAATAAATAAAATTTTAAAACCCCACCCCATCCCATTAAATAAATTTAAACACTCCACCCAACACCATAATGACACATACCCACCCCTTTAAGATCCATTGTGCCCTTGCCTCTCATCTCACTAGAATGTGCCACATACCCCCACTTAACTTTTTTTACCCTGTCTTCGCCACCAGATGCTGCTGGAAGCAGCTAGAAGGGCGGCTGGTGCTTGGCGGTGCTGTGCAAGGAGGGCATGGCGATTTGAGCCCAGGCGGGAAGAAGGTGAGCAGGCGCAGGGGCGACGGCTGCTGATGGCTGAGGTGGACGGCTGGGCCAAGCTGGGGTGTGCTGGCGCGATGGAGCTGGCCGCGGCCAGATCTGGGCCAGGCGCCGTGCGGTGTGGAGCGATGGGTGTGTGCAGATGGAGGGTTGGCGGTGCGGCTGGCGTGATGGTGCAGGCGCCAGGCGGTGCTGTGCAGGCGGTGCGCTGCTGCGGAGGCGGGCCCGTGCGTGGCAGTTGGGCGGCCAGGGTGCTGGAGCTCCTGTTGTGGAGGCCTGTGCTGCGTGCGTTGGGCTGGAGCTGGCCAGATGGAGCCCGGATCGTGAGGCTGCTGTGGATGGGCTGCAGGCGTTGGTTGCTGGCGCATGCAGATGTGAGGTGTGTGCGGATGGGCCAGATGTGCCAGAGCTAGGGACCTGGGCTACCAGCGCCCAGGTGTGCGAAGCTGGCGGATGGCTGTGCGAAGCAGCAGCAGTGCGATGGATGAGCTCTGGCGTGCGCATCCGGAGCAGGGGCGATTCGTGCTGAGCTGGAGATCCTGCCGACGTGGCGATCCTGGTGCGCACTGGAGAGGAAGCAAGAAGACCCGGAAGCCTATATAAAGGGACCCCAAGGTCCTCCGAAGGGGTCTGCTGGGAGCTTTGGTTGGTTAGAATTTTAGAAATTTTAGTTTACTATTTCCTGTATTTCTCTGTTCTTCCATGGTGCAGTGAGGGGGACGAATTGTGAGAGATTGAGAGCTTAGCCAGTTCAGATTTTAGTTTAATTCTTGCCATTTCTTCTGTATTTCTTTGTTTGAGCAGAGCATGGAAGAGTTCTCCAGTTCGATTAGAGAGGAGTTCTTGGGGGTTTTTGTTTAACTTTCTTCTTCCTGTAGAATTGCAGAGTAGATTTGAGTTCGAGTTGTAAAGGAGTTTTAGTTTAGAAATTAGAATTTGTTTCTGTTCTTCTGTACGCATTCAGAGTATTTGGAGAAATTTTCTTGCATTTTCTTATGTGTTCTGCCTTTCTATTGCAATTTCCTTCCAGTTCTCTATTAACTGCTGTGTGAGAGGATGAGGACTGAGCATTCTTCTTCTCTTCTTCCGACTGTTTAACATTTTTTCTTTATGGAATTCGGCTGCTCCAGATGGTTGGTCAGAGGAAATTGCTCTATATTTCTTCTGTATACTGCAAGTTTCAGTGTTTAGAGGAGATCGATCCAATGGAGTTCTTCTGTTCTGCTGAGTCAACTGCTTCGTTTGCTTCTTCCCGTCTGTGAGGGATTCCAGAGGGTTTGGGGTTCAGGTTTGTTGCTTTGTCCATTTCTTCTGCAATTTATTTGGTTGATGTGGCTGCGGGGAGAGAGAGCAGATCCGGAGTTCTGATTTTTGCTTTTGATTTCTTCTTCTCTGCTACTAGCTGTTGGTTGGGGAGGTCGGATGTTCTTCAGTATCTTCTATAAGATTGCTGAAGAGTTCGACATTTGAACATGTGAATTTTGTTTCCATTCTTCTGCTTGTGATCAGATCTGTGTAATTCAGTCTTTTTAAATTGTTCAGCATTTAAGAAGCTTACGAATTGTTGCTGCCATTCTTATGTGTTAATTTCTTTTCTTCTGTGACGAGGATCTCAACATGTGGGAGACGGGAATTTTTGCTTTTCTGCTGAGATTGTTCTGGAGAGGAGTGTGAGTGGATGCTTGTTGGCTTGGTCTGTTAGTAAGAGTTCTCAGTTTAATTTTACTATTTTGAGAATTTAAATCTTGTTATGATCAATTGAATGTGATATTGTGGGATTCTAAATCACACTGTAGCTTTTAGTGAACTAGGTGGATTTAAGTCGAATTTTACTGTTGGATCTTTCATGTTTCAAGTCGAACTAGTTTAAATCAGTTCCTTCGTCCTCTCCGTGATATGACCTGTGCTCACCATTGTGCTAGTTCTTCTTTATGATTTTAGTTTGTGAGACAGTTTACAGAAGGCGAGCATTTTGACCTGTGCAAGAACTTTGAACAACGAAAGCGCACAGTCAACAATGTCGCGCGTTTCATCTTGGCGCCGTTGCCGGGAGGCATTAGAGTTTGATTTTAATTTCTGTTTTGATTTGATCTCATTTGCATTGGGCTTCTATTGACTTGTTTGTTGGGCTTTTATTTCAGATTTGCACAAGAGTGAACTTGGAGATTGGGCTTGCACTTGAAGCCCATTGGAGGGGACTTGCTGATTTCTGTTTTTACAATTGTTTTAATTCAAAATTTAGATAGAAGAGAGGAGTGAAGCTTGTAGTGAGGATTGATGTACTCTCTGTGCATGTACGAGATTCTTTCTTTCCTCGTTGGCATGAATAATTGGCCTCTTTTGTGGTTTGATTGTTTGGCATTAGTCTATAGTTATCACTTCATATTTTCTTAGTTAAATTCATTTCATTCAGTTTTAAAAACCAAATAAAAATCAAAAAAATTCTAAAATCTAAAAATTTTTCCAAATCGCTCTTTCATGTTGCCGTTTGTTTGTAAATAAATTTTCATCCTCTCAAGATTAAAACACATGTTTTAGGACATTCATCATTTTAATTGTCATTTCATTCTTGCATTGAAGAGAGCGGGGAAAGGTACGACTTCCACCACTGTTTCATGCATTAGTCTTAGCATAGAAAACCCTTGTTAAAATTGATCTGTGCATTTCACTTTTTAATGGGACTGCTTAAGGGCTTTACCCATTAGATAAAAAGATAAGGTGAGGGATTTCATCACCCTTTCCTTTGCCCAAAATCATAAAAAATTCACATTCCTGCATCGTCCGAAACTTTCAATAAAAACAGTAGACTTGGCCCTAGGGTTCATAATTAGATTTGTTCTTTCTTAATTCTAAACTTCTCTTTAAGTCTGTGTCTAGGATTAGAGGTTAAAAAGCTTACGCTTAAGTGCGCTAGAGGTTATTTAATTGGTCCTTGCGAAAGCAAGGGGGCCCTCCCTCTACTCCACCCTCTTACCTGGCCAGTACAAAAAGATTAGGATTGACTTAGCAAGCATAAATCTGATTTTGAGAAATTAACATAAGTCCAATGAACACTTAGTGGTAGGTTAATTTTATATGAAATGTTTGTTTGTTTGTGTTTGTTAAAAATTCATCAAAATCAATAAAAATCTTAAAAATTCAAAAATCATAAATAGAGGCTTTTTATCTGTGCTGCTTGGTAGACGTTCCCAATTTAGATTTGGCCCAACCTATAGACGAGATTGAAAGATTTTTCCATAGGATGGCCAACCAAACCAGAACCAAGTTTCTAAAACTTAGAAGAGGCTGCACCCAGACAGATGAAGGAATACTTTCATTCCTTCTGACTATCACCTGCCCTTGCATTAGGCCGGAAATTCCGGCAATCATTTTGAGATTAACCTGGAACCATTCAGATGCTGCCATCGTTTTATGGCAATCCCATGAAGACCCTTATAGGCATATAGATGAATTCATAGAGATTTGTTCCACCGTAAGGATCCAGAATTTTACAGAAAATGCCTTAAGGTTGACCCTATTTTCCATTCTCCTTAAAAGACAAGGCTAAACATTGGTTGGGAACCATAGGGAGAACTATCACAACATGGCCAGAAATGCAGCAGAATTTTTAAAGAAATTTTTACCCCGATTGGCCGAACAACACCATGAGAAGAGCAATCACTGGATTCTCCCAACACCCGGAGAATTAATGCACGAATCAGGGAGAGATTGAAGGAGTTGCGTAGGAAATGCCCCCACCATGGTTTGTCGAGGTGGCAAATAGTTCAGCTTTTTATGAAGGTCTGACAGAATCAAATAGGCAAATGGTTGATGCTTCGTGTGGGGGAGCATTCATGACTAAGAGTGAGGATGAGGCATATAATCTTTTTGAAACATTAAGTGAGAATTCCATAAATCATGCCTCACTCTACTCTTATGAGAGAGCGTTAGGACCTGTAAAGAAGGCAGGGATGTATGAAGTAAGAGGAAGAGGGGAACCAGACTCTAGGGTAGAAGATCTGATAGCTAGACTTGACAAAGATTGGAGCAGAAGTTGGAACAGAAATTTGATCAATTATTATCTTTGACTGGGCAACGCCACACCCAATTTTTCTCAACAACCTGAAACTTGTGCTATGTGTGCTAGCCCAGCTCACCCCACCAATGCATGTCCCACTACTGCCCAATTACCTCCTTTCATTCAGGACAAGTCCAAGCTGCTCAAGGCTTCTACAAACCCTCCTATGATCCATACTCTAACTCTTACAATCCTGGTTGGAGAAATCACCCGAACTTTTCATGGAAAAATCATCTGAACAAGTTTCCCAACCTGCCTTCAAGCAATCTATGTTACGGTCAATCCTATCCCAATCAGAATTCGGATTGGGCCAATCTTCTAAACTCAAACCTCCACAATTCCAAGGAAATCAAAATTCCAATCAATTTGCTCATACAATTTCCAACAACCTTCATATCAACACCACCACCTCCTCAACCCAATTGGGATGATAAAATGAACCAACTCCAAAACATGATGGCAACTCTATGTCAAACTGTGCAGAACAACAACTCAAATCAAAATTTTCAACAAAATTTGACAAGGATAGAGTCGCAAATTGCTGATGTATGTCAAAGGAGGAGACTGGCCAATTACCAAGTCAACCGTAGCAAACCCAAGAAACAACCCTCCTGGATTCTACCAAACCCTCAATACCATCAGGGTCAGGGGTACAGACCACCACCTGCTAGACAAAATGCACCTCCACCACAGAACTCACAACAAGCTTTTGTCCAGAACATTCCTGCACCTCAAAATCAAAACCAACCTATACAACAGGATCATCCTCCTGCCCAAGCTAGGGGCCCACAAGTAGAAAATGCAAAAACTGTGTCTACCTTAAGAAGTGGAAAATCAGAATAAATCCTCACCCACACATGTCAAATGAGGATAAAGAAAATGAAAACGAAATTGAAATTGAGGAAGAAATTGAAGAAAATGTTGCAAAAGAAAAATCCAAGGGAAAAGAGAAAATAATTGAAGAACCCTAGACAAAACCAAGACAAGTAAAGACCCAAGTTGTTACATCCAAGAGTTCCTTTTCCTGAAGCTTTAAAGCCAAAATCCAAAAACAATCCACTGGTAATGAAGAACTCTTAGAACTGTTTAAGCAAGTTCACATCAACATTCCTCTCCTTGATGCTATCAAGCATGTGCCTACCTATGCCAAATTCCTAAAAGAAATGTGTACTCCAAAACGTGAAGTGAGGAACAAAACTGAAACAATAATTCTCCCAGAAATTGTGAGTACCATTGTCTTAAACCAACTCCCTAAAAAGCTCAAAGATCCAGGCACTCCACTAATTCCTTGCACCATCGGTGGAGTCACTTTTGAGAGCGGCCTTTTAGATTTGGGAGCCAGTGTCAACCTCCTACCTTCTGCCATTTTTGAGAAGTTCAAGCTAGGAGAGTTGAAACCCACTTCTGTTGTCCTCCAACTAGCCGATCGTTCTGTCACCACTCCTAAGGGCTTAGTTGAGGACGTGATTGTAAAAATCAATGATTGTTACTTCCCTGCCGATTTCATCATTTTGGACATGAACACTCCCCAAGATTTGACTCAGTCCACCATTATCCTTGGTAGACCTTTTTTGGCCACAGCTAGAGCCAATATTAACTGTGCTACCGGGATGATGGATATATCATTTGGAGATAGGCGGGTTAGTATCAACATTTTTAGGGCATCTAGGCATCATGATGAAGGAGAAAGCTGTCTAGTGGTAGACACCTTGGAAGAGTCTTGTGTGGAAGAAGCAATAGACCAACCCTGTGCTCTAGGGTTTGAGGGAGAGGAAGGACAATTTAATTCTATGTTTCAAGATAATGATCCATCAATTCCATTTGAGTGTCCTCCTAAGGTTGAGCTAAAACCACTCCCTGCGAATTTAAAGTACATCTTTTTAGGAGAGAATGAGACATGGCCCATCATAATTGCTAGTGATCTTGAGGAAGGGCAGGAAAGGAAATTGATTGATGTTTTGAAGAGTCATAGGAGAGCTATAGGTTGGACAATCGATGATCTGAGAGGGATAAGTCCTTAGTTTGCACACATCGCATCTACTTAGAAGAGAATGCCAAAAGTTCAATCGAAATGCAAAGAAGACTTAATCCCAACATGAAAGAAGTTGTTAAGAAGGAAATTGTCAAATGGCTGGATGCAGAATTTATTTATCCCATCTCTGATAGCCAGTGGGTTAGTCCAACTCAAGTTGTGCCTAAAAAGTCTGGACTAACCGTGATTCAAACTGAAAAGGGTGAGCTCATTCCCACTAGGCTGGCTACAGGATGGAGAGTGTGCATTGACTATCGCAAATTGAATGCGATGACCAAGAAAGATCATTTCCCCTTGCCTTTCATTGACCAAATCTTAGAGAAACTTGCTGGCCAAAAATTCTTTTGTTTCCTTGATGGATATTCAGGGTATACCAAGTGGCTATTCACCCTGATGACCAAGAAAAGACCACGTTCACATGTCCATTTGGAACCTTTGCCTTTAGACGCATGCCATTCGGGCTGTGCAATGCCCCTGCAACTTTTCAACGTTGCATGTTGTCTATTTTCTCAGATATGGTTGGGGAATACTTAGAAGTCTTCATGGACGATTTCTCTGTGTTTGGAAATGACTTTGATTCGTGCCTCGACCATTTGACTGAAGTGCTCAAAAGATGCATTAATGCCAATCTTGTCTTAAGTTGGGAAAAGAGCCACTTCATGGTTAAGGAGGGAATTGTCTTAGGGCATATTGTCTCAGGGAGAGGGATAGAGGTAGATAAAGCCAAGGTGAATCTCATTTCCGAATTGCCTCCTCCCAACTCTGTCAAACAAATTCGATCCTTCCTTGGTCATGCTGATTTTATAGGAGGTTCATCAAAGACTTTTCCAAAATTGCAAGGCCATTGACTTCTTTGTTGAAAGACACTCCTTTCATTTTTGACGAAGCCTGTCATAAAGCCTTTGAGGAATTAAAAGACATTTTGACCAGAGCTCCAATTCTACAATCTCCAGATTGGTCATTACCATTTGAGATAATGTGCGATGCTTCAGATTATGCAGTAGGTGCCATTTTGGGCCAGAAAACTGATAAAGGATCTGTGGTGATTTATTATGCAAGCAAACATTGAATGATGCTCAGATTCGATACACAACCACTGAAAAAGAGCTCCTAGCTGTTGTTTTTGCCTTAGAGAAATTCAGATCTTATCTCTTAGGAGCCAAAATCATTGTTTTCACTGACCATGCTGCCTTGAGGCATTTGCTTGCCAAAAAGGATGCCAAGCCTAGATTGATCAGATGGATTCTATTGTTACAAGAGTTTGATTTGGAAATTCATGATAAGAAAGGATCCAAGAATGTGGTAGCTGACCACTTGTCTAGAATAGTTGCCCCGGACTCTATGCCCATTAGAGATGCTTTCCCAGATGAGCACATTTTAGCTGTCTCCAACATTTTATCTCCATGGTACGCACACATTGTGAACTACAAAGTCGTTGGACGAGTACCTGGAGATTGGACCAAAAATGAGAGAGAGAGATTCTTTGCTAGAGACAAGTACTTTATTTGGGAGGACCCGGAGCTATTTTTCATAGGACCAGACCAAGTGATAAGAAGATGTGTCCCTGAGAGTGAGCATCAAAGTGTCCTCAAGTTTTGTCATTCTCTCGCCTGTGGAGGACACTTTTCAGGAAAGAAGACCGCTGCTAAGGTCTTAGACTCTGGTTTCTATTGGCCCACATTGTTTAAGGATGCCCACCAATTTTGTAAGGCCTGTCCTAGATGTCAAACCATGGGAAACATTTCTAAAAAGGACATGATGCCTCTTAACCCATTTTGGTTGTAGAGATTTTTGATGTTTGGGGGATAGACTTTATGGGACCTTTTCCACCATCCTTTGGATACACATACATTCTAGTTGTTGTTGACTATGTGTCCAAATGGATAGAAGCCATAGCCACAAAGACCAATGATCATAAGGTGGTCATCAAATTTGTTCAGAAAAACATCTTTTCTAGAGTTGGGTGGCCCAAAGCAATCATTAGTGATGGAGGACCTCATTTATTAACACCCAATTTAGAACCCTCCTAAGGAAGTATGGGATCACCCATAAGCTAGCAACACCTTACCATCCCCAAACTAGTGGCCAAGTGGAAGTATCAAACAGGGAGATTAAAAACATTCTTCAAAAGTCGGTTAGGCCTGATAGGAAAGACTGGTCAGAAAGGTTAGATGATGCATTGTGGGCCTACCGAACTGCTTTCAAAACTCCCATTGGAATGTCCCCTTACCGGCTTGTCTTTGGAAAATCATGTCATTTACCGGTCGAACTTGAGCATAGAGCCTATTGGGCTATTAAACAAGTCAATCTTGACTTAGCCCAAGCTGGTCAACAAAGGACCCTTCATCTGAATGAGCTAGAAGAGCTCAGAAATGAGGCCTACGAAAGTTCCAAGATCTATAAAGCCAAGGCCAAAGCTTTCCATGATAAACACATTCATAGAAAAACTTTTCAAGTGCATGATAAGGTTTGGTTGTTTAATTCTAGACTTCGTCTGTTTCCGGGAAAATTGAAGTCCCGGTGGGATGGGCCTTACATGGTTGTCAAAGTCTATGACAATGGCGCTGTCGTTATTCTTGATCCTAAAACTGGACAATCGTCTACTGTTAATGGGCAGAGGTTAAAGCATTTCTTTGAAAGCCCACATTCCTTGAAAATTGATTCTACCAAGTTAGCTGAGCCGAATGAAGCCTAATTGCGTCTGGCTGAAGACGATAAACTTAGCGCTTCTTGGGAGGCAACCCAAGTATACAGATTTCTTTTATCAGGTAATTCTCTATCTTACTTTCTTTTCCTGTAAATAAGTAGGGGGGAGAGGTAGAATAAAGCATGCATTCATAGTTCTCACCCTAACCAATGCTTCATTTCCTTTCTGAGCTTGTACATATGCAAATAAAATTCACATGTTTCATATTTGCATAAAATCTTTGAATAAAATGCTTGTCATTTCCTAGACTATGTGTCTGATCTTTAACCATTAAATTTTGTGGTTGTCTCATTCCCTTGCAAGTATCCATGTTAGATAGCATCTAGTAAATGATTACATGTACCTCTTGTCTACCTTATGTAAGGATTTATGGCAGGAAGTTTCATACACACACTACACAGCCACTTAGATTAGCTGAACCCGAATGTAGCAATTTTGTCAAGGCTAGTAGGAGAGAGGTGATTGGTTTTCTCCCCTCCCCTTAAGTGAATTGTGAAGGAAGTGAAGGTATGTGATCAAGGAACTTGACTGTTCATTCTTCCTTAAAGAGGAAAAGAAAAGAAAAGCAAAGCAAAAGCAAAAAGCAAAAGAAAAATATATCCATGAAAAATGCCCGGATCTGAGTAAAGTTGGACTCGCTACTCTTGAAAAGTGATGGGTTGTGCAGCATTGTGGATGAAAAAGAAATAAAGAAATTCTGAGTGCACAAAGTGCAAATAAAGGGACAAAAGTCCTCAGCTCAGATCAAAATAATCCTCAAGGAAGATGGGCAGAATGGAACTGAGAGAAACAACCCAATCTGACTGAACAAGGATCTTACTCTACAATTCTTTTCTTCTCCCTCAAATCAATCTAATCTCGAATACTGCTGAGGTAAAGGAGCTTCAGAAGGGCTGATGTGAACTCTTAAGTGTGCTATCACTCGTGCACTAATTTCTCGCCATAAGCCTTTACAATTAGGAAAGACATATCTCTACATTAATCTTTTGCATGATGGTTGGTTAGCATGAGATATTGTATCCTCTAGTCCTACATTTGGAATAATTTTCATTGCTAAGGGACTAGCAATGTTTAAGTAGGGGAGAGTGATAACTATACAATTTTTCAGGTTAAATTTCATACATATAGTTAACTTTAGACCGTCTGTGTCCATAAATAATGTGCATTTTGATGGTAATTTTCATTTCATCTGTAAATAATTTTTTGAACATATTAGTTGTTAGATTTTCATTTAAATAAGCCATTTCTTTTATTCACTTGAAAAATAAAAGTCATTTGTAAATAAATATTGTTACAATAATAGTCTTGTAAATATCTTTAGTGGTAAATAAATAGGGATAAATAAATAAATAAAATTTTAAAACCCACCCCATCCCATTAAATAAATTTTAAACACTCCACCCAACACCATAATGACACATACCCCACCCCTTTAAGATCCATTGTGCCCTTGCCTCTCATCTCACTAGAATGTGCCACATACCCCCACTTAACTTTTTTTTACCCTGTCTTCGCCACCAGATGCTGCTGGAAGCAGCTAGAAGGGTGGCTGGTGCTTGGCGGTGCTGTGCAAGGGAGGGCATGGCGATTTGAGCCCAGGCGGGAAGAAGGTGAGCAGGCGCAGGGGCGACGGCTGCTGATGGCTGAGGTGGACGGCTGGGCCAAGCTGGGGTGTGCTGGCGCGATGGGAGCTGGCCGCGGCCAGATCTGGGCCAGGCGCCGTGCGGTGTGGAGCAATGGGTGTGTGCAGATGGAGGGTTGGCGGTGCGGCTGGCGTGATGGTGCAGGCGCCAGGCGGTGCTGTGCAGGCGGTGCGCTGCTGCGGAGGTGGGCCCGTGCGTGGCAGTTGGGCGGCCAGGGTGCGCTGGAGCTCCTGTGTGTGGAGGCCTGTGCTGCGTGCGTTGGGCTGGAGCTGGCCAGATGGAGCCCGGATCGTGAGGCTGTTGTGGATGGGCTGCAGGCGTTGGTTGCTGGCGCATGCAGATGTGAGGTGTGTGCGGATGGGCCAGATGTGCCAGAGCTAGGACCTGGGCTACCAGCGCCCAGGTGTGCGAAGCTGGCGGATGGCTGTGCGAAGCAGCAGCAGTGCGATGGATGAGCTCTGGCGTGCGCATCCGGAGCAGGGGCGATTCGTGCTGAGCTGGAGATCCTGCCGACGTGGCGATCCTGGTGCGCACTGGAGAGGAAGCAAGAAGACCCGGAAGCCTATATAAAGGGACCCCAAAGGTCCTCCGAAGGGGGTCTGCTGGGAGCTTTGGTTGGTTAGAATTTTTAGAAATTTTAGTTTACTATTTCCTGTATTTCTCTGTTCTTCCATGGTGCAGTGAGGGGGACGAATTGTGAGAGATTGAGAGCTTAGCCATTCAGATTTTAGTTTAATTCTTGCCATTTCTTCTGTATTTCTTTGTTTGAGCAGAGCATGGAAGAGTTCTCCAGTTCGATTAGAGAGGAGTTCTTGGGGGTTTTTGTTTAACTTTCTTCTTCCTGTAGAATTGCAGAGTAGATTTGAGTTCGAGTTGTAAAGGAGTTTTAGTTTAGAAATTAGAATTTGTTTCTGTTCTTCTGTACGCATTCAGAGTATTTGGAGAAATTTTCTTGCATTTTCTTATGTGTTCTGCCTTTCTATTGCAATTTCCTTCCAGTTCTCTATTAACTGCTGTGTGAGAGGATGAGGACTGAGCATTCTTCTTCTCTTCTTCCGACTGTTTAACATTTTTTCTTTATGGAATTCGGCTGCTCCAGATGGTTGGTCAGAGGAAATTGCTCTATATTTCTTCTGTATACTGCAAGTTTCAGTGTTTAGAGGAGATCGATCCAATGGAGTTCTTCTGTTCTGCTGAGTCAACTGCTTCGTTTGCTTCTTCCCGTCTGTGAGGGATTCCAGAGGGTTTGGGGTTCAGGTTTGTTGCTTTGTCCATTTCTTCTGCAATTTATTTGGTTGATGTGGCTGCGGGGAGAGAGAGCAGATCCGGAGTTCTGTAATTTTTGCTTTTGATTTCTTCTTCTCTGCTACTAGCTGTTGGTTGGGGAGGTCGGATGTTCTTCAGTATCTTCTATAAAGATTGCTGAAGAGTTCGACATTTGAACATGTGAATTTTGTTTCCATTCTTCTGCTTGTTGATCAGATCTGTGTAATTCAGTCTTTTTAAATTGTTCAGCATTTAAGAAGCTTACGAATTGTTGCTGCCATTTCTTATGTGTTAATTTCTTTTCTTCTGTGACGAGGATCTCAACATGTGGGAGACGGGAATTTTTGCTTTTCTGCTGAGATTGTTCTGGAGAGGAGTGTGAGTGGATGCTTGTTTGGCTTGGTCTGTTAGTAAGAGTTCTCAGTTTAATTTTACTATTTTGAGAATTTAAATCTTGTTATTGATCAATTGAATGTGATATTGTGGGATTCTAAATCACACTGTAGCTTTTAGTGAACTAGGTGGATTTAAGTCGAATTTTACTGTTGGATCTTTCATGTTTCAAGTCGAACTAGTTTAAATCAAGTTCTATTCGGCCTCTCCGTGGATATGACCTGTGCTCACCATTGTGCTAGTTCTTCTTTATGATTTTATGTTTGTGAGACAGTTTAGAGAAGGCGAGCATTTTGACCTGTGCAAAGAACTTTGAACAACGAGAGCGCACAGTCAACAATGTCGCGCGTTTCAGTTGTCAACAGATGCACATCGACTGTCGACAGCTACTGCAGCAAGTCTGCCATCCAGAACTGAATTCTTGAAGCTTAGGCTAGGTTGTCGACAGACGCATCCTAACTGTCGACAGCTACTGCTTGCTTTGATTTTCCAAAAGCTCATTGTTGGAGATCTTCAGTAGTTGTCGACAGATGAATCCTGGTTGTCGACAACTACTGCTTTCTTTGGTTTTTCCAGAACCTTGTTGTTGGATGGTCATCACTGGTTGTCGACAAATGCAAGGATGCTGTCGACAACTACTGCTTGAGGTCATCCATCCAGAAGCTTTTTACTGTGGATTTCTTCAGGTTGTTGACAACTACTGTAGATATTTATGCACTGCCTTTTTCATGTAATCTCCTACATAAAACACACATCAATTTAGATATAATGTAGTCAATATGGTGTATGCACAATCTTTATGTCATTGTGTCATCATCAAAAACATGCTATCTTATGAATGTTCATGCACTCACAACTCAACAAAGGCTTGAGCATAGGGTCATGAGTGCGGTAAGTAGAAAGGACCTACCGAAGAATGAGCTGAAAGTCTCCTATGATCTTTAGTTGACGCACTCCTGGGAGATAGATGCGTTTGAGATGAGCTAGGAGACCTTCATACTCGGATATGTTGTTGGTGGCAAGGAACTAGAGTTGATATGCCAAGGGAATGGTGATTCCTTCTGGGGTCAGCAGAACAACTTCTATGCTCTGTCCCCTAGAATTTAGAGCTCCATCTAAATGAAGCGACTAGAAGGAATTGCGAGAGATAAGTGACAGGTTTTCATCAGGAAAATCTTCTTGAACCGTGTCACTATGAGGAAGAGGAAGGTGAGCAAGATATTCGGCAATAACACACCCCTTTATAGCCTTCCGGACAACAAATGTAGCGACCCTCATTATACCGGTACGGTTATACCAACCCACGTCGGTATAGTGAACGTTGCCACAGTGGGACTTTTACCCAACAATAACATTCAGCTGAGATACACGTGAATATAAGAACAGAGTAGCGGAAGTAAAAGAACCACTGTCTTCATTTCATTCATCATCCACATTTAACATACATGATTGCAATGACATTTAAAGAACTAAAAGTCCACATAATTAAATTGCTGAAAATCAAATACATAATTGTCCACACTTAAACATTTCCTTCCATGATAATGCTAGTACAATGTTGCAATTACATACTATGAAATCAAAATATCGCAAGGTACACCAACGATCTAATCTCCACGCTCGGAGTCGGTCTCCACTGCCTCCTCCGCAAGTGTGTCGTCACCAATTACGCTTGTACGCCGAAGCAAGTAATGAGTCTAAAAGACTCAGCAAATAACTCTACACATACCATACATGTACATGTCATAGCAGGTTTTACATACACATTTACAAGACACAATCATGTAGCATGCTTGTCATTGAAATTAACGCCTATCATGGTGGTTCTATTAATTAAACACATGATTCATGCTTTCAGATTTTCTAAATCAAAATCTCCTATCATGTGTTCTCTAATCATTCCAACACATGGAAGTTCTACTTTCAATTAAACTAAAACATGAAAGCAAGTTTAGCATGATTTCAATGCCTTCATAAAAGAACGCACTTAGCATGAATTTCTATGCATTCCTATACAAGCTCATGACCAATTCATCTTCTTTAAGCTTGCTGGTTTTACATGGACTAGAAAGCATAACCCAACACACAAGAGCTACTTAATCAATTTAAATCACAACATGAGGGCAAACAAGCATGGGATTACTTACACACCACTAAGAATCATTTCTAACATGGATTCTAGGCAATTTACACATGTAAAGCATGATCATAAGTACATTTAGTTTGTTTTTTTATCATGATTTCAGATTACCACAACATGGATCACAAATTCACAACCCTCACGTTTTGGTTTCACATATTTACACAATTTCTCATTCACATAATTTACACTTTACACATGCACATTTACACATTGTTCACATCCACAGTTCTTACACATGAACACATGCACATTTTCATATTCACATTTAGTGCCGTGACACATAGTCCAAACCACCATAGAAGGACACATCACATCACACACACATAGACGTCACCTAGCCATTACAGTGACGACTCTTGGACTGCGCAGACCGGGAGAACAAGTCTCCACCCTAACCAGTGGTACTTGTCCACCTCCAGGATTTCATCCTAATGCCCTTAGGATCACAACACATTGAACCTTCTCAGGGGGACTTTTCCCTGATACGGTTCCACTGCCCTCAATGGAAGCAGTGTCTCACTTGGCACGATTTACACATTTACCGATTTTAACGCATATCTTTACACATGTCGCTTACCTCTCATTCATTTTCTCATTCACACAAGGGCTCTGTTTTCCTAACATGATTCTACAATTTACAGAGATCACATGTTCAGTAATTTGCATAAATCAGATCGCACACACATGTCAAATTATACCCACATAACATGCATTGTTCACATTTTCGCAAGGAAAAATTCATATTTCACTATATAGTTGTCTAAACGACCTGAAAAGTTAACCACATGCTGATTTCGGGTTCATGACCTCACATACAAAATTCTGGAATTTTCTGACTCATGATGCAATTACAGAAAATCAAACATCAATTTTTCATATCATTCGTGATTCAATCCACCATGGTGCGTAACATGAAATTTCAGTTTAACAGGTCATAACCCTGAACCCAATATACACAACACCACATGAATTTCCTGGGGATTTATTTCACAACACATGATTTACTGGAGATTCTACAACCCCACGCATGGTTTTCTAATTTCATTTCAGAAAACTCAATAAATCAGATGAGCTTGGAGAAATTCCCAAAAATTTAGAGCATGGACTGATTCACCCATTCTTGGTTTAGCAAAATTTAGGGCATCCAATCCCACATGAATTTCATACACGGTAACGGACATGGTCTAGGTCTCACCATACATACATTCTCCATAAATAAACGATTTATGCCAAATCACAGAAATTACAAGGCCTTATCACACATTCAACATTCATATTAGATAGCATAATAGGTTTACATTATATCCTCATCGCAAAACACATCGAAAGTAATCATATATAAGGGGAGAACAGTTCATTGTTCTGCCCAGACGAACTTAACGGCGGTCTCTGGCCGTTCCAAGAGTGGACGGCAAGATCGCTGGATGCACACTGGGAATCTTGGCGTCAAGGCATTGACACCAAGTTCCTATCTGTGCAGAAACACAGACCGAACTCCAAAAAAAAAGATGAATGGGGGATCTAGGACATGAGGAAAAATACATAAAAATGATAAAACCCTACTTGACATCTACATGGACGATAGGGGTAGGTTACTTGCCTCTAGATAATACTCCAGACGGATCTAAATGGCCGGAGAAGCTCTCCTTGGGCAGTCCCAAGAAGCTCCACAATTGCTCTCCTTCGGGTTCTAGGACGAAGATGACTCCAAGATGAGGTCGGGGAAGTCTCCTCCTTCACTTCAGCTAGCTCCTTGTCGTGGTAGATGGCCAGGAACAGCTTCAGAAGGTCGGATCCAAGCTTGCAAAGGGTGGGGTTTTCTCACAGTTTTCTCTTCTCCTTGTTCTCCTCTTGCAAAGAGAGCCAAGAGAGGGCTGTTGAGGTTGCAAAAGGGTTGGTAAATAGGAGAGGGGGCTCTCCTTTCACGCAGGCTTGACAAGAAGCCTTTTAGACCATTGGGGACAGCTCCCCAATGGTTGGGGTAGCTTGTGAAGGATCGAGGAAAAGGTGTGGATAAGATCTAGAAGGGGGGGATGAATAGATCTATGCCACTTTATGTGGAAGCTTAAGCAATTTAAAAATACTTTTATAATCAGAGGCAATTTTAACAGTAAAAAACACAGATCTGATGAGATGTTAAGTGAGTTGATAAAATAGATGTAAAAACCAGTTGATTAAGTGAATCTTAAGCGATCCTATGCAAGCATCTAACGGATAATAGAATCAAACCACAAATAGACAAGTGCACAGAGATTTTTAGGTGGTTCGGAAATCACCCATGTGATTCCTACATCCACCCCTCACACTCAATGAGGATTCACTAAACAACCTGGGTAACACACCCACTGGAGCCAGACAACTCCAACACCTGAGTTTACAACTCACACAACTCTAGAGTAAGACTACTCTAGATCCCTGAGCAAGACTGCTCAACAACCACTTGTGTTCGACAACTCAAACCGAGCACAATGGCTCACAAATGACTTTGCTAGACACCAACACAAGACATAGATCTTCTAGCAGCAGATCATGTCGAACATGAGAACATTCATGAGAATTATGCAGAAGCACTTGCACAATCTCAAAATGTCTTAGAAGAACAGAAGTACAGTAAGAATTGTATGAAAAGACTTTGTT
Organism: Colocasia esculenta; assembly: GCA_014218235.1. NCBI lineage: Eukaryota > Viridiplantae > Streptophyta > Magnoliopsida > Alismatales > Araceae > Colocasia > Colocasia esculenta. The sequence goes on from CM024757.1 coordinate 100,167,980, forward strand.
CTTCAATTGTACTCCCTTGTAGAAGTACAGATTGGGAAGAAGCTTGGATTCTTGAAGACGCAAACGATGCTCTGCACTTTTGAACTTGGGATCTTCCTTGAAATCTTCTCCAACGGATGCTTCTACTTGATCTGCTTCCTTGAGGCGCTTCAAATGCTTCTTCAAGGATCACACTCCAATTCTCACACTTGAATTGATGAGAATTGGTCTTCAGAAGACACCAGGAGAGCAGAGGAGGGAGATGAGCTCTTCTAGCCGCCAAGGGAAACTTTTGGGAGGCTCCAAGAGTTCGTTGGGTCTCTTGATGTGATGGATGGCCAATTGGGGGCTTTTTATACCCAAAAGATTCCAAAGTTACCCTTTGGGTACAAGGGCACATGATCCTAGGTTGATACACCATCGCCCTAGGATGACACGTGGCAATCATCCATCTTAAGTTGCAATCTTTCCGTAGTGTGTCGACCTGCCCTGGTGGTGGTGTCGACCTCCTGTCCCAATTCTGAAAACAGGCTGTTCTGGGAAATGATCCAGTGTCGACCTGCCCTCATCCTGCGTCGACCTGTTATCCCATTCTTCAAACAGACTGTTCTGGGAGCGAGGTCCAGTGTCGACCTGCCCTCATCCTATGTCGACCTGCTGTCCCATTCTTCAAACAGACTGTTCTAGGAGCGAGGTCCAATGTCGACCTGATCCTGATCAGTGTCAACCTGAGTAGTCTAATTCCTGGATTTTGCGACTCGTGTCGACACAGTCTCAGCATTTCTTCAGCTTTTTGCCTTTGAGTCTGAGGTATTGTGTCGACACCATTGTGGGGTGTGTCGACACCACCTTTGCAAAAATTATTTGTACCTTAAAATTAAACACATATATCATTAGTAAAATATTTTATTATGAGTACAAATGATAAGTGTGCTTTGAAACATGCTTTTTGAATATAAATTTCAGGTGAAATGTGTTTATCATGCTTCAATTAGTTTGCATTAAAATCACATTTGTCATCATCAAAATAAGAGGGGAAATGATATGAAACTACACTCAACCCAACAATCTCCCCCTTTTTGATGATGGCAACATTAAATCCATATGACAATGAGGTTTTGATGAGATGTGATTTTAAGCAATTTTTGGTTATTCAAAGTCCTTATTTTTCTTTTTGTTCATGATTGTCAAAGACCTTTAAATATAACTCAGTCACAATTGATGGTTGTACTAGTGAAGTACAATGTTACTTGAAGTAAGTTAGTTGCATAAAGGAGGTCAAGCAATCTTGACAAGCATTCATACATTCACATTCACATAACAATTTTCAATCACATTGAAGACACAAATGACAAAGTTCATTCAAGCTAAGCAGAAATCATTTCATTTCATTCAAGAGTAAACATTACAGTCTTTCCAAAACATTACAATCATTTCTTGTTCTCTTTCTTTCTTCTCCCCTTTAACATCAGCAAAAAGAATTACATTATGTAGAAGGTGGAGGAGGAGGAGGAATGGGAACTAAGATTGTCTCAATGTCTGACAATCTTTTCTCCATGGAAGTCAAGCTGGACTTCATTTGATCTTGAATGGTTGTGAGTCTTGTATGCAAGTAATGTTCCATTCTGTCTGAGTTTTCTATCAAAGTAGCTTGAATTCTGTCTAGATCAGCTGAAATGGGTTGCGAAGAAGAAGATGATCCAGCTGACCAACCAGGCCTTTGCATGATTTTGAATTCCATTGTCAAATCAGTGATCTGTTTGTCAATGTGAGCATTGAAATTCCTCATGCTCTCCAAATCATCCACTAGATGTGCAAAAGAAAGTCTTGTGCTGGTGATCTCATGTAGTGTCTGCTTGGTATTGAAGACATCAGCTTGGGAATTTGCCAAAATTCCCTGAAGAACTATCTCCAACTTTTGCTGGTGCTCCTTCAGCTGAACTGAAGCATCTGCCATTGTACTAATTAATCTATTGAATCTTTGAGCCGCATAGTCTGAGGCAGCTTTTTGCTCTATGAACTTGGCAGACACAGTGTTCTCCAATCTCTGAATCCTCAACTCAAAGGTTTCTGGCATGGTTTGAATAGAGGTGTTCAAGGTTTCAAATTTATCATTTAAAAAGGAGAACAACTCTGGTGGAACAGAAGGTCCACCAGAGGATGTGGATGCTTGAAATGTGGGTTGTGGAGAGACATGTGGAATGTCAAATTCAGTGTGCATGGAGGGGGGTTGAAACTGAGGTGAGAGAGGGACATGCAATGGTATATCACCTTCAGTTGAGACTTGAGGCTGATCCTCATTCAAAGGAGGCTGATCCTCTTGACCTTGGGGCTGGTCCCCTTGAGCTTGAGGCTGTTCCTCTTGACCCTGGGGCTGGTCCCCTTGACCTTGAGGCTGTTCCTCTTGACCCTGGGGCTGGTCCCCTTGACCTTGAGGTTGTTCCTCTTGAGCATGAGGGGCCTCAACTACAACTAGCCCTCTCCTAACTTGATTGCCCTCCAGTCTGAATCCCATGAATTTCTGAATATTCTTGAAGCGATAGATGTTGGATTTAGGGATAGACTGGGATTTCTCATTGTCCAACGGCACACCAAAGTGCTGGAACACTGAAGTCAGGTGTGCAGCATATGGAAGAGATCTCTTGAGGTCTTTCCTGGTTGTTTCAGATATAATTTGATACATTATTACATGGAGATTGATTTTGATGTCCTTTGCCATGCTATAGAGAATGAACCTCTGTATATCTGTGAGTCTGTCCCTTCCACCACCTTGAGGGGTAATGATTGTGGTCAACATATGGTGGATGATCCTCAACACAGGGGGAAATGTATTTATGTTGAATTTGGTGACAAAGGTTTGTCTGGAATCAGATTTATCAGCAGAAAGGCCTGTCATGATGGTATAAGCTTCATGAAGATCAAATTCGAAATTATGATAATCTGCCCCTTCATCTGGTACTTTGAAAATTGAGGCAGCTATGTCTGTGGGCATGTCAATAGCAATCCCCTTAACCTTTGACTGAAACCCTTCATCTGTGCATTTCAAATTCTTGTAGAATTCTTGAACAAGTCTTGGATACATGATTTGAAATTCGGAAATGAAGATTAACCAAGACTGAAAAGAGAAGAAGGTCTGAATTTCTGGAAAGGCATTTGCTAGCTGAATGTCTGTCAAATCCACTATTCTGGGCTTTAGGATTAGCTTTGCTGCACTGATGGACTTTGAGGGGTTGGTTTCTTGAGACTGGGAAGACTCAGACGAAGATGATGATGACTCCGCAGAATCTCCAGAAGAGGAGCCCGGATTCTCAGGTCTAGGGTTGGTAGAAACCCTACCTCTGCCCGAAGAAGAGGGTCTACCTCTCTTGGCTGCTGGCTGAGATGCAGAGGAGGACCTTGGTTGCTCTGCAGGGTCATTGCGCCGTTTGGTTCTTCTTTCTGATAGAGAAACATCAACCTCTGCCTAAACTGGCCTAGATGAGACCTGAGATTTTGCTCCACGGCGAGGACCCAATTTTCTCACCATGGTTGCAAGGTTGGAGTGGAATCGGGAGTGGATGAAGGAGAAGAGAGAGATGATTGAGAAAGGGATGTGATTGAGAGAGAAATTTGTGGAATTTCTTGCCGGAAATGAGAGAAAAGCGACCGTCGGGTCGACCTGATGCCTAAAAAGGGGTTGCAGTGGTGCAATACCCCGCAGGAACAACATGGGCTAAACTGGAACCCACGATTTAAAAAATCTGGCAAGGGGTGCAGTGTCGACACTGGAAGACTTTAGTGTCGACCTGGCCTTTGAAGAAAAGTTGAATTTTTTAGGAAAGAAAATTTGAGAATTGTTGGGACGTCTTTAAAATGATAATCAATGAGAGAAATAGTCATTTCAAGGATTTTTAAGAGACTTAAAAATTCATTTGTTATATTTTGCAAAAAATTCATCACAATTCAAGTTTTAAACAACTTCCAATAGGATATGAGCATTCAAAGACTTGAGTCAATGAAATGATGATTTGAGGGATATAATATATCTAACAATCAACTATAAGCTACTATATTTCTCAACGTTAAAGAAATAAAGATATCCTCTAGACTGAATACAATTGTTTTGAAAGTAAAACACAATCTTAAAGAACAACTTGATGATGAATGAACATGATTCTTTCTAAACAAAACTCCATTAACACACATATTTTGTTTTTGTAACAGACTATCAAATGATATAAATCTTTTTCACTCAAGTGCTAGTGCTTTTTACACACCATAGTCCCTAGATACTTAAGATTTATTCATTGTCAAGTCTCAAAGGGGTAAATGATGACCTTTTGACATGAAAATATACGTTTTGTAGACGCCAATATTTCCAGTTACTCAGTCATCATCAAAAAGTATAGCACATTGTTGCTGTATTTTGAATTTATTTTTGAATTTTTTATCCCCTTTGAACAGAGATAGCATTAGTGCCTCATGACATGCATGACACTTCATTCATTGTGAAGGTGTGCAGTTTCTCAGTACAAATGTCATTGCTCTATTGAATTTTCAAAGTTTTTAAGTGTAACGCCCCTCTTAGACCCAGTACAGTTACACCAACTCACATTGGATCTAATAGAGGTATTATAGTGGAACGAATCCAACAATTACAATACAGGTTAAAATATACACAAATAACTATTCAATTCCAATGATAATTGACAGATTATGGAATTAAACACTTGCAATCAGCATTTATTCAAAAGTAAATCTAATGCATAAAAAGGTAACAATAGTCCAAAGTTTATTACATTTTAATGACTAGCTGCATAAAGGAAATTACATAAGATCCTCACATACAAGAGTCACTCTAAAATCTCTAGGACAAGCTAAGTCTCCACGTCCTCACGTTCTGAGTCAGTTTGCACTAACTCCTCCGTATCCTCTGGCTCTCCTGAAATGTTAGGCAAGTATGAGTCTACAAGACCCAGCAAATCACATGAAAGACAGTTCAAGATATTAACAGTATATTGGGTTTAAAAACATGGTAGTACATTAACATTTCATTCATTGATATCATATACTTTTCCTTACTACAGTTCTAAGCCCATTGGCAATCATTCATTTCATAGTGATTCTAACTATTATGGAAATAAAACATGTTTGTATGTAACATGGAATCACTTATTCATGGAATCTCTTCGATGTCATGTGACCTACAACAATTCTCATGTATCAATTTCTCACTTATACATGCACTATTCTTTTACACAACAATTTTCATGTAGTAATATTAAAACATTGTCATGTAGCATGAAATTCTTTGAACAAGTTCACATGTAGGAATGTAAACATATAACATGTAGTATGTAGCATGTAGAACAGGTAGACATGTAACTTGTAGCATGTAACATGTAGCATGTAGACATATAACTTGTAGCCTGTAATCATTTTCGTATAGTTGCCAAGACATAGCCCACACTAAATTAGAGATCAGTAGTCATTTAACATTCACTTATCACCTAGGCAATGCGGTGATGAAGTCATAGTATTTGCGCAAAACCGGGGAAAGTCCTTCCCACCTTGGCCAGTAGAATAAGTCTACCTCCAGGATTTCAATCCGTTGCCCACGGATTCATTTATTTACATGTAGGTGAACCATTACCATAGGGGCATCTACGGTGTAGTTCCTTGTAGGAATCTCTAAGATACAATGTCTTATTGGCATCATTGATATAATGCATACACTAACATGTATAATAGATAGTGACATTTTATTTCATACTATTTAACATGTGTTAATGCAATATTTCAAAATACAACACTTTCAGTTTTGAAATCCTATTTACTGTACAACAGATTTCTATCATGATATTAATATTCATTCTTGCATTTACATTCATATTTATTCAATTCTATGTGTAATATATTGTTCAGAAATTCATAACAGAATGTACACATGTCTGAAAATTCTGAAATTTTAACAGAAATTCGAAATCAAGAATTACAATGTACATGCCAAATTTCATAATTTTCTGATTTCTACAACTATTTTTCATGAAATTAACTCTATTAAATCAACTAACTAACATGGTTCAATATTGAGAAATGTTCATAATTTTCATATGGAACAGGGATTACTGACATATTATATCTATCGTAGTAATTTAGACATCAATCAACATGCTCTCCTTTAAACCATCGTACTTATCTTTTGCTAACTTAACATTGATTGTTGCCATGTAATTATGCAAGTTCAACAATACATATATATACATAACCTGTACATTATAGCAATAGACAGTCCATAATATAACAATAACATGCTCTGATATTACATGGTTGAAACACATACATTCATAAATTATACATTTAAACAAATTCACTCAGATTTCTGGAAATACATGATTCTGTTAAACTCGACGTCAATTGGTATGACGTTTACTATAGTAGACGTCCACATACGATGTCATCAAGTAATTATAGACGGCGGCACATAGCGCCGTTAACACAAACCGACGGCGGCACATAGCGTCGTTTACATATAGTAAAGACAGAAAATACATAAAATTCGGACGAACTAAACGGCAGTCGATATTGCCGTTTACAGGATATAGACGGCAATACCCCTGGACGTCTAGTTCTAAGACACAGAAAACCTGCATGAAATAACGGCGTTTCTAACCCTTCCCGTAGGTTGTTTTCATGCTTTAAAAATATAGAAAAATGTTAGATACGTAGTATAACATATCCTAAACTAATCCCCCATGCAACTTGACTTAATCCCTTCTAATGGAGTGTCGAATCCGAGCTCGAAGAAGCCCGTCTCGCCAGGGAGACAGTTCTTTCCTCCGCCTTCAAGCTATCCAAAACCTCCTCCGATGTAGTTCCTCTGCCTGGATGAGCCTTTGGTTAAGAAGTTCTATGCATCTCCTCAATGAAGAAGCCTCCGATCCGTATGAACCAGCACCAGATCGCTCTGCAAAATCCCTTCCTTGGCCCTCTTTTTCTTCCTCCAGAACCAGAGTAAAACCTCTTCTATCCACGAGATCTGGTCTTATAAAGACCTCTCAAGCAAAGGCCAAACCTAATCTTGACCCTCGATCTAAACGTATCGGATCAGCTCATTAAAACCTTCCCGAAACGGCCGATCTCCTTAATCCGGAACGGAAAGCCCAAAAACAGGCAAGTCAGCTTAACGTCAACATAGGTTGTCGTCTACCCCAAATATAAACGTCCATCGATGATGTCGTTTATAGTCTTTCCCATAATTAAATAATTCAGAAAAATTACTAACGTCAATACTTGTTGTCGTTAACATCATATAAACGGCATACGATATTGCCGCTTACAAGTCTTAACGTCAAATGATCTTGATGCCTAGTTCTTACACACAACAGCATTCAAAATATGCAGAAATAAACAAACAATGTACAGAATAAATTCAAGAAAATTCTAGGGTACTACAACCTCTCTCCCTTAAAATAATCTTCGTCCTCGAAGATTGAGTTAAGTTACTCACCGAACAAAGACGGATAAAGCTTCTTCATTCTTTCTTCAAGCTCCCACGTTGCCTCTTCACGTGAGAAGTTCCTCCATAGAATCTTCACAAATGGAATGGACTTTGATCTTAATTCTTGCACCTTCCTGTCCAGAATCTCCACAGGTTGCTCAGAATAAGACAAATCTGGCTGCAACTGAATCGGCTCATAACTGATCACATGATCCGGATCTCTAACATACCGCCTCAACATGGATACATGAAATACTGGATGCACCGCTGCTAAGGATGGTGGCAAAGCTAACTGGTATGCCAAATTTCCGATCTTCTTCAGAATTTCAAAGGGTCCAATGAATCTCGGGTTCAGCTTACCCCTCTTTCCGAATCTTACTACACCTCTGGTTGGCGAAACCTTAAGGAAAACATGGTCTCCAACCTCGAATGCCAAATCCTTCCTTCTTGCATCTGCATAACTCTTTTGACGATCCTGAGCCGCCTTTATTCTCTGCACAATCATCTGAATCTTTGTTGAAATCTCTTGCACCACTTCCGGTCCAACCAGATGTCGATATCCTGACTCCTCCCAACACAATGGGGATCTACAGGGTCTTCCGTACAAAGCTTCAAAAGGTGCCATACCTATGCTCGAATGGAAACTGTTATTATAAGCAAATTCCACAAGAGATAGATGGCGCTCCCAATCACCTTTCCATTCTAAAACACAAGCTCGAAGCATATCTTCCAACGTCTGAATAGTCCTCTCGGACTGTCCATCCGTTTGTGGATGAAATGCCAAACTCAACTTCAACTGACTGCCAAAAGCCTGCTGCAAACTCTGCCAAAACCTGGAAGTGAATCTCGGATCACGATCTAAGATAATTGACTTCGGCATTCCATGCAGCTTCACAATACTATTAATATACGGTCTGGCCAAGCTCTCAACAGACTGTTTCTTCTTCATAGCAAGGAAATGAGCACTCTTCGAAAATCTATCAACGATCATCCAAATGGAATCATTTCCTCTAGCCGATCTAGGCAATCCGAATACAAAGTCCATGGTCACTTGCTCCCACTTCCACTGAGGGATATCTAACCTCTGCATCAAGCCTGAAGGTCGCTGACGCTCCGCCTTCACTTGCTGACAAATCAGACACTTCGCCACAACATCAGCCACATCTCGCTTCATGCCAGACCACCAGAAACAACGCTTCAGATCCTTGTACATCTTCCCACTGCCTGGGTGAATAGAGAACTGAGATCTATGCGCCTCCTCCAAAATTTCCTTTCTCAGATCAACATTATTAGGGACACAAACCCTAAGATTCAAGCGAATCACATCATCTTCATCTCTGGTAACTCCGCTCTTTCCAACCAACTCCTGCAACAACGGATCATCTTTCTGCAACGCAATGACCCGATCAAGAATAGAAGATCTCAAAGACAACTGCGCCATGAACAAGTTACACAATTGAGGTTCTAGAACAGCCAAAGAACTTGAAGCGTCATCTAGCATCTTCCAGTCTTGCCTCATCATCTGCCTTTTCCTGCTCAACGCATCTGCCACTACATTGGCCTTCTCTGGATGGTAAGATAGTTCAAAATCATAGTCTTTCATGAATTCTATCCACCTCCGCTGCCTCAGATTCAACTCCTTCTGCGAGAACAAGTATTTGAGACTCTTGTGGTCTGAGAAGAGCTCAAATCTTACTCCATATAGATAGGGCCTCCACATTTTCAAAGCATAGACTACAGCTGCTAACTCCAAGTCATGGGTCGGGTAGTTGCGCTCATGCTCCTTAAGTTGCCTAGAAGCATACGCCACAACTCGACCACCCTGCATCAGAACACAACCAAGCCCAATCTTCGAAGCATCTGTGTAGATAGAGAAAGAATCTACATCATTGGGCAAAACAAGCACTGGCGCTGAGGTCAGACGAGCCTTTAATTCCTGGAACGCCTTTTCACAAGTCTCTGACCACTTAAACTTGACTCCTTTCCTTGTCAACTTCGTCAAAGTCGCCGCAATAGAAGAAAATCCTTCGATGAATCTCCTATAGTAGCCAGCCAAGCCGAGAAAACTTCTGATGTCAGCTGAAGATCTCGGTGTTTCCCAATCAAGAACAGCTTCCACTTTAGCTGGATCTACAGACAACCTTCTCCTGATATAACATGACCCAAGAAATGGACTTCTTTCATCCAGAAGTTGCACTTGCTGAATTTAGCATACAACTTATGCTCCCTCAGGACACCCAACACAATCTTCAGATGCTCACTATGAGTCTCTTCATCGGGCGAATAAATCAACACATCATCAATGAAGACTACCACAAAAGAATCCAGATACTGCCGAAAAACTCTATTCATCAAATCCATGAAAACTGCTGGAGCATTTGTCAAACCAAAGGGTAAGACAAGGAACTCATAATGGCCATATCTTGTCCTAAAAGCCATCTTAGAAGAATCTTCCGGCTTAATTCGGAGTTGATGATAGCCAGAACGAAGATCAATCTTAGAGAATACAGAAGCTCCTCGCAACTGATCAAACAAGTCATCAATACGAGGTAAAGGGTACTTGTTCTTAACAGTTACCTGGTTGAGCTCACGGTAATCTATGCACAACCTCATCGATCCATCCTTCTTCTTCACAAAAAGAACAGGTGCTCCACATGGCGAAATGCTCGGTCGGATATGTTGGCCCTTTTTGGTACGGCAGCAAGCTAACCTAGAGGGGGGGTGAATAGGTTTTTCTGAAATCTGAAATAGAAACTTAAATACAGAAATCAACACTTGAAGGTTTGGTTAGTTTAGTGTGATAAAGAGAGTAGTGCGGAAGCAAATAAACAATCACACAAAAGACACAAGGAGTTTATCCTGGTTCGAACACTACAACACCCAGCACCCCAGCTGGTCTTCTTCTCTTTCCCGGGCAAGAAGGCAGCCCACTTCTCTTACAGGTAAAGAAGCCAACCCCCTGGTACAAACCCCAGTGCGGTTCAGCTAGACACAAACCCCTAGCTAGGTTCTACACTGTATACAGTCCTACAGCTGGACAGAAGTCTTTCTTAGAAAAGAAAGAACAAAGCTGAGAGTTGGAACAAATAAAAACCAACTAAAAGAACTCTCAGCAAAAGACTCTCTCCCCCAGATTACAAGATGCACACAGAGAGAGAGAGAAGAGAGGAGAAGGAGCTTGAATGTTTCAGTGCTTCAGATGCTTGAACACTTCTTCTTGGGCTCAGGCTCTTTCTCTCTTTTTCTTTGAGTGTATTTGGAGTTCAGGTTCCTCACTCGTTGTACACTCATTCAAAAGATCTTCAGGAAAAGCTATGTTCTTCTTCAGCCTTGCTTCATCTTTTATATGAGCAATTTGAATAAATCCGTTGGAGTTCTAGCCGTTGTTCATCTTCTCTTTCTTCTGATAATTTGTGGTCTACGAGGTCTGCAAGCATAGAAAAAAGTGTTTAGATAAAAGAGTGTTTCTGTCAAAAAGGTTCATAACTTTATGTTTCCTGATGCCACCCAGAAGTGGTAAGTAATCTCTCTTTTGTTGGCAGGAGAGAAGAGATCTAGAAAGATAAGCAAAAAGATCTCCTATCAGAAAGATAGAGGATTACGCAAATCAAGAATATTGACTTTTTCACTAGATGCCAAAAGGCACTTTGAAATATAAAGGAAATCTATGTTTTTACAAAGAAATCCATGTTTTACAAAGGAATCGATGTTTCACTTATCAAATCCTTATGAGAGTTACAAAGGAATCCATGTGAGAGGTCTGTGTGAGTTACAAAGGAATCCTTATGAGAAGTCTGTGTGAGATACAAAGGAATCCTTATGAGAAGTCTGTGTGAGTTACAAAGGAATCCTTATGAGAAGTCTGTGTGAGTTACAAAAGAATCCTTATGAGAAGTCTGTGTGAGTTACAAAGGAATCCTTATGAGAAGTCTGTGTAAGTTACAAAGGAATCGTTATGAGAAGTCTGTGTGAGTTACAAAGGAATCGTTATGAGAAGTCTGTGTGAGTTACAAAGGAATCCTTATGAGTTACAAAGGAGTCTGTGTGAGTACAAAGGAATCCTTATGAGTTACAAAGGAGTCTGTGTGAGTACAAAGGAATCCTTATGAGTTACAAAGGAGTCTGTGTGAGTTACAAAGGAATCCTTATGAGTTACGAAGGAGTCTGTGTGAGTACAAAGGAATCCTTATGAGTTACAAAGGAGTCTGTGTGAGTTACAAAGGAATCCTTATGAGTTATAAAGGAGTATGTGTGAGTACAAAGGAATCCTTATGAGTTACAAAGGAGTCTGTGTGAGTTACAAAGGAATCCTTATGAGTTACAAAGGAGTTTGTGTGAGTACAAAGGAATCCTTATGAGTTACAAAGGAGTCTGTGTGAGTACAAAGGAATCCTTATGAGTTACAAAGGAGTCTGTGTGAGTTACAAAGGAATCCTTATGAGAGCAAATCGATGTGGCACTTTGAACTGAAATCGATATATATTGAATGGACATCGATTTATGTGTTTAGTGCAAATCATTACGGTAATAATGTCATAAATTTATATTTATTAGAAAATCATGATATTTAATTTATAATTAGAAAATTCATGGTATTAAATATATTTAATATTCAATTAATCACATAAATTTATATTTATTAACAAAAACATGATATTAAATATTTTTAATAATAATTAATTAAACATAAATTTTGTTATCACCAAAATAAAAGGGTAAAATATAGGAGTGGTTCAACAATCTCCCCCTTTTTGGTGATGACAAAATTTATGAGAATTTTCTAACAAAAATACGTAAAGCATAGAAAATACAGAAAATTCACAGATAATGCATACCAAAATTTTCTAACAAAAATACGTAAAGCATAGAAAATACAGAAAATTCACAGATAATGCATACCATGCATACTCTCCCCCTTTTTGTCACAAACCAAAAAGGAAGGTTCTTACCATTGCATTCTCTCCCCTTTGTGAGAGAAATTCTTACCATTGAGGGGTTCAATAATGATTGACATAAATGAATAACTCCCCCTTAGTCTGTGCTCCCCCTGAGTGAGAGATTCCGCCTGAATGAGACTTGAACATAATTGTTAGTAATATTAAAATTTATAAATAAATTAATGACTACTCCCTCTTCAGATATGAGATGGATGAAGAGCTGGCAGTCACCAGTGCCTTGAGCATCCTTTGTTCCTAATGCTCTAAGGCCATCCTGCAAATAAACTATTCAGAAGTAGGTACCCAAATCTTTTTGGGTCCTTGATGGTTAGATGCATAAAGATATCCTTTCGGAATCCAAACTAGGTGCTTTGTTGTGCAGGTGTTTACTGTGTGTCCTAATTTATTACAATGAGAACAACAATGAATATAAATTATTTTGTTGTTCTTATTATCTTTGTACTGTCTTTTAGAACACAATTTTTGGAAACATTTTCCTTTACAGGGGCCTTTTTCTGAGGCATCTTGGTTTCTTTTACAAATTTGGTAATGGATATCAGGAATTATGACATGTTTTCCTTTTTCAGGAGGTATGTAACCAAGCCCTTGTTTGTTATTTCCAGATTTTGATCCGTTTAAGCATAGGGCTAAAGATGTTTTTCCTTTAGTTAATTTTCTAACTGATTCTTTTAAATACAGATTTTCTTCAGTTAGAGTTTTTAATTTTTCTTCTAACTCTAATTTTTCATTCTCCTTATTTTTTAAATATTCATCCAAAAGATAAATGTTATCTTTACTATCCTTTAATTATTTTTCTAGTTGCTCCAATTCGGATTTAAGATCAGAATTGGTGTTTTCTATGCAAATAGTGTTGTTTTTCAGATTCTTTAATTATTTTACAACATTTTTATGTTTTTCATATAGTTCATTAAATACTTCTTCTAAGTCTTCAGATTCTGATCTTGAATCTGTGCAAGAATCAAAAGATGTGTTAGGATGTACCTCATCTAGTCCTACCATGAGGGCTAGATTTACCTGCTCTTTCTCTGATTCTGAGCTTGATGATTCTGAGCATGTGGTCTCTTCATTTTCCCAAGCAGCCGCCATGGCTTTTCATTTGAATTTCTTGTGCTTCTTTTTGGGTTTTTCATTTTGACCAGTCTTCTTGAGTCTTGGACAATCCGGTCTCAGATGTCCAGGTTTTCTGCATTCATAGCAGACTGGTTCTTTCTCTTTTCTGTTTTTCTTTTGAATCCTTTTCGATCCATTTTTCTTCTTCTTGAAAATTTTCTGAAGCTTGGACAGAACTTCATCTACGTCACTGTCTTCAAATCTACATTTTGGAGCTAGAAGAAGAAGTGGAAGGAGCAGCTACAACCTTAAGAGCATTAGTACATTTCTTCTTAGATGAGCTTTCAGACAATCGCTCCATATTTATTTCATGTGCCATGAGAGAACCTATTAAATTATCAATTGACAATTTGGTTAAATCATGGGCCTCTTCAATAGCAGTTACTTTAGGTGTCCATGAAATAGTTAAGGACCTAAGTATTTTTCTAACAGTTTCCTCATCAGAAAGATTTTTACCAAGAGAGCTTAGACCAACTACTATACTTGAAAATCTATTATACATTTGAGTGATATTTTCATTTGGAAATATTTTAAATTGCTCATATTGTGAGACAAGAATATCTATTCTAGTTTGTTTTACTTTATCTGTTCCTTCATAAGTTATCTGCAGTTTATCCCATATTTTTTTAGCAGATTTACATGCAGATACTCTACTAAATTCTTTTTAGATAAAGCACAACATAAATAGTTCTTAGCTTTAAAGTTTAAAGATAGTTTATTTTTATCAGCTATTGTAATAGCAGTAGTGCCTGGAACAGGAACAACAACAAAATCACCTACCTCTATTACCTGCCACAGATCGAAGTCTGTGCCCCGAATGAAGCATTCCATTCGCATCTTCCAATATTGGTAGTCCTCTCCATCAAAGAATGGAGGTCTGGTGACTGATTGACCTTCAGCATATCCTTGAGCTTCCATGGATCTTCTCTAAGATCATTAGATCTTCTTGATAGATCAGATAACCTCGCTCTGATACCACTTGTTGGCCCTTTTTGGTACGGCAGCAAGCTAACCTAGAGGGGGGGTGAATAGGTTTTTCTGAAATAGAAACTTAAACACAGAAATCAACACTTGAAGGTTTGGTTAGTTTAGTGTGATAAAGAGAGTAGTGCAGAAGCAAATAAACAATCACACAAAAGACACAAGGAGTTTATCCTGGTTCGGCCCTTCCCACATGGAAGTCCTACGTCCAGTCCCCAAGCAACTTCTTGGGATTTCACTAACCAAGGGTACAGTCCCCCTTAAGGACACTACAACACCCAGCACCCTAGCTGGTCTTCTTCTCTTTCCCGGGCAAGAAGGCAGCCCACTTCTCTTACAGGTAAAGAAGTCAACCTCTTGGTACAAACTCCAGTGCGGTTCTGCTAGACACAAACCCCTAGCTAGGTTCTACACTGTATACAGTCCTACAACTGGACAGAAGTCTTTCTTAGAAAAGAAAGAACAAAGCTGAGAGTTGGAACAAATAAAAACCAACTAAAAGAACTCTCAGCAAAAGACTCTCTCCCCCATATTACAAGATGCACATAGAGAGAGAGAGAAGAGAGGAGAAGGAGCTTGAATGCTTCAGTGCTTCAGATGCTTGAACACTACTTCTTGGGCTCAGGCTCTTTCTCTCTTTTTCTTTGAGTGTATTTGGAGTTCAGGTTCCTCACTCGTTGTACACTCATTCAAAAGATCTTCAGGAAAAGCTATGTTCTTCTTCAGCCTTGCTTCATCTTTTATATGAGCAATTTGAATAAATCCGTTGGAGTTCTAGCCGTTGCTCATCTTCTCTTTCTTCTGATAATTTGTGGTCTACGAGGTCTGCAAGCATAGAAAAAAGTGTTTAGATAAAAGAGTGTTTTTGTCAAAAAGGTTCATACCTTTATGTTTCCTGATGCCACCCAGAAGTGGTAAGTAATCTCTCTTTTGTTGGCAGGAGAGAAGAGATCTAGAAAGATAAGCAAAAAGATCTCCTGTCAGAAAGATAGAGGATTATGCAAATCAAGAATATTGACTTTTTCACTAGATGCCAAAAGGCACTTTGAAATATAAAGGAAATCTATGTTTTTACAAAGAAATCCATGTTTTACAAAGGAATCGATGTTTCACTTATCAAATCCTTATGAGAGTTACAAAGGAATCCATGTGAGAGGTCTGTATGAGTTACAAAGGAATCCTTATGAGAAGTCTGTGTGAGTTACAAAGGAATCCTTATGAGAAGTCTGTGTGAGTTACAAAGGAATCCTTATGAGAAGTCTGTGTGAGTTACAAAGGAATCCTTATGAGAAGTCTGTGTGAGTTACAAAAGAATCCTTATGAGAAGTCTGTGTAAGTTACAAAGGAATCGTTATGAGAAGTCTGTGTGAGTTACAAAGGAATCGTTATGAGAAGTCTGTGTGAGTTACAAAGGAATCCTTATGAGTTACAAAGGAGTCTGTGTGAGTTACAAAGGAATCCTTATGAGTTACAAAGGAGTCTGTGTGAGTACAAAGGAATCCTTATGAGTTACAAAGGAGTCTGTGTGAGTTACGAAGGAATCCTTATGAGTTACAAAGGAGTCTGTGTGAGTACAAAGGAATCCTTATGAGTTACAAAGGAGTCTGTGTGAGTTACAAAGGAATCCTTATGAGTTACAAAGGAGTCTGTGTGAGTACAAAGGAATCCTTATGAGTTACAAAGGAGTCTGTGTGAGTACAAAGGAATCCTTATGAGTTACAAAGGAGTCTGTGTGAGTTACAAAGGAATCCTTATGAGAGCAAATCGATGTGACACTTTGAACTGAAATCGATATATATTGAATGGACATCGATTTATGTGTTTAGTGCAAATCATTACGGTAATAATGTCATAAATTTATATTTATTAGAAAATCATGATATTTAATTTATAATTAGAAAAATTATGGTATTAAATATATTTAATATTCAATTAATCACATAAATTTATATTTATTAAGAAAAACATGATATTAAATATTTTTAATAATAATTAATTAAACATAAATTTTGTTATCACCAAAATAAAAGGGTAAAATATAGGAGTGGTTCAATAGGATAAAGCCCTTATCAAGTAATTCCTGCAGCTGCTTCCTCAACTCTGCCAATTCCGCTGGCGCCATGCGATAAGGTGCAATGGAAATAGGTGCTGTGCCAAGTACAAGCTCAATGCCAAACTCTAACTCCCTTGCAGGTGGCAAACCTAACAAATCTTCAGGAAAGACATCGCTGAAATCTCTGACCACCTCAATATTCTCGACAGATAGAACCTTCTTCGAATCCTCGGTCACAACCACACTAGCCAGAAAACCGGAACAACCCTTGCTCAACATTCGAGTCGCCTTCAAAGCCAAAATCACAAATTTACCCGACATGACCTTGGGCAAAGGGTGAACAAACTCCTCCTTTCCAGGAATCCGAAAAACAATAAGCTTCCGCCGACAATCCATCAGAGCATAATGCTCCTCGAGCCAATTAAAGCCCAAGATAGCATCATAATCCTTCATCTTCAGCAAATAGAAATTACCAGGCAAAACTTGCTCCTCAATGCACACAGAAAGCGACGAAAAACACTGCTCGGTCAAGATAGTTCCTGCTGGAGTATGCACAGACAAGGGAACCTCCAACTTTTCGGAACTAGACCATTCTCCTTAATCAAGACCTTGGCAAATCTCTCGGAAACAAAACTATGCGTGGCACCGGTATCAAATAAAACTCTAGCATGCATTCCCATAATTAGAATTGTACCTTCAGTGACGTGATCTGCCAACTCTGCCTCGTCTCTCGCCAAGGCGAACACTCGAGCCAGAGCCCTCGGTCTCCCTACTGCTCTCGATGCCGGTCTCGGTGCTGCTGGTGCTGCTTCCGCTGCAGTCTGCTGCGCCATCTTTGGACAGTCTCTGATCTTGTGGTTCTTATCACCACATCTCAAGCATCTCCCGGAAGTCACCCAACACACCTCGCCTCCATGACGCTTCCCGCACTGGGTACACACTGGCTTTCATGCAATCATACCCCCGCCTGGAGTCTGTGCCGCTGCTCTCGCTGGAAACCACTGCTCTCTGCTGAAAAGCTGGGGTCTTCTTCTTCTTATCCTGCCGCTGGAAAGCTGATGCTGGCCTCTTCAAAGAAGCTCTCTTCTCTTCAAGGTAAACCTCCATCTCTGCCTCCTGCATACAAGCTGCTGACAAAGCTTCCTCCATGGAACGATGACCTAATGCCACTAGTCTCGTCCTCAAGGACGGCTTCAACCCCATGATAAATTTCTTTACCTTCCTCCGCTCATCTGCCACAATGTGAGGCGCATACTTGGACAGCTCCGCAAATCTTGCCTCATACTCAAGTACACTCATCGACCCCTTGGTCAACGTCAAAAACTCCTGCTCCATGCGGTCCTGCACGTACTCTGGAATATACTTTGCCTTGAACAATCGGACAAATTCAGTCCATGCAACCTCCATAGCACCATCTTCAAACTGTGTGCGTAGTACAGAGGACCACCACACATCGGCACGCTCCTGAAAAAAAAAGTAAGTACATCTAAGATATATTCCAAACAACACCCATAAGCTCCTTAAAATCTATCTTTACCTGCAGCATATAAGTAGCTAAGGTCACTCTCTCCTCTTCCACACAACGAAGGGCACGAAAGATCTTCTCCGTCTCTGTAAGCCAACTCTCCGCAAGAATGGGATCACTCTCTCCCTTAAAGAAAGGTGGGGTCATCCTCCTGAATCTTTCCATCATAGGCACTCCTCCAAAAACTGCCTCCTGAGCAGGTGCCCGTGCCTACAATCCAAAACATCCCTTAGATAACAACTCTTCAGTTAACACCTTGAATAATTCTTGCAGCTACCGACCTGAACCTGCACCTGCTCCTGCAATGTCGCTCTTAGACCCAGTACAGTTACACCAACTCACATTGGATCTAATACAGGTATTACAGTGGAACGAATCCAACAATTACAATAAAGGTTGAAATATACACAAATAACTATTCAATTCCAATGATAATTGACAGATTATGGAATTAAACACTTGCAATCAGCAATTCATCTAATGCACAATAGTCAAAGCATTTAAGAAAAGCTAATGCATAAAAAGGTAACAATAGTCCAAAGTTTATTACATTTAATGATAGCTGCATAAAGGAAATTACATAAGATCCTCACATACAAGAGTCACTCTAAACTCTCTAGGACAAGCTAAGTCTCCACGTCCTCACGTTCTGAGTCAGTTTGCACTAACTCCTCCGTATCCTCTGGCTCTCCTGAAATGTTAGGCAAGTATGAGTCTACAAGACCCAGCAAATCACATGAAAGACAGTTCAAGATATTAACAGTATATTAGGTTTAAAAACATGGTAGTACATTAACATTTCATTCATTGATATCATATACTTTTCCTTATTACAGTTCTAAGCCCATTGGCGATCATTCATTTCATAGTGATTCTAACTATTATGGAAATAAAACATGTTTGTATGTAACATGGAATCACTTATTCATGGAATCTCTTCGATGTCATGTGACCTACAACAATTCTCATGTATCAATTTCTCACTTATACATGCACTATTCTTTTACACAACAATTTTCATGTAGTAATATTAAAACATTGTCATGTAGCACGAAATTCTTTGAACAAGTTCACATGTAGGAATGTAAACATATAACATGTAGTATGTAGCATGTAGAACAGGTAGATATATAACTTGTAGCATGTAACATGTAGCATGTAGACATATAACTTGTAGCCTGTAATCATTTTCGTATAGTTGCCAAGACATAGCCCACACTAAATTAGAGATCAGTAGTCATTTAACATTCACTTATCACCTAGGCAATGCGGTGATGAAGTCATAGTATTTGCGCAAAACCGGGGAAAGTCCTTCCCACCTTGGCCAGTAGAACAAGTCTACCTCCAGGATTTCAATCCGTTGCCCACGGATTCATTTATTTACATGTAGGTGAACCATTACCATAGGGGCATCTACGGTGTAGTTCCTTGTAGGAATCTCTAAGATACAATGTCTTATTGGCATCATTGATATAATGCATACACTAACATGTATAATAGATAGTGACATTTTATTTCATACTATTTAACATGTGTTAATGCAATATTTCAAAATACAACACTTTCAGTTTTGAAATCCTATTTACTGTACAACAGATTTCTATCATGATATTAATATTCATTCTTGCATTTACATTCATATTTATTCAATTCTATGTGTAATATATTGTTCAGAAATTCATAACAGAATGTACACATGTCTGAAAATTCTGAAATTTTAACTGAAATTCGAAATCAGGAATTACAATGTACATGCCAAATTTCATAATTTTCTGATTTCTGCAACTATTTTTCATGAAATTAACTCTATTAAATCAACTAACTAACATGGTTCAATATTGAGAAAGGTTCATAATTTTCATATGGAACAGGGATTACTGACATATTTTATCTATCGTAGTAATTTAGACATCAATCAACATGCTCTCCTTTAAACCATCGTACTTATCTTTTGCTAACCTAACATTGATTGTTGCCATGTAATTATGCAAGTTCAACAATACATATATATACATAACGTGTACATTATAGCAATAGAAAGTCCATAATATAACAATAACATGCTCTAATATTACATGGTTGAAACACATACATTCATAAATTATACATTTAAACAAATTCACTCAGATTTCTGGAAATACATGATTCTGTTAAACTCGACGTCAATTGGTATGACGTTTACTATAGTAGACGTCCACATACGATGTCATCAAGTAATTATAGACGGCGGCACATAGCGCCGTTAACACAAACCGACGGCGGCACATAGCGTCGTTTACATATAGTAAAGACAGAAAATACAGAAAATTCAGACGAACTAAACGGCAGTCGATATTGCCGTTTAGAGGATATAGACGGCAATACCCCTGGACGTCTAGTTCTAAGACAGAAAACCTGCATGAAATAACGGCATTTCTAACCCTTCCCGTAGGTTGTTTTCATGCTTTAAAAATACAGAAAAATGTTAGATACGTAGTATAACATATCCTAAACTAATCCCCCATGCAACTTGACTTAATCCCTCTAATGGAGTGTCGAATCCGAGCTCGAAGAAGCCCGTCTCGCCAGGGAGACAGTTCTTTCCTCCGCCTTCAAGCTATCCAAAACCTCCTCCGATGTAGTTCCTCTGCCTGGATGAGCCTTTGGTTAAGAAGTTCTATGCATCTCCTCAATGAAGAAGCCTCCGATCCGCATGAACCAGCACCAGATCGCTCTGCAAAATCCCTTCCTTGGCCCTCTTTTTCTTCCTCCAGAACCAGAGTAAAACCTCTTCTATCCACGAGATCTGGTCTTATAAAGACCTCTCAAGCAAAGGCCAAACCTAATCTTGACCCTTGGATCTAAACGCATCGGATCAGCTCATTAAAACCTTCCCGAAACGGCCGATCTCCTTAATCCGGAACGGAAAGCCCAAAAATAGGCAAGTCAGCTTAACGTCAACATAGGTTGTCGTCTACCCCAAATATAAACGTGCATCGATGATGTCGTTTATAGTCTTGCCCATAATTAAATAATTCAGAAAAATTACTAACGTCAATACCTGTTGTCGTTAACATTATATAAACGGCATACGATATTGCCGCTTACAAGTCCTAGCGTCAAATGATCTTGACGCCTAGTTCTTACACACAACAGCATTCAAAATATGCAGAAATAAACAAACAATGTACAGAATAAATTCAAGAAAATTCTAGGGTACTACATTAAGAGTTTTGTAAGATAGAAATCAATTTTATCCAACATCAGTTGCAAACAAAGAGATGTTTTAATGTCAAGACACAAGTTGTTTTCAATCTTGGAAGAGCTCTGAGTTTCTGTGGATTGAAAAACATAGTTGACAGTTGATTAGCAAAAATATGATAGATCACCCAAAGGATCATTTGGAGACTCTAGACATCTGAATGATGACATCATGCAGGAAACTGATGAAATGCAAGAAAAGCTATGAATTTTGCAAAAGTCATGACTTGTGAATTTTCTATCTCCCCCTGAGATGATGATTTCAATCATTTTCTATCAAAATAAAGATATGCAAGGTTTTGAAATCAAGAAAGATAATTTTCTTTTAACAATAAAAGCTCCCCTCACCAATTGCATATTCATTTCTTAGTACTTGGCGGAGTTATATACTCACGCATAGTGAAAGTGTCCAGACACGCTGACTTGTCCTTCTCCAAGTCACCATTTGATATACCAAGAAATTTCAACACAATAAGAGTTGAAGAATTTATTGTCCAAAAGAAGTGGAAGTGGAATTGAGAGAGATTTGGACAGTGTGACTAAAGGAAGCAAAGGGTTATGATGTGAAAAGAACTCCCCCTTAGACAATGCATAACACTCAACCCAAACCGAAAGAGAGATCAAGAATGTGGACATTTACAAAGACCAAGTTCTCTCCTCAAGGATGAAAATCTGTTTTCAGGAAGGGGTTTGGTGAAAATGTCTACAATTTGTTTTTCAGTTTTAATGAAGTGGAGTTCAAAGGACTTCTTTGCAACCTCATCTCTCAAGAAGTGATGCATAATCTCAATATGCTTGGTTCTAGAATGCTGAATGGGGTTCTTAGACAGATTTATTGCACTTGTGTTATCACAAAGGATGGGTACACAACCTAAATCTTGGTTGTAATCGAGAAGTTGATGTTTCACCCAGAGAATCTGAGTTCCACATCTACCTGCTGCAACATATTCAGCCTCTGCAGTTGACAGTGCAACTGAATGTTGCTTCTTGGAAGCCCAAGAAATAAGGCACCCACCTAGGAATAAACACAAGCCACTTGTGCTTTTTCTATCTAATTTACACCCAGCATAGTCAGCATCACAATAGGCAATCAAATCTAGCTTGCAATTAGCAGGATACCAAATTCCTAAATCACATGTTCCAACAAGATATTTGAAAATTCTTTTAACAGCTAACATGTGACTTTCCTTAAGATTAGACTGAAATCTAGCACACAAACATACACTAAACTGAATATCTGGTCTAGAAGTTGTAAGATAGAGTAGAGAGTCAATCATACCTCTGTAGGTCTTTGGGTCTACTGACTTACCATTTGAGTCCTCTTCTAGCTTAGCATATATAGCAATAGGTGTGCTTGAATGCTTGAGGTTCTGAAAGTCAAACCTTTTAAGAAGTTCCTTGACATACTTGGCTTGACTGATGAAGATCCCTTCAGATGTTTGGTTAACCTGCAATCCCAAGAAAAATGTTAAATCGCCCATTAAACTCATTTCAAATTCATTCTTCATTTGATTTGAAAATTCAGTGCATAGGCCTTTATTGGTTGAGCCAAATATTATGTCATCAACATAAATTTGGACCACAATTATTTGATTTTTGACTATTTTTGTGAACAAAGTCTAATCAACATTTCCTCTAGAATATCATTTTTCAAGTAAAAAGGTACTCAAACGGTCATACCAAGCTCTTGGAGCTTGCTTAAGACCATAGAGAGCCTTATTAAGCTTGAAAACATGGTTATGATGTTTTTCATTTTCAAATCCAGGAGGTTGTTCAACAAAAACATTTTCCTTAATATATCCATTTAAAAATGCACTTTTGACATCCATTTGATAAACTTTGAATTTCATGGAGGATGCAAAAGTAAGGAAAATTCTAACTGCTTCTAGTCTAGCTACAGGGGCATATGATTCTTCAAAATCAATTCCAAATTCTTGATTGTACCCCTTTGCAACTAGCCTAGCTTTATTTCTAATGACTTGACCATTTTCATTCAACTTATTTCTGAAAACCCATCTAGTGCCAATGACTGTTTGGTCACTAGGTCTAGGTACTAATTCCCATACTTGATTTCTTTCAAATCGATGAAGTTCATCATGCATGGGATTAATCCAATCAGAACTTGATAAGGCTTCATCAATTGACTTTGGTTCAATTTGGGAAATTAGAGCTAGTGGGTCTTCTTCAATATCATTCAGGAATGATGATCTATTCCTAACTCTATCATGTACATTGCCAACCACATTGTCTAATGGGTGATCTCTCAAAAATCGATGTTCAGAAATTACCTGTTGACAAGTACCCACTTCTGGGACAATATTACCTGAACCACTTGAAGATGGTGTGTTCAGGTTCTCTTCAATGTTTTCAAACTCCTCAACCGTTGGTGAAGAGTCCACAATAAATTCATCCTCTTCAGTGTCTTGTCTTTCCCTGCAAGATTTAGAATTATTAGTTGAAAAATAATTTTCATCAAAGATAACATGTGGAGATTCTTCAACAGTTTTAGTTTTAAGAATGTACACTTTGAAAGCCCTTGACACTTCAGAATAGCCAAGGAAGATGGCTTCCTGACTTTTAGCATCAAATTTGTCAAGGTTTTCTTTGTTATTGTTGTGTACAAAGCATTTGCACCCAAAAGTTTTAAAATAAGATACAGTTGGCTTTTTGTTTTTCAATAATTCATAGGGGTTTTTTTTTATTTTTGGTCTGATCAAAGCTCTATTTAGAATGTGATTGGCTGTGTTTACAGCTTCAGCCCAAAGGATTTGGGCAAATTACTTCCTAAGAGCATGGATCTAGCCATTTCCACAAGAGTTCTATTCTTTCTTTCCACAACTCCATTTTGTTCTGGAGTTCTTGGTGAAGAAAACTTGTGGAATATTTGAAATTCAGCACATAAATTAGAAAATGATGTGTTCTCAAATTCACCCCCATGATCAGTCAAAATATTTTTGATTTTATATGGATAAGTTGTTAAGACAGTGGTACAGAAGTTCCTGAATTCAAGACAAGTATCACTTTTGTGGGACAGAAAAATAACCCAAGTAAATCTAGTAAAATCATCAATGATTACAAACCCATATCTTTTGCCACTTAGACTTAGAATTCTTGTGGGGCCAAAAAGGTCTATGTGAAGTAATTCTAGTGGCCTAGATGTGAGTACCTCATTGAAGTTTTTAAAAGATTTTCTTGTTTGTTTTCCTTTAGCACAGATCCCACAAACTTGATTTTCAACATTAGAGAAAGATTCAGGAAGACCCTTAACCAAATTCAATCTTAACAACTTATTCATTGTTCTGAA
Organism: Colocasia esculenta; assembly: GCA_014218235.1. Classification (NCBI taxonomy): domain Eukaryota; kingdom Viridiplantae; phylum Streptophyta; class Magnoliopsida; order Alismatales; family Araceae; genus Colocasia; species Colocasia esculenta. Next base: position 100,192,610 of record CM024757.1, read on the forward strand.
ACTTGCATGGTCAAGTCTTTTGTGCCAAGTCCATTCAATTTCATCTTTATTTGCAACAAAGCAAAGATTTTTAGAAAAGTTTTTATTTAGGTTGATCATGTAGACATTGTTTTCCCTTTTTCCAAAAATTTGATTTTATCAGTTGATGAGTCAATTATCTTACAGAAATCAGATTCAAACACAACTTTGTGACCTTTGTCATATAGTTGGTTGATACTGAGCAAATTGTAATCAAGACCATCAACTAGTAAAATATTATCTACAGAGTTTGAGGAAGTTTGACCAACCTTACCAGATCCTATGATCTTTCCTTTATTTTTACCTCCAAAAGTTACTGACCCTCCCTCCTTTCCAATCATGAATGAGAATTTGGCTCTGTCTCCCGTCATGTGTCGTGAACACCCACTGTCAAGAAACCACACATTGGAGTTGGGTGCACGACCTTCCTGCAAAATAGATCAGTGGAGAGAAGATTTTGGTACCCAAACAGAGTTGGGACCATCAGAATGTTTGGACATTGTTAGTAAATCTTTTCTCACCCAAATTTGACTTGTTTTTTATTTTTGTTTTGTTACATTGGTGTTTTCAGTCTTTTTCTGTTTGTTCTTTCCCTTAGGAATGAAAGCACCAGTATTTTTGTTTTTAGTGGGAGGGGAGTTTTTCATTTGAGCATAGGAATTCAGATGAAGAGATGGAATCCATGGATTTTGTTGGTACATCAAAAGGTTTGGATAAAAGAATTGAGGATGATACCAACAAGGGTTGTCTTACCATTGGCTCCAAGGATTGGTCCAATCATCTTGAAATGCTGTCTTGGAGGTCCAAGGTTCTTTATAAATGATTTCCTTTGACTTTTTCTTGTTTTTCAAATTTTTATTTGAATTTTTGATTGAGTTGTTTGTAGCTGTTGATGTTGAGCAGGTCGACCTCTCCATGACTGGTGTCGACACAGCAACCACAGAAGCCTTCTTCTTGTGGACTGGTGTCGACCTGTCAGGAGACTGTGTCGACCTGGTTGTCTTCTTTTGTTTTGAGTTTTTGATTTGTTTTGTGTTTTGTTTGATGTTTTGTCTGATGTTCGCTTGATTTCTGTGTTCTCAAGATTAGGACCCTTGACAAATTTAATTAATGGTGCTTTGCCCTTTTTCTCACCAGATTTGTCTTTCTTTGGTTTCTATTTGTTGAATCCTAATCCATGAGAAGTTGTTGTCATGTTTGTTCCTAGTAGTGCCTCCAAGTTATCTTTACCTTTTGTGAAAGGTTTGGATAACTTCATCCCTTTCTTTTAGCTGGTTTTGAAGGGTTTTAATTTCTTCAATCTTTTGTTGTTTTTCTTGTTTTTCCATTTCCAGCTTTTCAGATAGGTCTTTGAATTCTTGGGTGGTCTTTTGAGAGGCAAGCTTTAGATCATCAATTAGGTTCAAGAAATTTTCTTTTTCTTCATTTAATTCTGTTATTTCATTTTCTAGCTCACAAATTCTGTTGTTTGAAGATTGGTTATGATAAATGTTTTCAATTTTCTTTTTGAGATGTTTATTTTCTTTTCTCATTTCAGAATATTTTTCAACTAATTCAGAATAAACATCCTGCCAATCTTCAACAGTGAAATCTTCAAAAGAAGTGCTTACCTTTCCTTCAGAGTTGTTGGCTATGAAGCAGATTTCCTCACTCTCAGAGCTTGAGGATTTTTTGTCTTCTTCTTCTTCACTTGAGTCTTCATCGGACCAAGTGGCTACCATGGCCTTTGGCTTCTTGAACTTCTGGAACTTCTTGTGCTTTTCCTTTTTGTTCTCAGGACATTCTCCCTTCATATGTCCTGATTTATTGCACCTGTAACAAATGACAGTTTCGTCAGATTTTTTATTCTTATTGAAATTAGAAGAGGAAGTGTTTCTTTTACCTAAGGAAAACTTTTTTTTCCCAGACATTTTTATTTTTCTATATTTCAAGAATTTTCTGAATTGCCTGGTCATGAGGGCAATTTCATCCTTATTTGACTCAGACTCCTCAGAACTTGTCTTTTCCTGACTTTTGTCCTTATTACTTGAAGAGGCCTTAAGTGCTATTGGCTTGGTTTTAGTTATGTGTTCTTCATTTCTTTTCAAATTGATTTCATATGTCATTAAGGATCCTATCAATTCATCCAAAGAAATTTTGGACAAATCTTTAGAATCTTCAATGACAGTGGCCTTTGTGTGCCAAATTGAAGAAAGTGAACGTAAGATTTTCCTTACCAAGTCTGCATCTGTGTAGTCCTTACCTAAGGCCTTCAGTCCATTGACAATAACCATGAACCTGACAAACATTTCAGAAATTGATTCATTAGACTTCATCATAAATAATTCATATTCTGAAACAAGAATATTTGCCTTAGTTTCCTTCACTTGTGATGTTCCCTCATAAAGTAATTCGAGTTTATCCCACATCTCTTTGGCAGATTTGCACATTGAGATTCTCGAATACTCTTTGGTATGAACAGCACATTGAATCATGTTCATGGCACTATAATTTAATGTGGCTTTTCTTATTTGTTCCCTAGTCCAGGTTTCTTCCTCACCCTGGTTTTCATAGGGACCAACTTCTACCACTTTCAAGATTTCATAGTTTTGGGCTCTTAGAAGCACTTGCATTATATTTTTCCAATATGAATAGTCTGTTCCATTAAAGAATGGTGGCCTATTTATGGAATGCCCCTTAGCTATGAAACCTTTGGAATCCATTGACTTAAAAAGAAAGCACAGAAGGAATACTCAGCAAGCAAGCAAACAATCAAGCAATCAGACACACAATACTCAAAATTGCTCAGATCAAATCAGATCAAGTGTAAACCCGCTCTGATACCAATTGAAGGATCGAAGAAAAGGTGTGGATAAGATCTAGAAGGGGGGGGGATGAATAGATCTATGCCACTTTATGCGGAAGCTTAAGCAATTTAAAAATACTTTTAGAATCAGAGGCAATTTTAACAGTGAAAAACGCAGATCTGATGACATGTTAAGTGAGTTGATAAAATAGATGTGAAAACCAGTTGATTAAGTGAATCTTAAGTGATCCTATGCAAGCATATAACGGATAATAGAATCAAACCACAAATAGACAAGTGCACAGAGATTTTTAGGTGGTTCGGAAATCACCCATGTGATTCCTACATCCACCCCTCACACCCAGTGAGGATTCACTAAACAACCTGGGTAACACACCCACTGGAGCCAGACAACTCCAACACCTGAGTTTACAACTCACACAACTCTAGAGTAAGACTACTCTAGATCCTTGAGCAAGACTGCTCAACAACCACTTGAGTTCGACAACTCAAACCGAGCACAATGGCTCACAAATGACTTTGCTAGACACCAACACAAGACATAGATCTTCTAGCAGCAGATCATGTCGAACATGAGAACATTCATGAGAATTATGCAGAAGCACTTGCACAATCTCAAAATGTCTCAGAAGAATAGAAGTACAGTAAGAATTGTATGAAAAGACTTTGTTCTTCAATTGTACTCCCTTGTAGAAGTTCAGATTGGGAAGAAGCTTGGATTCTTGAAGTCCCAAACGATGCTCTGCACTTTTGAACTTGGGATCTTCCTTGAAATCTTCTCCAACGGATGCTTCTACTTGATCTGCTTCCTTGAGGCGCTTCAAATACTTCTTCAAGGATCACACTCCAATTCTCACACTTGAATTGATGAGAATTGGTCTTCAGAAGACACCAGGAGAGCAGAGGAGGGAGATGAGCTCTTCTAGCCGCCAAGGGAAACTTTTGGGAGGCTCCAAGAGTTCGTTGGGTCTCTTGATGTGATGGATGGCCAATTGGGGGGTTTTTATACCCAAAAGATTCCAAAGTTACCCTTTGGGTACAAGGGCACACGATCCTAGGTTGATACACCATCGCCCTAGGATGACACGTGGCAATCATCCATCTTAAGTTGCAATCTTTCCGTAGTGTGTCGACCTGCCCTGGTGGTGGTGTCGACCTCCTGTCCCAATTCTGAAAACAAGCTGTTCTGGGAAATGATCTAGTGTCGACCTGCCCTCATCCTGCGTCGACCTGTTGTCCCATTCTTCAAATAGACTGTTCTGGGAGCGAGGTCCAGTGTCGACCTGCCCTCATCCAGCGTCGACCTGCTGTCTCATTCTTCAAACAGACTGTTCTGATACCAGGTATATAGGATCTCAGGCATTGCCGTTATGCCAAAACTCGAGTTGTTGTGTAAGGATACCGTCCTTCCTTATAACCCACCACCGGGTACAGTCCCCCTGCTGGACAACTCAGCAACACCCGCAGGCAGGTCCACACCCGGACCTAGGCATGACTTGGCCAACCCGGCCTCTGCCACACCCTCATTCTCAAGTCGCCCCAGGGTGAGACGCTGGCACGTGCACCTGCCTCGCAGCATGCCGCCCAACAGCTTGTTCCCGGGATTTTCGGCTCTGCAACGCATGCAAGCCAGAGAAATTAGCATCCACATCGCTGGACGCTGGGATTAGTGTTGGCGTCCATACGATTGATGCCTACACAACACAAACATCCATTGATATTGACGCCAAGCTGGCCTTCAGCCAGAACTCAAAAACATGAAGGAAACCATGCATAACCTATACATATATACATGTCATATGTATGTATTATCATGTACACACTACCATCATACCATTCATACATTATTTACAACTAACTTATACACATGCATATATATTAGTATAAATAGTTAATACATACGTAGATATGTACATCTATGCATACACAACATGAATTATTTACACGAAATTAAAATAATGCAACAAAATTCGATTGCCTTGCACCCTCTCCCCCTTAAAGAAACTTCGTCCTCGAAGTTAGAACAACACTACTCAAACAAAAGGGGATACTTCTTCTTCATCGCATCCTCAAGCTCCCAAGTAGCCTCCTCTCGTGAGAAGTTCCGCCATAGAACCTTCACCGACGCAATACTCTTGTTCCGGAGATGATGAACCTTCCAGTCAAGATTAGCTACTGGTTTCTCGACATACGACAGATCTGGCTGAATCTCCACTGGCTCATGACTAATCACATGAGATGGATCTCGGACATACTTCCTGAGCATCGAAACGTGGAAGACGGGATGAACACTAGCCAAAGATGGGGGTAATGCTAGCTCATATGCCACGTGCCCAAACGTCTGAGAATCTCATATGGGCCAATGAATCTAGGGCTCAGCTTACTATGCCTGCCAAATCTGACAACACCACGAGTAGGTGATATCTTCAAGAAGACATGATCACCCACCTCGAACTCCAAATCCTTCCTTCTATTGTCGGCGTAGCTCTTCTGCCTATCCTGAGCCGCAACAAGCCTCTTTCTGATAAGTTGGATCTTATCCGAAGTCTCCTGAACTAACTCCGGACCGATCAGCTGCCTATCACCGGTCTCCTCCCAACATAAAGGAGATCTGCAGGGCCTACCATACAACGCCTCAAATGGAGCCATACCAATACTCGCATGAAAGCTGTTGTTGTATGCGAACTCCACTAGAGGTAAATGACGCTCCCAATCATCCTTCCAATCCAATACGCACGCTCTCAACATATCCTCGAGCGTTGGATAGTCCTCTCAGACTATCCATCAGTTTGGGGATGAAACACCAAACTGAGCTTCAGCTCCGAACCTAAAGCATCCTGAAGACCCTTCCACAACCTCGAAGTGAATCTCGGATCTCGATCCGAAATGATCGACTTCGGCACACCATGCAATCTAATGATACTGCTAACATACAATCTAGCTAAACTCTCTACTGACTACTTCTTCTTCATAGGCAGGAAATGAGCAGTCTTCGAAAATCTATCTACAACTACCCAAATCGAGTCATTGCCCTTTCTAGATCGAGGCAAACTCGAAACAAAGTCCATAGTGACAGCTTCCCACTTCCAAACTGGAATCTCCATCCTTTGCATAAGGCCGGATGGTCGCTGCTTCCGCACTTCAAGCACTTTCCCGTAATCATCCAACATTCGGTACCACCATGTGTCTTCCCAGAGTGGGGACACTCTTTCTTCACACCAAGGGAACGTACTGAAGGTACCTGAGAACTGCCGACTGCCATTGATCACTGCTGTGTCTGGTACACCGCTTTCTTCTTGTCCTGTCGCTGGAACGTAGCTGCAGGTCTCTTCTGCGAAGCCTTCTTCTCTTCAAGGTATTGCTCCATCTCACCCTCCTGCCTACAAGCAGCGCTGAGGGCCTCGTCCAAAGTGCGGTGGTCAAACGCCACGAGTCTCGTCCTCAGTGATGGTTTCAGGCCCATCACGAACTTCTTTGTCTTCTTGCACTCATCTGCCACGATATGAGGTGCATATTTAGAGAGTTCAGAAAATCTTGCCTCATATTCTAGCACGATCATGGAGCCTTGAGTCAAAGATAGGAACTCCTGCTCCATCCGATCTTGAACATGCTCGGGGACGAACTTGGCCCGAAAGAGCCTCATGAACTCGTCCCAATCAACATCAATAGCTCCGTCCTCAAACTGGGTACGTAGCAATGAAGCCCACCATACATCAGCTCTTTCCTTCAGTACACCGCTCATTAGCACCATCTAAACAAATCTAACTTAACAAAACATACAAGCATACAAACTAAAGCATACCTGTAGCATGTAGGTGGCTAATGTGACATTATCCTCATCTGCACACCTGATGGCTCGGAAGATCTTTTCTATCTCCCTCATCCAGCTTTCTGCCAACAATGGGTCGCTCTCCCCCTTAAAAGAGGGTGGCAGCATCCTCTTGAATCTTTCCATGGTAGAAGGTCCACCATGGTCCTGAGCTGGTACTTGAGCCTGCTACAGTACACAGCAAGCAATTCCCAATCAACATAATATCACATAATCAAATAAAATAGACTATTAATCATTTTATTAGTCTAACCTGAGCCTTCAACTGTGCCTGGAGTGCTGCCTGGGTATGAGCCTGCGTCTGCATGGCTTGCACCAGACCTTGCATGAATACTCCATAATCCACAGGCGGCGGTGGGGGAAGTACAGGACCTTGCGGTGCCGGGGCCTGCTGCTCCGCCCGCTCGTCACGTCTCGGCTCGCCCTCACGGGCCGGCGCTCCGCCACGCCTACCTCTCGAAGCCATGGCTGTAATAAATTTCAGCCACCATTAGCTAGGTTACTAAGTTTTCTAACCATTTTCTTATCTCATTTCCACTTCTTATTAGTGTTTTCTACACATGTGGACATTCCTATGTAGACATAGCATGTAATGGGGATGATGACTTATGTATATTCATGTGCAATCTCAACCGGTTGCTTTGATACCAATCTCTGTAGCGACCCTCATTATACCGGTACGGTTATACCAACCCTTGTCGGTATAGTGAACGTTGCCACAGTGGGACATTTACCCAACAATAACATTCAGCTGAGATACACGTGAATATAAGAACAGAGTAGGGAAGTAAAAGAACCACTGTCTTCATTTCATTCATCATCCACATTTAATATACATGATTGCAATGACATTTAAAGAACTAAAAGTCTACATAATTAAATTGTTGAAAATCAAATACATAATTGTCCACACTTAAACATTTCCTTCCATGATAATGCTAGTACAATGTTGCAATTACATACTATGAAATCAAAATATCACAAGGTACACCAACGATCTAATCTCCACGCTCGGAGTCGGTCTCCACTGCCTCCTCCGCAAGTGTGTCGTCACCAATTACGCCTGTACGCCGAAGCAAGTAATGAATCTAAAAGACTCAGCAAATAACTCTACACATACCATATATGTACATGTCATAGCAGGTTTTACATACACATTTACAAGACACAATCATGTAGCATGCTTGTCATTGAAATTAACACATATCATGGTGGTTCTATTAATTAAACACATGATTCATGCTTTCAGATTTTCAAAATCAAAATCTCCTATCACATGTTCTCTAATCATTCCAACACATGGAAGTTCTACTTTCAATTAAACTAAAACATGAAAGCAAGTTTAGCATGATTTCAATGCCTTCGTAAAAGAACGCACTTAGCATGAATTTCTATGCATTCCTATACATACTCATGACCATTTCATCTTCGTTAAGCTTGTTGGTTTTACTTGGACTAGAAAGCACAACCCAACACACAAGAGCTACTTAATCAATTTAAATCACAACATGAGGGCAAACAAGCATGGGATTACTTACACACCACTAAGAATCGTTTCTAACATGGATTATAGGCAAGTTACACATGTAAAGCATGATCATAAGTACATTTAGTTTGTTGTTTTATCATGATTTCAGATTACCACAACATGGATCACAAATTCACAACCCTCACGTTTCGGTTTCACATATTTACACAATTTCTCATTCACATAATTTACACTTTACACATTGTTCACATCCACAGTTCTTACACATAAACACATACACATTTTCACATTCACATTTAGTGTCGTGACACATAGTCCAAACCACCATAGAAGGACACATCACATCACATACACATAGACGTCACCTAGGCATTACAGTGACGACTCTTGGACTGCGCAGACCGGGAGAACAAGTCTCCACCCTAACCAGTGGTACTTGTCCTCCTCCAGGATTTCATCTTAATGCCCTTAGGATCACAACACATTGAACCTTCTCAGGGGGACTTTTCCCTGATACGGTTCCACTGCCCTCAATGGAAGCAGTGTCACACTTGGCACGATTTACACATTTACCGATTTTAACGCATATCTTTACACATGTCGCTTACCACTCATTCATTTTCTCATTCACACAAGGGCTCTATTTTCCTAACATGATTCTACAATTTACAGGGATCACATGTTCAGTAATTTGCATAAATCAGATCGCACACACATGTCAAATTATACCCACATTAACATGCATTGTTCACATTTTCGCAAGGAAAAATTCATATTTCACTATATAGTTGTCCAAACGACCTGAAAATTTAACCACATGCTGATTTCAGGTTCATGACCTCACATACAAAATTCTGGATTTTTCTGACTCATGATGCAATTACAGAAAATCAAACATCAATTTTTCATATCATTCGTGATTCAATCCACCATGGTGCGTAACATGAAATTTCAGTTTAACAGGTCATAACCCTGAACCCAATATACACAACACCACAGGAATTTCCAGGGGATTTATTTCACAACACACGATTTACTGGAGATTCTACAACCCTACGCATGGTTTTCTAATTTCATTTCAGAAAACTCAATAAATCAGATGAGCATGGAGAAATTCCCAAAAATTTAGAGCATGGACTGATTCACCCATTCTTGGTTTAGCAAAATTTAGGGCATCCAATTCCACATGAATTTCAGACACGGTAACGGACATGGTCTAGGTCTCATCATGCATACATTCTCCATAAATAAACCATTTATGCCAAATCACAGAAATTACAAGGCCTTATCACACATTCAACATTCATATTAGATAGCATAATAGGTTTACATTATATCTTCACCGCAAAACACATCGAAAGTAATCATATATAAGGGAGAACAGTTCACTGTTCTGCCCAGACGAACTTAACGGCGGTCTCTGGCCGTTCCAAGAGTGGACGGCAAGATCGCTGGATGCACACTGGGAATCTTGGCGTCAAGGCATTGATGCCAAGTTCTTGTCTGTGCAGAAACACAGATCGAACTCCAAAAAAAAAGGTGAATGGGGGATCTAGGACACAAGGAAAAATACATAAAAATGATAAAACCCTACTTGACATCTACATGGACGATAGGGGTAGGTTACTTGCCTCTAGAAAATACTCCAGACGGATCTAAATGGCCGGAGAAGCTATCCTTGGGCAGTCCCAAGAAGCTCCACAATTGCTCTCCTCCGGGTTCTAGGACGAAGATGACTCCAAGATGAGGTCGGGGAAGTCTCCTCCTTCACTTCAGCTAGCTCCTTGTCGTGGTAGATGGCCAGGAACAGCTTCAGAAGGTCGGATCCAAGCTTGCAAAGGGTGGGTTTTCTCACAGTTTTCTCTTCTCCTTGTTCTCCTCTTGCAAAGAGAGCCAAGAGAGGGCTGTTGAGGTTGCAAAAGGGTTGGTAAATAGGAGAGGGGGCTCTCCTTTCACGCAGGCTTGACAAGAAGCCTTTCAGACCGTTGGGGACAGCTCCCCAATGGTTGGGGTAGCTTGTTCCCAGGATTTCCGGCTCTGCAACGCATGCAAGCCAGAGAAATTAGCATCCACATCGCTGGACGCTGGGATTAGTGTTGGTGTCCATACGGTTGACGCCTACACAACACAAATGTCCATTGATATTGACGCCAAGCTGGCCTTCGTCCAGAACTCAAAAACATGCAGGAAACCATGCATAACCTATGCATATATACATGTCATATGTATGTATTATCATGTACACACTACCATCATACCATTCATACATTATTTACAACTAACTTATACACATGCATATATATAAGTATAAATAGTTAATACATACGTAGATATGTACATCTATGCATACACAACATGAATTATTTACACGAAATTAAAATAATGCAATAAAATTCGAGGGCCTTACAACAAAGGTGATGTCAAATTGAGATAGGAAGCTCTACTAGCGTGCCAATCTGTCAGCGAGGGCTGGCTTCTCTAGGAGGTATCTAATGTGATCCATCCTAGAGATCAAGCTCACGTGATGGGCTAGGAAATAGTGTTTTAGTTTCTGCACTACCCATACTAGCGCTGCACAAGTTTTCTCCATGGTGGTGAGCTTGAGCTCGGCAAGATTGAATAACCTAGACAAGTAATAGACTGCCCTTTTTTACCAGTTTTATCATGTTGTGCAAGGACAGCTCCTGGGGAGTCCTCAATAGTTGACAAATACAAGATCAGGGGTTTTCCTAGGATAGGAGCCAGTAACACGGGTGGATTCATTGGATAATTCTTGAGCTCATCAATGGCTTCTTGGCATTTACTATTTCTTTCAAATTTTACCCCTCCTTTCAACAGTTCATAGAAGGGACAACCTCTTTTAGAAATAAATCTCCTTATGAACTGTAGTCGACCGATCAAACCTCGGAGTTCAGATATGTTCTTAGGATGAGGCATCTCACCTGTTGCCTTGGCCTTGTTTAGGTGTATTTGAATCCCTCGCTTCCTGACTATAAACCCTAAAAGCTTTCTCAAAGAAACCCCAAATATGCACTTCTTCGGATTCATCTTCAATTGATACTCTCGTGCGCGCTGGAATACTTTGGCAAGTACAAAGGAGTGTTCACTTCTGGTCCAAGACTTCACCACAATGTCATCCACGCAAACCTCAACATGAATATGAATCATATCGTGGAATATCGCCAACATTGGCCTTTGATAAGTGTCGCCGAAATTCTTCAATCTGAATGGCATGACCACATAGCAATAGGTTACCCAAGGCATGGTGAAGGATGCTTTCTCTTGGTCCTCCGAGGCTAGACGAATCTGATTATAACCTGAGTAACCATCCATGAACGAGAGAGTTTCGAACCCAGTGGTGTTATCAATCAATACATCCAAATGAGGTAACGGGAAATCATCTTTAGAACATGCTTGATTTAAGTCCCGTAAGTCTATGCAAATCCACACTCTTCCATCCTTCTTCATAATTGGGAACATGTTCGCCACCCATAGGGGATAGAGCACTACATGGATGAACCGAGCTTTGTGTAGTTTGTCAATCTCCTCTTCATCTTCAAGGCAATATAAGGGTGGAATCATCTTAGCTTTTGTTTAACGGCTCTTGCCCCTAGCTTTAAGATTAACCTATGTTACAGCAATGCTGGGTCAATGCTGGGCATGTCCTCATACGACCAGGGGAACGAATCTTTGTACTCCCTCAGCATCTCTATAAGCTCTTCTTCTTCCTCCGGAGGGAGACAAGAGACTATGGTTAGTAGCCTGGGATCTTCAGTTGTTCCAACATTTACCTCCTTGGTAGGTCCATCCACTGCCGAAGTAGGTTCAACAAATCTCCTCATTCCACTAGCATACATTTGGCATCGTCTTCTACCTCACTATCTTCTTCATCTACTGGGTCCTCCTCATTCATGATCTCATAAACTCTTAATCCATCATCTAGCCACTTATCCTCATGCTGAGCTTCCATATTTAGAATGACTACTTCATGAACAAACTCTTCGACAGCTAGAAGAGTGCCACACCTTTGCGCCAGATCTACAGGATACCTATAGGGGGATGATACTACCCTTACTTTTCCTAGACGGGGACAAGGACTTACTAGATTCTACCCTTGACTCTAATGTAAGGCCCTCGAACTTTGTTCCTTATTTGAAACTTTGTCATATGGTAGTTAGATACTTGTGTATATAGCTATGTGAATATATGTATGTGTATAAATGTATATGTATTTATTTCTATACATATTGTATTTGAATAATGTTGAACATATGCATATACGTGTTTAATTTTGTACAAATTACTTTTATTTACATTGTACATATGGTGTTTAAATTATACATTACATTGCATGTATATATGTATTTAGTGTTTGTATGTTTGGACACTTCTGTGTTCTGGCCGAGAGGCCAGTTGATGTCAACATGAGTGGATATTTATAAGGGAGTCGACGTCCAGATCGATGGATGCCAATTCCCAGTAAACGGCATAGATATGGTCGTCTATTTCCCAGAATTTGTGTGGTTTCAGATCTGGAAACGGCCGCGTTTCTTTCGGTCCCTGTTTTGGAAACTGACTCCCAATGGTAGGAAATCCTATCAACGCATACCCCAAACCCCTTGGCTCTATAAAAACATCTCCTTCTAGCCGGATTAGGTCTTTTGGCTCTTTGAGAAAACCCTAGAAACCTTGTGCAAAAATTGACTTTTGGGTGGCTTGATTGGTGTGGTGGTGCGTCTCCTGGAAATCTACGTCGACTGGGAGAGGCTTTGATCTTTGGAGAGGCTTCCCTGACTCCGGTGTGCAATCTACATCAACACAGAAGCGGGTTCGAGGGGAGATTTGGGCGATTCTTGGCTTGGCTGAGGAGAGCATCTTCGGCAAAATAATCCTATCTGGAAATTTTTATCAGGCAAGTAACCTATGGATATCAACCCTACCCATGTCAGCTAGGTCCTAGGAATTTTTGGGATTTTATCTCGTGTCCTGGAACCCCCATTCACCATGTCTTTGTGCGTTATGTCTGCACTTCTGCAGACAAGAACTTAATGGCAACATTTGCTGCCATTAAGATCCCTGGTCGGCGGCAACCTATGGTGCCGTTAACCCATGTTGGCGGCAACATATGTGCCACCACGTTCTTCATGTTGCAGAAATGTGGTTTTGACCTGTATCCTATGATTTCCGGACTTATGATTGTCTGTGCATGTTGTGAGATTTATGTTTAGTCAGGTACACTCAGTAGATCATGCCATGTGGATGGGTCAATTTTTTGTAAATTGTATTATTTATTAGAATTTATGTAAATGGACTGTAATCATGAGATAATCTTGATAATTCCTGAATAATTAGATTTCTTGTACATTAGGGTTTCATAAAATTTCCATGTGTTCATAATGACTGTTAGCAGGTTTGAAACTATTACGCATGACTGTCCTACTGTGTGCCATGTGTAAATGAATTTAGTGATAAATATGCATGAACCATGTTTTAACTGCTATAATTATTTTACAAATCCAAAAACTATGAAAAAAATGAGCATGTGATAGGTTTACTGTTGGGAACCTTTGATAAATGTTTTGTTGTATTATGATAATAGTAGGTACTGTTATGGCTTTTAAAAAATAGAAAATCACCATGTCAAGCATGCCAAGTTAATTATATGTAATTCAGTCATTAACAGCAAAATTAGGATTGTATTAGGATTTTTTTTTTTAAATCAACACCTCTAATGGGTCAGCGGCTAGGAGAGTGCACCCCCTCCCAGTGGGAGGAAATGTTCTCACTCCACTAGGCGATCCATCAAAGGAAAAAAATTTATTTCAGAATAAGTTCATGGTACACCCGACTCCAAAGGATAGAATCACCAAAACATACCCATACAAAAAACCGAATTGGAGGCCACAACCCCCAAGGTGCACCCGACTCCAACAATAAGAAGCGCCACCACATAATAGAGCCCCAACTACAGGTGTCGGAAACTAGGAAACCCAGCTTTATCAACATTGAGCGCACCCCTGGATCTGGCAGGAAGACAGCTAAAAGTAGAAAAAACATTGCTCGCCTCCTGGGAACAAGCATAGTTAGCCAGAGAGTTGGCAACCTGATTCCCCTCCCGATATATATGCTGGATGTTCGGCTTAAGGATGTTGATCATCTTACAGATTCCCCTCCACCAGGGGAAAATAGACCAGTGCCGACAGGTCCCACTTCTGATCGCTCTAACAAGGAGCATTGAATCAGAGTAGAGACAGGTGATACTAATATTTCCCTCAGCAGCCAAACGAAGACCATCATGCATCGCCCTAGCCTCAGACAAAATACTATTACCATTGCCATAAAAGAAGGCGAAACCACAAGTAAAATTACCATGGCAGTCCCTAATGCAACCACCTCCCCCACATAATCTAGGATTACCTTTGGAGGCACCGTCAACATTGAGGCAAAAAATGACCACAGGAGGGATCCATTTAACCAAGATTGGGGCTTTGATCTCGACCATCGGATTGATGCTAAAATAATTTAAAGAATCTGCTTGGTTGGTAGAGATGGGACGAGAGAACTTGATAGTACCGACGATCCTGTGCATATTAAACATAATGGAACGCTTGATATCATCAATCGTCCTGAGGATACCTTCCATTCTAGCAGTGCAGCGAAATTTCCAGATTTCCCAAAGCATAAGCAAACAGGTAGCCAGACCAAAGAAATGATAAGCAGAACTCATATTTGAGGTAGCGATGATGCTCCAGCATCTTGTAGTAAAATGGTCACTCCAGTTAATTTTATTATGCAGAAGGGGAGCCAGCCATGTCCATAATTCCTGAGCGATATCACCAGAGATGAACAAGTGGTCCAGAGTTTCCTGCTGGTGACGGTTGCAGCACACGCACTTAGAAACCATATTAATACCACTGTCCATAATTCTAGAATCCACCTGAACGGTGTTGTGAAGAATCTTCCAGGTAAACATGGCAGAACGGGGAGGGAGGGCATGGTGCCATACTTTGCTCCACGCACTGCGGCTAAGACCCCGAGTGGAGGCAAGAGAATAAGCAGACTTGACAGTGAACTCGCCCGAGGCGTTACCTTCCCAAATAAATTTGTCTGGCTGATCCGTTAAAAGATCCTGAACTTGGAACGGGGTGACACCAATATAACTCCAGATATTGTGGTTATCTTCCATGACCATGTCTTTAACAGAAATAGTAGGCCACTGCTGGTTGACCATGTATCTCATTCCATGCAAAATAGTGTTCTCACCAATCCATTTATCTCTGAAGAAGTCCACCTTAGAACCATCCCCTCCCAGCCATCTGGTATTTGCCAAAACAATGTCCTTAGCTTGACAGAAAATTTTCCTGGGAATGCCTAAAGGGAAAGGAGAATGGATATCCCGAAGATGGGACTGCTTGGCATAAGAAGACCAAAGGGAAACACCATGAATAATATTCCATATTTTTTTGGCGGCCATATCAACTTGCAAAGTTTCCATATTTCTGAAATTTAGACCACCCTCATCATACGGCTTTTGTAATTATTTCCAAGCCACCCAGTGACATCTATGCATGCCATCTGCCCCTTGCCAGAAGAAATTAGCACAAATTCGATTAATCTGATTGCAAATGGACTTGGGGATAGAAATAGAACTGGCCATATACACTGGGAGGCTCAGTAGAACAGATCTAATGAGAACAGCCCGCCCAGATTGAGAAAGGATGCTCGCTCTCCAACCAGCCAATTTGCGAGTAGCTTTGTCAACCAGAAATTTATACTCCTGAACTTTCACTCTCTTAGCTTTCAAGGGAATCCCCAAATATTTCATGCTTCCGTGATGATATTTGCAACCCGTAATATTAGAGATCCCAGTGGCTAACACAGAAGGCGCCTTGGCAGAAATTTGGAAGCAGCTCTTACCCGCGTTAACTTGTTGGCCCGAACTTTTTTCATACGCCTAGAGCAACCTCTAGGACCACTATAATATTGGATCTGCTCGCTGTTAAACATATTGCTCAAGCCTCTACTGAGCACTTCGGAAGCAATAATATAGAAAATAGGAGCCAGCGGATCCCCTTGACGAATTCCCCTTGAAGACTTGAAAAAACTAGCAATAGAACCATTAAAGTTGACTGAAGACCAGCAGTTGGAAAGCATCATACCAATATAAGAGGTAAACCTGTTGGAGAAACCAAACTTTTTCATAACTTGCAAAATAAAATCCCATTCAAAGCGGTCATAAGCTTTAGCCATATCCAACTTGAACATGATGTTGTGCCCTCTAACTTTACGATCAATGTCTCTCAAGATGTGCCTGGATAAGGAAACATTATCAAGAATAAATCGGCCTTTAACAAAAGCGCTCTGCTCATCAGAGATAATGAGAGGCAAAATTGGAGTAAGCCGCTCACAGAAGATCCTGGTGATTATTTTGTAAGCAAAGTTGTAGAGACTTATTGGTCTGAAATCACTAAAAGTTCTTGGCTCATCAACTTTTAGAATAAGAGTAATAAGAGAAGAGGAGAGCCCACGAGGAAAGCCAAAACCAGCAAAAAATCCCTGAACAGCAGCAATCACATCAGGACCAATAATCGCCCAGCAATGAGTGTAAAACAAACCAGAAAAACCATCCGGCCCGGGCGCACTATTTCCATTCATGGAGAAAACGATATTTTTCACCTCCTCCTCCGTAGGAGCCATGCACAACATTTCATTCTGCTCATTCATGATAAGAGTAGGAATATTATTCAGAAGAGTGTTATCAATCACATGATTTTCTGAAGTAATAAGATCCTTGAAAAAAAATGACCGTTTCATTTTTAAGGACACCTTGATCAGTACACCATTGATTACTATCGCCAATTTTTAATCTGTGAATAAGACTGTATTAGGAATTGATTATCATTGTGAAATAGTAATTGAATGTTTGTAAACTGATCCAGGTATATGTGTTAAAAGTGCATGTGTGTGAGTTTAAGTGCATGTGAATAATGTAAGTGAATGTGGTAAAGTGTTTAATGTGTTAATTGTGTCGTTAGTGACACTGCTACCATAGAGGGTTGTGGAACCTTACCGTAGTAAAGTCCTTACAGGAAGGTTCAATGTGTGTGATATCCTATGGGCATTAGGATGAAATTCTGGAGGTGGACAAGTACCACTGGTTATGGTGGAGAGTGCTTCTCCCGGTTCTGCGCAGTTAACCAAGATCTATCACTATGTTGTCTAGGTGATGGATATGTGAATGTGTATGTGTGTCCTTCTAGTGGTGGTTTGGACTGTGTCATGGCAACTAAGTGTAAATATGTGGATGTAAATATGTGAATTGTGCAATGTGTAAAATGAGCATGTGAAATCGTTAAGTGAATAAGTTAGTATGTAAATAAATGTAAAACATTGTGATTATGTTTAATTCATGCCAAAACAGCAAGCTATATGTGTATATAAATGTGATAAATGCATGCGAAAATAGTTAGATTCATGCTAGGTAGGCTAGCTACTTTGTACATAGTTTCATACTTTGATTGTGTATAGTTGAAAATGGTTGGATAATATTTGAATCTTTGAACCATGTTGAATAGAATGTGTAGAAAGCATGCTATAGGTTTTATAATTAATTGTTTAAGTAGCGAAGCATGTACCATGTTATTTCTTAAACGTGTAAAATAGAAGCATATGGTTGTGATATGAGTAAGGATGTATTCATAGATTTCTTGTTGGGTCTCTTTAGACTCATTCTTGCTTCGGTGTACAGGTGTGACCGGTACCTCCATTCCTAAGGAGGATATTGAGAGGAGCGACTCTGAGCGCGAGGAGTAACTTTAGTTGTGGATAGTGCTACATTGTACTTTTCTTTTAATAAGTATGTATTCAATAAGTGATGTAATTCATATGGGCAGTGTATTTAGTTTGGAGTTGTAATAATGTGGACACTTGCATTTCTTTTATCACTATATAGACTGTGAATATGATGTGGATGATGGAATAAGATTGAATATTTATTTGTTACCGCTGTTCTATTTCAATATTTATGTACATCTCAATCTAATGTTTAGTGTTGGGTAAATGTCCCACTGTGACGGCGTTCTTTATATCGACGTGGATTGGTATAATTGTACCGGTATAAGGAGGGTCGTTACAAAGATTGGTATCAGAGAAACAGGTTGAGATTGTACATAAATATACCATCATCTTCATAATATGCTAAGTCTTTATAGAATTGTCCACATATATAGAAAATATTTAATAATGAATGAAAGATAGCTAAGAAAATGGTTAGGGCTAATTACTTAGTTTCTAACTAGATAAATTTGTTTTTCAGACTATGGCTTCTCGTGGTAGGCGTGGCGCCCATGCACGAGAGGATTTTAGATGCGAGATTTGGCCCATCTCCACGTGGCTCATGGCCCAATAAGGCCCGTTTGACCGCTTGTTGACTTGCCTCGGATCCCATGTAGACGGCAACATCGACTGCCGTGGACTACAAGTTGGCAGCACAACACGTTGACGTCGATTCCGGTTGGCGTCGATTTCGGCTGACGTCTGCATGGGGTTGGCGGCAGCATCGTTTGACGTCAACCAGGGTTTACTTGGTCTGTGCATCTGCCTGAGATTCCAGCACACTTGCGCCATTCCCTCGCCCATGCAATGCATGGGGCCGTTTCCAACGGGTAAATGGGCCACCTTGGCATCCCCTTGACCCAGTAAAAGTCCTACATAGCCCCCTCTCATTGGTTCAAGCCTTAACACATGGTTTGCCACATGTTTAAGTGTGTTTTCTCAAACTTGAGCATCCAATGCTCACTAGCTCTGCCCCCATTGCCTATATAGGTCACTCCTTGGCCTTCTAAGTGAAGGGGGGAGAGGCTAGATGCCCAAGCTTTGTTTCTTTGAGAGAAGAGAGAGAAAGTGCACACTAGCTTCCACTCTTGTTCTCCCTCTTTCTCTCAACATCTGGAGCATCCAGGAGGCTTCACCACGAGCTGGAGGATCCCACAAAAGAGCCAACCAAGCTGCCGAACGGGGATCATCTCCTCTTCTCCTTCTCTTCCTTTTCCTCTTCCTTTAGCTTTGCATGATTTTCACTACACACAAACACACCATAGGCACATAGTGCACACTCGAAACACACCCAAAAGGGGTTTTCCAACCAAAAAATGGAGAGAAGAAGGGTGGTCATAACACTTTGCCACCCCTCTTCTCAAGCCCGCAACCGGTACGGGGCTCTCTTTTTGGGCCTTTTCTTTCTGTTCAGGACATTTACTACACTGCATCCAAGTCTAATAGAGCTTTTTCTTGTGGAAGGAACACTTTGAAGGAGACTGTGGAGCTTCCTTTCTTTGTCCATATGAAGAGAGGAAAGTCGGAGTCCATCATCATCTGCTACGCGAGGCAGTGTCACCGACCGGATCTAAACACCTCCTTAGGCACAGGTAAGGCCCTGGCGATCACATCCCGTTCATCTTCTTAGCTGGTTTCTTTCTTTTTCCCTTGGTCAACCTGGTCAAATGGAGGTCAAAGAAGCAAAAGAAGGTCAACCAGCATCCATTCAACGCCAACGAGGGAGCGACAACGTTTGGGAACCTCCGGAGACTACAAGTTCTTACGGAGGCGCGGAACGGAGCGTCCACAAGGATGAGCAGAGGCGTGAGGATAGGGATGAGCAGCAGGCCCCAGCACCCCAGGGTCCCACAGTTCTTCCTCCACCACCGCCTACAGATTATGGAGTGTTCATGCAAGGTTTGGTACAAGCTATGCAGACCCAACCACACACTCAGGCTGCACTGCAGGCTCAGTTAGAGGCTCAGGTTAGAAATGTTAGATAGAAGTAGTCTACTTTATTAAATGTATGATTGCTATGTTGCTTATGTGTTACTTATATTGGTTGTTGTGGCAGGCTCAGGCTCCAGCTCCAGTCCCCCAAGAGCATGGCCATGGTGGTCCTTCCATCATGGAGCGATTCAAGAGGATGGCTCCACCCTATTTTAAGGGGGGGAGTCAGCCATTGCTGGCAGAGAGCTGGATGAGGGAGATCGAAAAGATCTTCTGAGCTATTAGATGTGCCGAAGAGGACAAAGTTAGCTTGGACACTTATATGCTACAGGCATCTGTTCGTTATATATGCATGTATTTATGTTAAGTTAGATTTTGTTTAGATCGGTCCTTATGGGTGGTTTGTTGTAGGACAGAGCCGATGTGTGGTGGGCTTCCTTGCTTCACACCAGGTTTGAGGATGGTGCTATTGAGGTAACAAGGGATGAGTTCGTGAGGCTCTTCCGGGCCAAGTTTATCCCGGAGTATATTCAGGGCAAGGTGGAGCAGGGGTTCCTCACTCTTACTCAGGGATCCATGACGGTGCTTGAGTATGAGGCCAGGTTTGTAGAATTATCTAAGTATACACCTCACATAGTTGCTGATGAGCATAGGAAGGTGAAGAAGTTCGTGATGGGCCTTAAGCCATCGCTGAGGTCGAGGCTCGTGGCATTTGACCATCGTACTCTAGACGAGGTTCTCAGTGCTACGTGCAGGCAGGAGAGCGAGATGGAGCAATACTTGGACGAAAAGAAGGCTTTGCAGAAGAGATCAACGCCACCGTTCCAGTGGCAGGAGTGCGGTAGCAGTGAGCATCAAATCAGGGATTGTCCCAGATTGTAGTAGGGATTTCAGCGTGGAGTGCCAGCCCCAGTAGCGGCAACAGCAGTAGCGCTAGTGACCGGAAGACCAGGAAGGCCTCGAGCCCAAGCTTAAGTGTTTGTGTTGGTGCGAGCGGACGCAGAGCAGGCAGAAAACGTCACGGAAGGTACGGTTCTTTTCATGGGTGTGCACGCTCGGGTTTTGTTTGATACGGGTGCCACTCACTCGTTCATTTCCGAGCGGTTTTCTAGGTAGTTAGTAGTAGAGTCAGGTGTACTGGCAGAGGAGTTAGGGGTCCCTTTGTCTGTTCACACACCAACAGGAATGGTATCAACTAGGAAGTGTATTCCATCTTTACCTGTGTGCATTGAGGACCGAGTCTTAGAAGGGTGCTTCTACTTGCTAAAGATGAAGGACTATGATGCAATTCTAGGTCTAGATTGGCTAGAGGAGCACTATGCATTAGTAGATTATCGTGGGAAGAAAATCACTTTCTGTATTCCTGGTGAGGATGAGTTTTCACATTCATTGCCAAGGAACTTAGCGGGAAGGTTTGTTATCTCCGCCATGAAGAAAATGAAAATGGTGAACAAGGGTTGTGATGCTTTTCTTGCCAACGTGGTCTTAGTACCGAAGGTTGATCAGTCACCTACCCTTGAGGAGATTGATGTAGTGCAGGAATTTCCAGACGTATTCCCCGATGATTTGTCTGGTTTGCCACTGGTTAGAGAGATAGATTTTACTATAGAGTTTCTTCCTGGCACCTCTCCTATCTCGAAGGCTCCATATCGGATGGCATCTGTGGAATTGGTAGAGTTGAGGAAGTAGTTGCAGGATTTGCTGGATAAGGGATTAATTCACCCTAGTGTATCCCCTTGGGGCACATCTGTATTATTTGTGAAGAAGAAGGATGGTTCACTCAGATTGTGTATCGATTATAGAAAGCTTAACCAGGTGACCGTGAAGAACAGGTATCCCTTGCCATGGATTGATGATTTGTTTGATCAGCTGCAGAATGCATCGGTGTTCTCTAAGATTGATCTGTGATCCGGCTATCATCAGTTGAGGATTAGGAGTGAAGATGTGTCCAAGAAGGCCTTTAGGACTCGTTATGGACATTATGAGTTTTTAGTGATTCCATTTGGTCTAACCAACGCCCCTGTAGTGTTCATGGATCTCATGAGCAGGGTGTTTAGACCTTATCTAGATAGCTTTGTAGTGGTGTTCATCGACAATGTGCTAGTCTATTCTCCAGATGAGGCTACACACCGTGATCATTTGAGGGTTGTTCTGGAGATTCTTCGAAAGCACAAGTTGTATGCAAAGTTCAGCAAGTGCGATTTCTGGATGCGCGAGGTTCATCTCCTTGGGCATGTTATTTCTGGTGCTGGTGTAGCAGTTGATCCAGTGAAGGTCCAGGCTGTATTAGATTGGGAGATCCCCAGGAACCCATCGGAGATTTGTAGTTTTCTTGGTTTAGCGGGCTATTATCGGCGATTCATTGAGGAATTTGCATCTATCACCGCACCTTTGACTAAGCTAACCAGGAAGGGTGTGAAGTTTGTATGGTCCGAGGATTGTGAGAGTAGCTTTCAATTGTTGAAGGCGAAGCATACTTCTACACCCGTGTTGATTTTGTCGAGTGGTGTAGAGGGTTTTGCCATTTACTCGTATGCATCTTGGATTGGTCTTGGTTGTGTGTTGATGCAGCATGGTAGGGTAGTGGCGTATGCTTCTCGTCAGTTGAAGGAGCATGAACGTAAGTATCCGACTCATGATTTGGAGCTTACGGCAGTGGTTCATGCACTGAAGATCTAGAGACACTATCTTTATGGTGTCAAGTTCGAGGTGTTCACTGACCACAAGAGTTTGAGGTATCTCTTCTCTCAGAAGGAGTTGAACCTGTGGCAGAGGAGATGGATTGAGTTCCTCAAGGACTACGACTTCGATCTTCAATATCATTCAGGGAAGGCGAATGTCATAGCGGATGCTCTTAGTAGGAAGAGATCATTGCTCCAGCAGGATTGGAAGATGTTGGAGGATGTTGCTTGTGCGATGACTAAGTTAGAGCCATCGTTAAGTCAGTCTTTCCTGGCTCAGTTGTCCATTCGGTCTACTGTGCTATATGAAGTGATTGAGCAGCAGAAGGCCGACCCTAGACTCCAGGAATTGGTGGGTAAGGCAAGCATTGCTCGTGATGAGGACGGTGTCATTAGATTTCATCACCGAGTTTGTGTCCCCGATTTTGTGGATGTTCGTGAGCATGTTCTAGCAGAAGCTCATAGGTCGAGGTTCTCTATTCATTTAGGTAACACCAAGATGTACCAGGATTTAAAGAGTTCTTTTTGGTGGTCTGGCATGAAGAAGGATGTGGCGGATTTTGTGTCCAGATGTTTAGTATGCCAGTAAGTGAAGGATGAGCATCAGCGACCATTTGGTCTTATCCAGAAGATGGAGATCCCAGTATGGAAGTGGGAGGCTGTCACTATGGATTTTGTGATGGGTTTTCCAAGATCAGTGAAGGGCAATGACTCGATTTGGGTGATTGTAGATAGATTCTCTAAGACTGCGCATTTCTTGCCATGAAGAAGAAGTAGTCAGTGGAGAGTTTGGCTAGGTTGTATGTTAGTAGCATTGTTAGATTGCATGGCGTGCCGAAGTCGATCATTTTGGATCGAGATCCGAGGTTCACTTCGAGATTATGGAAGGGTCTTCATTCGGCGTTCCATCCACAGACTGATGAACAGTCTGAGAAGACTATCCAGATGCTCGAGGATATGTTGAGAGCATGTGTGATGGATTGGAAGGGTGATTGGGAGTGTCATTTGCCTCTTGCGGAGTTCGCATATAACAACAGCTTTCATGCGAGTATTGGCATGGCTCCGTTTGAGGCTTTGCATGGGCGGCCTTGTAGATCTCCTTTATGTTGGGAGGATACAGGTGATAGGCGGTTGATAGGTCTGGAGTTAGTGCAGGAGACTTCGAATAAGATTCGGCTTATTAGGCAGAGGCTTGTTGCGGCACAGGATAGGCAGAAGAGTTGTGCCGACAACAGAAGGAAGGATTTAGAGTTCGAGGTTGGCGAAGCATGTTTTCCTGAAGGTTTTGCCTACTCGAGGTGTTGTCAAGTTTGGTAGGCATAACATGTTGAGTCCTCGATTCATTGGCACGTATGAGATTCTTAGATGGTTGGGCAACGTGGCATATGAGCTAGCTTTACCCCCAGCATTAGATAGTGTTCATCCTATTTTCCATGTATCTATGCTCAGAAGGTATGTGCGAGATCCATCTCATGTGATTAGTCATGAGCCAGTGGAGATTCATCCAGATCTGTCGTATGTCGAGCAACCAGTAGCTATTCTTGATCGAAAGGTCCAGCACCTCAGGAACAAGAGCATTGCATTCGTAAAGGTGTTATGGCGGAACTTCTCACGAGAGGAGGCTACTTGGGAGCTTGAGGATGCTATGATGAAGAAGTATCCCCATTTGTTTGAGTAGTTTCATTCTAACATCAAGGACGAAGTTTCTTTATGGGGGAGAGGGTGTAAGGCCTTCGAACTTTGTTCCTTATTTGAAACTTTGTCATATGGTAGTTAGATACTTGTGTATATAGCTATGTGAATATATGTATGTGTATATATGTATATGTATTTATTTCTGTACATATTGTATTTGAATAATGTTGAACATATGCATATATCTATTTCATTTTGTACAAATTACTTTTATTTACATTGTACATATGGTGTTTAAATTATACATTACATTGCATGTATATATGTATATAGTGTTTGTATCTTTGGACACTTCTGTGTTCTGGCCGAGAGGACGTCAAAATGAGTGGACGTTTATAAGGGAGTCGACGTCAAGATCGATGGACGCCAATTCCCAGTAAACGGCATAGATATGGCCGTCTATTTCCCAGAATTTGTGCGGTTTCAAATCTGGAAACGGCCGCATTTCCTTCGTTCCTTGTTTTGGAAACTGACTCCCAACGGTAGGAAATCCGATCAACGCATACCCCAAACCCCTTGGCTCTATAAAAACATCTCCTTCTGGCCGGATTAGGTCTTTTGGCTCTTTGAGAAAACCCTAGAAACCTTGTGTGAAAATCGACTTTTGGGTGGCTTGATCTGGCGTGGTGGTGCGTCTCCTAGCGATCTACGTCGACTAGGAGAGGCTTTGAACTTTGGAGAGGCTTCCCCGACTCCGATGTGCAATCTACATCAACACAGAGGCCGGTTCGAGGGGAGATTTGGGCACTTCTTGGCTTGGCCAAGGAGAGCATCTTCGGAAAAATAATCCTATCTAGAAATTTTTATCAGGCAAGTAACCTATGGATATCAACCCTACCCATGTCAGCTAGGTCCTAGGAATCTTTTGGATTTTATCTCGTGTCTTGGAACCCCCATTCACCATCTCTTTGTGCGTTCTGTCTGCACGTCTGTAGACAGGAACTTAATGGCAACATTTGCTGCCGTTAAGATCCCTGGTCGGCGGCAACCTATGGTGTCATTAACCCATGTTGGCGGCAACATATGTGCCGCCAAGTTCTTCAAGTTGCAGAAATGTGGTTTTGATCTATACCCTGTGATTTCCGGACTTATGATTGTCTGTGCATGCTGTGAGATTTATGTTTAGTCAGGTACACTCAGTAGATCATGCCTTGTGGATGGGTCAAATTTTTGTAAGTTGTATTATTTATTAGTGTAATCACGGGATTTGCTCCCCAAAAAATGATGATTAAAAGTGAAGGAAATTGTCCGTGATCATCACCAAAGTAGTTGCAAAGGGATATGATGAAAGATTAAGTGCTAACTACCTTGGAAAAGGGAAAAGAAGGCAGAAGGAGAACCTGATCCTGTGAACGCGATGATGTAAGTGTCGCCTTCTTTGTACTTGAACGCGCTGTATGGTCCGTCGCCTTCTGGATCGTGACGAGATTGTCGTCGCCTTCTACTTCAGAGGATGAAGACTGTGTGTTCTTTTTCTTCCTGCTCCTCAGCCAGCCAAGGGGCAAGAGCCTCGTGCTACTACTGTCTTCTAACACCTGCCAAGAACATTAAGATGACAGAAAACCCATTAGATAACTCGTTTGTATAGAATATGTCCCAAAAACATGAAAGAACATGAAGTAATTGGAGGGAACTCACGTGGGGTGGGGTTTTAACCCCTTTGAGTGATTAAATTAGGTGTGTGTGAAGTGTTCTAATGCTAATCTACGAAGAGAACAGGCCTAAAGATGCATGCATGAAGAGAAAATCAAAGGAAAAGAGGAGAGAGAAAGCATAGGTAGGGGAAAAATGCCCTGGGGGGCACTTCCTGGTCATCTGGAGGTTGAAAGATCTTCTGAGGATTCGCAGCTCTCTGGGAGAGGAAGAAGTAGACGTCGGCCTTTTTCTAAACCATGCTGTATGGAGGGATATATACCATGTTATTCTTGAATGGGCTAAGAGGGGAATAATGGGCAAGAGTCTGAATCCTGGTAAGTATGCTCGTGCAAGGACGGTCAGAACTTGGAAAGGAAGAATTAAAGAAGGTCTCCTCCAATTTGGAAGGATTTGGACGCTTCTAGATGGACCAAAAGTCAGAATATTCATCAATAGCAAGGGTCCAAGTCATGTTAGGAAGGGTACGTTGCATGGAAACCAGAACGCGATGGGCTTGGTGTCGGTATCAGATAGCGACGCCTCGATACGTCATCTTCCTTACAAGGAAGGGTTTTGAGAATTTTCTGGTGATTTTTCAGGGAATAAAAGGCCAAATAAGAACGCGGCGTATCGGGGTGTCGCCTTCTGAAGGAGAACGCGACAGGGACATTGTCGCCTTCATGAACTTTCAGCATATGGCTCAATTAAAGGGTCTGATCTCCTTGCATGGGTATCAGATTGGCGTGCGGCTTGAAGCGTTGGACTCTTGACCCAGAGAGCTACGAGATGGTGATGAAGACTGATTGATTTGACCAAGAAGAACCCACCAGGGCGATGGACTAATCTGAGAAAGCCAGCTAGGCGATGATGAGCCGACGTGGGGCATCAATGATATGACAAGGAATTTGGCTCGACTTATGGGCCATAAATGGGTGTCTACAGATTGCCCCTCCTTGATGCCTACTTTGCAAGGGAGTGGAGCGATAGTGGAGTGGAGATGGCATGAAATGACGATGTAGTGGAATGAAGCGGAATGAGACGAAAAGCGGGCATCAAGGTAAAGAGACACCCATTCTAAGCGAATAAGCAGCGAGAATTATCCGGCGATCTTCGAACATGGCTAGAACAGAATGCAAGGATGGTTCAAATTCGGGACGAATAAAGATCAAAAGAAAAGAAATGATCAACCTCTTTATTCAAGAGATACCCTAGCTATCTTTAGCGTGCAGGTTTCGTTCATTAGGGGATAGTGCTGCCCGGCGAGTCGATTCGACTCTGGCCTTTGAGCGGTTCACAGCTAATGAGCGGATCAGAGGGAAAGGGATGACAAATATATTGAATGGAGATGAGAGGAATCTTGAATAGGAACCATACTGGCAAACTTGACCGAGCAACTAGCTCGAAGAAGACTTTCAAATTTTGGAATGGAATGAATCCCTGTCTGAGAAATGAAAATATGATTGAAACATCATCACGAAGCTGACTTTGACCAATCATGAGGCATGAAGCTCAAAGATCCTAAATGATGCATGCTAGGATAAAAGAAAAGAAATCATAAAATAAAATGCAAAGAAAAGGAGAAAATAACAAATACTCAAGGATAATATTGATAGACAATACGAGCATGGGTCAAGACACTTCGCATCCTCGGCGTGCGATAGAATCCATCGTCCCCGAGCCATACCATCCAACAGCGTATCCAACGATTAACTGTGCACACCTAGATCATCTTTGTTTTTGGTGAAGGGGAACTCAAATCCTGGAACACACTGAGAACCAGCTGGTCCTTGAGATGATATAGTAGAGTAGATACCATATAGTAATGCAGAGATTAGGGTTAGAAATACTTACCTGAACGTACCTGACGAGCCTTCTTTTGATTTTCAAATTTTTCTGATTTTTATGGATTTTTTGCATTTTCTGATTTTTTGGATTTTCAAAATAAAGAAAGCAATAAGAAAAGGATACAAGCTCAATATGCACCAAAGTAATTGAAGAATTTAGCATAAGTGCAAACACATCATGAAATGGTCATGTCAATGTGAAAGAATCAGGCAGAAAAATTCAAACAAGGAAGGCGACAGGAAGTCTGTCGCTACCCGATTATGAACGCGACGCACAAGCTGTCGCTATTTGAAGGCGACCTGTCGATACGTCGCGACCACAGGATCTGCACCCAAAACACAAAAAGCAACCCGAGAGCTCCATGTTTGCTTCCCACTTGGACTTCTAGGGCCTTATAATTCAAGTCTAACTCCCATTAGCCCTTCTAAACTTATTCCCACCATGAATAGGAGTCTTAGATGTCTATAAATAAGGGGTGAGAGGCCCAAATTCAGAGTTCACACCCTCCCTTCTTCTCTTCAAGCTCCCAAGTCTTCAATGGCCATGAGGATAGCTCCAAGTGCTCCCATGGGTGAAGAGGCTTCCTATGGAGGTCCCAAGTGCGCCCGGACGTCCTATGGCGAGCTCCTGAGGCTGACGGACGTCCCCAACCATCTAAGTAGCAATGCCAATGTGAGAGAGGTATGTAAGATGATCTTTTCAATTTTCTGTGATTTTCAACTCCAAATTTCTTCATTAATGCATGTTCTTCTTCTTCTCCTCTCTTTTCCTTTTTCTTCTTCTCCTCTAGCTCTTTCCCGACTCCCACCGATACTCTAAGCTCACGTGGATCGCACCCATGATCAAAGTCCTCCCCATGCATGTGATCCGTTCTTTGAGAGAGTGGGGTTTGGGGGGTGTTTTGATAGCTGCCCATAATTATCACAAAATCTCCTTTGATTAGCATAGCATTACCGCCTTGATAGAGCTTTAGCATCCACAAACCCATACTTTTCTTTTCCCAAAGTTTGAGGCCACAGTCTTATTGGAAGAGGTGGAAGCGTTCATGGCTTTACCCAACACCAAACAGGGAGATGAGCAAAAAACTTGTTACACCGTTGAGCCTATCAACCCAAAACTCATCCTTGGCGAATTTATGATGGACCCCGGAGATGTGCATACCATGATTAGCCCACAACACATTCACCTTGTCCCCTTGTCTAAGTGGGTCATATCTCACTGTAGGAATAAATGCGGGAACTACCAAGAGATAGCCAAAGCCATGGCTATATGCTTGTGTGGGGTGGTACTCTTCCCATCTAGAGATCACCTCTTAGACTACGCGAATCTAAGTGCCATTAGTGGTGTATGGCGGGGACTCTCCCTCTCTCACGCGGTTCTAGCCTATCTCTATGCGGGACTCACATCAGCGGCTACGGAGGGCCCACTTTATGGCTCTATGATCCTCCTAGAGTGCTGGTTGGGAGTGAGGATAAAGTTAAAGCATGTAGAAAACCCCACTACCGAGAGTCGGATCTTTGGGTGCCATCCATTGTGCTTCATTGGCGGAGCGGCCAAGTTCTCTGATCGTGTTGTGTGCAGGACGGCGGACAAGAAGACTCGGAGTGCATGGCGGCTTTACCTCAACACACTTTCGATAGAGCACTTCGCCATGGACATAGCGGCGCTGCGCGGAGTGGACATCCGGCTTCCCCTTGGGCGCGAACTGGACCTACAGCTTGTGGAGAACATGGCGATGGTTCTCTACAATCCACACAGGTGCTATCTTCAGATCCGGAAGCCGAGGATGAGGCTACTTCAGCCGTCACACTTGCCTCCTATGAAGAAGAGACTCTTGGGAGATCCGGAGGACGAGCAGGCCGTGTGGAGCGCAATGGCGATATGGGGCGTGTGCCACTCACGCCCTACCACCCACGGTGCATGAGGAGTGCGAGACATACCAGGCGTACCTCAGAGAGTATAGGGAGATCCGGCCACATGGAGACCGAGAGCTTGCAAGAGAGACCTGATTGTATTATTTTTGGAATTTTTGGGAGATTTGATGTATTGAGTGGATGAAAATGATGCATCAAACATTTTATGATGATTTTCAGCTTTGATTTGATGTATTCATTTGAGATTTAGCATGAAAATACATATTTTTAAGAATTCTGTGAAGAAACTGGGAAGGCGACAGCATGAGCGACGCGACCTAGAATGCGACAAGTAAACTATCGCAACCAAGCCTATGAACGCGTCGGGGAGTCTATCGCTATATAAACAGAAGGCGACGAGCTCCTTGTCGCGATCACAGGACTGAGGCGGTTTGAATTTGGGGCCCCACGCACCTCTCTCTCTTTCCCTCTTCTTCACTTCTCTCTCTTCTCTCACACCTCTTCTCCGGCGACAGAGCTCCAGCCCCCCCTTTCCTTTTGCTCTTCTTCCTCCGGCGATCCCTAGCCGGCGGTGGCAGCGGCTCCTTCCTTCCACTTTCTCTCTCCTTCTTCCAGTCTTCTTCTCTTCTCCTTTCTCTCCAGTGGCGATGGAGGGCAGTGGAGGCCAAGGCGGCGACGGTGGTGGGGACTGACGGAGGACCAAGAAAACCATCCATCGACGGCGGACGAACGAGGGACCATCCATGGTGGCGGGGGAGGGAACTCCGGCCGGCCCCATGGAGGTAGACCCCACGGAGGCCCCAGGCGAGGAAGAGGCGGTCGGCCCTAAAAAGGTAAGCGGCCAAAACCCTAGATCCCAGTATGATTAACGGCGAGGGATAAGTGAGAAAGGTGCAAGGCACCTATTGTAGGGCCTTCAGCCCAAGGTGAAGCGACCGGGGAACAGATTTTGCCCATTCTCGGTCACCCTGTGAACGCGACAGGTTGTCTGTCGCATTACCAGGGTGAACACGACACTCTGGGTGTCGCGTTCAGAAGGCGACAGGTCGACCCGTCGCCTTGAGAAAGATGAATGTGACGCCTATTGTGTCACCTTCAGAAGGCGACAGGGGGCTTGTCGTGATCTGAGCAGAGTGCTGTTTTGGAGAATTCAGGCTGACATTTATGCTTTCTTGGCTGTTTTGCAGAGCGAGCTATGGTCCCGACTGCGGTGGGCCGTCGTTCGGGCAGTTTACCAGGGGCTGACGTACTTCCAGAGGACGCGCCTGGAGGAGATGGGGTTCGGCCCCTTTTTGAGGTTAGATGAGTTGACGCTAGATGTCACGCTGATCCAGGAGTTGAAGGAGAGGTGGGACCCCAAGTGCCACTCCTTCCTTCTCCCGTGGGGTCATATGGTCCCCAAATTAGAGGACGTGGCACAGATCACCGGCCTGAGGGTGGATGGCCAGGCGGTGACAGGGGTGACTTACACATGCTATCAGGAGATGGTAGAGAGGTTTATGGGGCTTGAGGTGACAAGGGAGAGGTTGTCCCTTGTGCCGAGGATGAGGCTATAGGCGATCCTAGGAGTGGCGGATGATGGCCACCAGACCGGAGAGGGCCAGGCAGAGTACATGGCCCGGTTGACGGCGGACGCCGGAGCAGCGCTAGCAGAGGAGGGAGCAGTGGCGGACAGAGATTTGAGGTGTTTCATGATCCTCATCATCGAGAAGTTGATCCTGGGGACCAGAGGGGACCCAGTGAGCTACAGGTGCCTACCCCTACTGGAGGACCTGACCCAAGTGGGGACCTATGCATGGGGTGCGGCCCTCCTGGCACACCTCTTCGACAGTCTGGGCACCTCCGGCAGGGAGACGGGGGTAGCCGGGTTCTTTCCATTTTTACAGGTACGCTTCTCACCCTTAACCTTTATTGCTTTTCTGCTTATTTTGATTGCTTGTGACACTGACTGAGTTGTTTTGTAGGTGTGGGCGTACTACTACCTCCCTTCCCTGGGCCGGGGAGTGCCGAGGTGGCCGGGCGCTGTGCCGCTTTTGCAGCACTAGCGGTTTTGCCGCGACAAGCGGTCTCTGCACCTGCAGGTGATGCTCATCCATGATGCATTGGACACCGTCCCCTTCGGACATGTGAGTACTTCTGCACTTTCACCCCTTTCCTTTTCTTTACCACTGACCATTAACTGGGGAGCTTCTATTTGTGATGTGTAGGTTGAGTGGACTCCCTATGCTGGGGAGGATGACGCCACCCAGCCGTGGGTGGAGCAGGGCCGCCCCTACTTCGGTAGGGAGATCTGGCTTCATGCTTTCAACATGGTGGTACCACTCCACCTTCGGCTGGTCGCGTGGACACTGGGACTCCACCAGGCGGCAGTGGAGTTCCCGACCCGGCAGAGGACGTGGGAGAGACTGGGCCGCAGCTTCCGTGGCATTCAGTAGGTCACGGACTGGAGGGTGCGGGAGCGGGAGCAGCTTGAGGACTGGCAGCGGCGGGGCCGAGTGGTGACCTCCGAGGCCACCAGTGACAAGGACTACTTCCGTGCCTACGCACGGAGCTACGGGGCCCAAGTATACAAGGGGACCCGACGACCAGTGAGTGTTACTAGATTAGCCCTTTCTAAATATTTTAATCATTCATTCCTTGGCTATCCTGACTTGTGTTTGCAGCTTGACCCCGAGCGCCGGATTGCCTCCCTCGAGGGTGTTCTCCATTTTACGATCCAGTAGAGGGACGACCTCCAGCGGACCGTGACATAGCTGGTGAGTGCTCTAGTACCTGCCCCTTCTACCTTTTGTTTCAGTTGACTGACTCCTGTGCTTTTTCTTTGCAGTGCGCCGAGCTGGAGCGGGCGCAGCAGATGGTGGGAGGTGCCTCCACTTCCCGAGATGAGCTTGGCCGCTCCGTACTAGAGGGTCAATTAGCCGCCGCAGTGAGACAGGTAGAGGACGCCACGGCCCAGTTGCGTGAGCGAGTGAGTTATTGATTACATGTCCCTTGTTCTTTATTTCCCTTATTGACAATTTTTTTGACTTGCAGGAGGCGAAGCTGAGGGATGCCTTAGCTCGGACGACCGCACTAGAGGTGGAGATGGCGGATGTGAGACCCCGAATTTTTCCGTCATTTTATATTGAGCATGTGCTATTTACATGTCATAAATATAGTGTACGTATTAAAATTTTCGCATACTATAACTACAATTGTTCACGTGCATATGCGTATATGTATATTATTTTCGTGAATATAAGTAATTAGCCAATTTTGTATATAAGGTATTTATTTAAATATTATGCATGATATATTAAAGTAATGTTACACATATAATGTGAAGTACTATCATGCATCTTGTAAGCATATATGATTATACTTCGGTACATGTATTATAATTAAATGTGTATATATTGTGTTTAAATTATTCCATGCATATTATATATAGCTATGATGTGTATATATGTGTGCGTATATATTAATCTTCTTCGAATTATATATCTATTTCTAAGCATGGTAAATTGTTATGAGGTGTGAACAATAATGTGAATCGTGTATGTATCTAAATGATGTAGGTATGTATATGCATATGTGTTTTACCTTATGTACATTATAAGTATAATTACTCATGAGTATACGCATGTATACATATATCTATACGTCCATCCTGTGCAAATGATATTTGTTTATTATTAGTATGCTAAATTGTTTATAGTGTATATGGTACTTAAATAATACGGTGCATATAAAAATATATCAAAATATTATAAGCAAGTTATATTTATGTAAATTCATGCATGTTGTACTAAATTATACTTTGTACGCGTATAGATGTATAAATCTAATGTCGTACATATGATATTTACTTATTACAATAACCATTGACTTGATTATGACATGTATGATATCTAAATAATAGAGTGTGTATTATATATATATATATATATATATATATATATATATATATATATATATTCGTGCATAATACATGCGACTATGGTGCATATGTATACACATGTATGTCACTTCGTGCATATTATCATTAATTGAGATTATTGCAAATTATACTTATAAATAATGTGTAATGTATATAATTTATGTAATAAGTGTAAAAATATTTAATTATGCTCATACTATATTGTTGGAGCCTAAATGTATGTTTAAATTTGATGAAATTAGGTGTTTGGGCTGTCTGGCACAGTTGGCGGCCAACACTGTGCCGCCAACTTGCATGCCTTCTTGGCGTCCACATCCCTCAACGCCAAGAGACAGTGGGCGGCCACCCCCTGGACGCCAACCCCATGTTGGCGGCCATCCCCTTGACGTCAACTGTGCAGTTGACTACAACCAATGTTGACGTCTATATCCTCTTGCGTAACGGTTCCAGATTTGTTAATGCTCGCATTATGGCTAGTTCCAATGTAGGAAACCCATCCTAAACCGTAGGAAACCTACCCAGAAGTGTACCCAACCCATCCAACCTTATAAAGACCCATCTTCTGGCCGCACCAAGCCTTTTTGGTCATTGTGAAACCCTAGCACTTTTTGTAAGAAAAGCTGAAGTTCCAAAGCTCTGATCCGGCGACTGGAGGATTTTTTGGGAGATCTACAACAACTGGAGCGTAGTCCAACTATCAAGGAGGCATCCCCAACCCAGGAACGACCTACAATGACTGGAGAACTAGATCAAAGGAGTTTCTGAGCACCCTCTTGCTTTGGCCGAGGAGGGCTTCAACGGTAAGATTTTATCTTCTAGGATTTTATTAGAGGCAAGTAACCTATGTATATCAATCTTAGACATGTCCCCTAGGTCCTAGAAGTTTTCTGGATTTTTCCTCGAGTGCTGGACCCTCCATTTTCCCCGTGCATGTGAGTGTTGTCTATGCTGATTGCTGTTTGGAAGTTGACGGCAACATCCCCTGCCGTCAAGTTCTTGAGTTGACGGCAAGGGATGCCGCGGTTAACTCAGTTGGCGGCTAGGACTGTGCAGTTAAGTTCTTCAGTGTTCTGAAAAAATGCTATTTGATCTTCTTTAATATATTTAAATGATTTTTGGGTATGTGTTCATGCTGTAACTTTTATGTGGGGTCAAGGGTGATTAGTAGGTCATGTCATGAGGCTTTCATGAATTTTTGTGATTTGTGTTCATTATTAAAATTCTGGAAATTCAATTATGAGCATAGAATAACCGTGTTTAATTTGTGTAAATAGGTCAGATGTGAATTAGGGTTTGGTAAATCTTCTGTGATGATGTCTTGACTGTATATACGCATTGACACTGTTATATTAGACTATTTTACTAGGATCATTACTTTAGAGAAATTAGTGAAAAATGCGCCTGTGACTTGATTTAATTGTTATAAATACATTTCCTATTCAGAAAAATCTAGAAAATTTAGAATGTGTTATGTTTACTGTATTTAACTTGTGATAAAAATTTCATGAAGATCTGATGACAGTAAGTACTGTTATGTTTGAAATGAGAAAAATGGCCATGTTAAGCATGATAGAGTTAATTATATGTAAATCAAGAGTTAGCAGCATGTTAAAATCTTATTTTAAGTTATTTATCATTGTTTAACCGTAAGGTGAATTTCTGTAAATGGAAATGTGAAAATTATATAAAGTGTGTGTGAAATGAGATGAAAATATGTGTGCGAGCATGAGTAAAATGTGATAAGAATGATAAAGTGATTAATGTAATATTTAGCCATGTGTGACACTGCTACCATAGGGGTCTGAGAGCTGTACCATAGAAAAGTCCATATGGAAGGCTCAATGTTATGAGATAAATCTTAAGGGCGGCATTAGGATAAAATCCTAGAGGTGGACAAGTACCATTGGTTAGGGTGGAGAGGGCTTCCCCCGGTTCTGCGCAGTTACCTAGATTTGCCACCGCATTGCCTAGGTGACAAATATGTAAAAGTGAGTGCTAAGTGCTAAGTGATAAGCATTAAGTGCTAAAGTGAGTGTTTTCCTCTACTTGGTAGTTAGGACTATGTGTCACGGCAATTTATGAGATTAAATGTGATTAGAAGTGCAAAGTGATAAGTGAATGTGGCACGTGATAAGTGCAATTGGTGTGATAAGTGATAAACATGAATGAATGAGTAAATGAAATGAAAGAAGTGTAAATTATCGGTAATGAAGAGTAAAAGATAATGAGAGTGTAATCACATGTGAAAACCAATGTATTAATACATGCATATTTATTTTGTTGTTCATGCATTAACATCATAATTGTAGAATTATGTTAATATCATGTCTAATATCATGTGGTATAGTTTAATAATATCCATATGGTAGTGTGTATGAATATGTGTATGTAAATATGTAAAGAAACGCAATGTAGAAAATCGAGTATGTAGAATTGACAAATGAATAAGATAGCATGAGAATAAGTATAAATTCATGTAATCAAGCTTGATTCATGTCAAACAGCAAGCTAAATGAGATTATGATGTTGATAAACACATAAAATAATGCCTAAGTCCATGTTAGAATGTTTAGTATCGTGTTACGTAGATTACTAGAAAGCATGCACAAGTGTTAAGAGAGTATGATAAAATATACACTAAAACAGCAAGTTAAATGTGTGATAAAAATATATAAATGCATGAGAAATTGACTAGATACCATGCTAAGAATGTTTATTATCTTGTACACAGCCTTATGTTTTAAAATGGTAGAATTGTGTAATGATATGATGAAGATTTGAATCATGCATCATAGGATATATCATGTGTAGAAAACATGTGTAGGTGTATGTTATCATTCATGATTTAACATGAGCATGTGCTAGATAGGAAGGTATTTGGATGACTTATGTACAGTTGACCATAAGAAACATGTATCATGTGTAATGTTGTGATCAGAATGATAGCATGTGGTTTTCCTTATTATTAGTGGCTTATTATGTATGTGATATGTGTAAGTTTGATATTTTAGATTACTTGCTGAGTCTTGTAAGACTCATACTTGCTTCGGCGTACAGGTGTGACAGGTTGTCCAGTAGCTGAGGAGAGAATAGTGAAGATTGATACCGCATACAAGGAATAGCACTTGAGGAGATTTTATTTTTGGTAGTTGCTTTGATTTATAGTTTGAATAATGTTATTCATATGGACAATGTAGTTCTTTTCAAGTTGTAATAATGTGAACTCTAGTATTTTCTTTTACTATATAGATTGTGGAACATGTGGTGATGATGGAATGAAGTATAATATTTATTTTAATTCCACTGCACTCTTTTATTATTCATAGACATATCAACCTTATCGTTTAGTGTTGGGTTACTATCCCACTGTGATGATGCTCTTTTTACCGATCGGGATCGGTATAATCATACCGGTATAAAGGGGGTCGTTATAGTAATGTTGCGCCTACGCCCTCAGGCAAATGAGGTGACGGGACTGCGCCGAGAGGTGGAGGAGCTTCGCTCGCAGCTGGGGACCGAGCGACATCGCCATGAGCTGCTGAGGTCGGAGATGAGGGGGCTTAAGAGAGCCTTAGCACTGGTCGGGCGCAACCGCTCGTCGGCCAGCAGGAGTGGCATCCCCAGCGGATCGGCAAGACACTACCTGACGGGTTCCTCTGGATGGCGGAGGAACGAGGAGGAGGGACGACAACGCGAGGGAGCGGCCGAGGGGAGAACGACGGGACCGAGGGAGATGGCCCCTCCACCTTCTCACCTGTCTGAGGGTACAGGGGAGAGTGGTTGAGGGCTTGTACTTTGCCCCTTTTGTTCATGATGATGATGATGATGATGTAGATATGGAATAGAATAGAATGGAATCTTTTGTCTATGGAATGTGATTGTGTGATAGTGATGACTGAGATACGAGTGCCGCTTTCTTTCTTCTACTATGACCTGCACACTTAGGACAATCATGAAGACAAGTTAGATCCGTTCTTCGACTTAGCCCTTTGCCTTAAGCATGACAAGTGACCAATCTCGATAAATGGTCAAGGGGCTACGCCTTATTAAATAGGCGAAAAGACATAAATAAAATAAATGACATGCATGAATGAATGAGTAAAAGTGTTTTTGGGATTTTGAAAACATTTTTTGGAGTTTTAAAATATTTGATTTTTTTTTGGGTTTTAAATATTTGATTTTTTGGAGTTTTGAAATATTTGATTTTTTTGGAGTTTTGGAATATTTGATTTTTGGAGTTTTGGAATATTTGATTTTTTGGAGTTTTGAAATATTTGATTTTTTTGGAGTTTTGAAGTATTTGATTTTTTTTGTAGTTTTGAGATATTTTTTTTTTTTTTTGAGTTTTGAAAAGACGCCTAAAGTCGACGTTAGCCCTTCCTAAAATAAGACGTGCGAGACGGAAGGTACTCACCCTTTTCGGCCACAACACATAGACCAGTTCAAACCGCTGGTTTAGGAGTCTTGGTCATTGTCCCTCTTTATCAAAGACTTTACTAAGATAGGACGTGCTTTTCGGGGTGACATGCCTTGGGTGACTGCCCCTGGTTGATAGTGCAGCTACTTAGGCCATACCTACGAGATGATCTGATCTTTTAGAGGGAAGTGGAAGACTATTTAAGGGAAGTCTAATGTAGGTTTAAGAATGTTCGGTTCAGCTTCTTCCCGCAGCATACCCTTCAAAGATTAGGTATGTTGCATAGGGACTTTGTGGTCTTTTCTATGGGTTTGCACTGTTTGGGGCATGCGTACGACCAGGCTCATGAGCGTCCCACGGGGACTTTGCAACTCTTTGCCATGCCCCTATTCCATCATGTAGTTTTTTCATTCTTTTGATTTCTTTTGTTCTTTTGCCTTTTTATTTGACCGTCCCTATTTGAGACTTCCTCTTGTCAGGGTATGCTTAAGGTTGACAACCTCGCCCTTACGACACTTGCCCCTATACTTCGACCGATTTTGGAGAGAATGACCATCGCATCTTTAGAGGAGGGCCTTCATAGCTACGAAATCTACTAAGTGCAGTCGCCCGGGCTTGCCGTGTACGTGTGTGAGTCCTAACTTAGGTCAACCCTTGGCGATTGGGGAAGAAACTTTGGACTCTTAACATGGGGTTATCTCTAATCTAAGTGTTGTGGCCTCACACCTAAAGACCTAGGGGTAGAATCTTTTGAGGTACAACCCATTCCACGGATGTGACAATTCCACGCCCTCAGCATTGATTAGGCAGTAGGCGTTCCCCGGATACACTTCTTTCACAACGTACGGACCTTCCCAATTTGGTTGCAATTTAGACCTTGGACCTCCCGGTTTGATAAAAATGTGTTTCAAGACCATATCACCTTCTTAGAATTTTCGCTCAATTACCTTCTTTTCAAAAGACCTTGAGATTCGCCTTTGGTATGAGAGCACGTGATCGGCCGCCATTAGTCGCCTTTCATCTAAGAGTTTTTTTTTTTTTTTTTAAAGGTCCTCAGCAGAGATGCTAGGAGAGCGCACCCTCCCTCAGGGAGGGAGAATGTTCTCGCTCCACCAGATCAATCCTGGGCCGAAATGATATATATAAAAAGATTGGAGGTACAAAGGCAGCCCGGTCAAGCTAATCTAACATGATAGAGACCGGTTTTATCAAGAACAATAGGGCCTTTACAAACTTGGGGAATATTAGAGGAACCCTAGAAAACCTTACACTCCCTAGACCAGCAACCAACAATCTAAGAGTTCCAATTGGACTAGTAACGCCTCTCGACGTTCATCAAGATTAAGTTCCTTATCTAGTTGGACTCTTAGTGAAGGGATCAAGATATCATATGGAACTACCACCTCCATCCCATAAGTGAGAACATACAGGATTTGCCCCATGGGAGTACAGACAGAGGTACGATAGGCCCATAGAGCCTCTATTAGCTTTTCTGGCTAATCAGCGAATTTATGCGATTCACAAGTTTTCTTCAAGATTTTAAGAAGGGTTTTATTAGTTGCTTCAGCTTGGCCATTGCCTTGTGGGTAATATGGAGATGAATGATGCAGAGTGATATTGTATTTCTTACAGAGGTCCTGGAGTTCTTGTGAGATGAATTGTGGCCCGTTGTTCGTGATGATGCTGCTTGGCACTCCGAACCGCGAAATGATATTCTTCATGATAAAGCGGCACACTGTGGATGCTTTGATTTCTGCGAACGCTTCTACTTCTGCCCACTTGGTGTAATACTCAGTTGCTGTTAGGATAAAGGATTTTTGTTTGGTTTGAGCATTAGGATCACCAAGGGGGCCAACAATATCGAAAGCCCACATGGAGAATGGCCAAGGTGTGGAGAGTGGATGAAGTGAGGATGAAGGAGCATGGATTTTATTAGTGTGG
Source organism: Colocasia esculenta (assembly GCA_014218235.1). Taxonomy (NCBI): domain Eukaryota; kingdom Viridiplantae; phylum Streptophyta; class Magnoliopsida; order Alismatales; family Araceae; genus Colocasia; species Colocasia esculenta. Next base: position 100,232,525 of record CM024757.1, read on the forward strand.
AGTTGGCATTTTACACACCTACGGATGTAGATGGCACAGTCCTCTTCTAGGGTTGGCCAGTAGTAGCTCTTCCTAATGATCTTTTTAGCAAGCATCTGACTGTTGACATGCCCTCTGCATTCACTAGCATGGGCTCCTTCTACCACTTTCCAAGCTTCGTCATCATTGAGACATCTCAGAAGAACTCCATTAAGATCATGCCTGTATAGAACTTCTCCGACGACTATGTACCTTAAGGCGGCTCTTCTTACGGCCCTACGATCCTCTGCATTTGCCCCTTCGGGATATGACCCATCCTTACAGTATTGCTCAATCTCAAAATACCATGGCAGTTCCTCTTCATCTAAGATTCCCTCCAACTCAGCTAGCATGACTTGTTACACTTCTCTCTTCCTAGCCCTTTCTTCTAAGGTTGTCCTAAGGTTGTTGAACCAAGGATCTTGGATAGATGGAACGTCGAGCCGTTGGACAACAATTGTCTCAGTCCGGCGACTCAGAGGGAAGGATAGAGATGAAACTAGTGACACCAAGGTGTCAGCCAGGATATTTTGTGAGCGAGGAGTGTGGACATAGATAAGCTTGCGGAACTGCCTTGCCAACAACGTGACCAAATCTTGATATGGTTTAAGCTTTGGGTCACGAGTGCAGTAAGTTGAGAGCACCTGCCGCAGAACGAGCTGAGAGTCTCCTATGATTCTAAGATGAGATGCACCCAAGATATAAGCATGTTTAAGACCAGCTAGGAGAGCTTCATACTCAGACATGTTGTTAGTGGCGGAGAAGGTAAGCTGGAAAGCGATGGGGATAGTAATACCCTCCGGGGTGAGCAGCACGGCTCCAATGCCCCGTCCCTGAGAGTTGAGCGCACCATCAAAATGGATGGACCAGAAGGGATCTTTGGAGATGACCGAGAGCTCTTCATCAGAGAATTCCTCTTGGATGGAATCGCTGTGAGGGAGTGGCAAATGGGCAAGGTGCTCGGCGATGGCATACCCTTTGATGGCCTTTTGAACCACAAAAGAGATATCAAATTGTGAGAGGAAGCTTTTCCAGCGCGCAAGCCGATCAGAGAGGACAGGCTTTTCTAAGAGATATCTGAGCGGATCCATCCTCGAGATCAGCTTGACCTCGTGGGCAAGAAAGTAATGCTTGAGCTGTTGGACTACCCACACGAGTGCGGCACAAGTTTTGTCGGCGGTGGTGTATTTGGATTATGTGGTGTTGAAAAGACTAGAAAGATAGTATGCTGCCCTTTCTTTTCCAGATTCATCATGTTGTGCAAGGACAGCACCTGGGAGTCCTCAATGACTGAGAGATATAGGATTAGTGGTTTCCCGGGTACAGGAGGTTGCAGAACTAGGGGATTCATGAGATACATCTTCAAATCATCAAAGGCTTCTCGGCACTTGTCATTCCATTCAAATTTGGCCCCTCCCTTTAAGAGATCATAAAATGGGCGGCATCTTTGTAAGTGTTGTGATATGAATCTTCTAATGAATTGCAGACGCCCAATCAGGCCTCTTAGTTGTGAGATATTCTTTGGAGGCGGCAATTCTGCTATAGCCCTAGCCTTGTTTGGATCAATCTCAATCCCCCGCTTACTAACTATGAAGCCTAGCAACTTTCCTAATGATACCCCGAACACACATTTCTTCGGATTCATTCTCAGCTTGTACTCCCTTGACCTTTGCAACACCTTGGCGAGGATCTCGGGGTGCTCTCTCCTGGTTCTTGACTTCACCAAGATGTCATTCATGTACACTTCTACATAGACGTGCATCATATCGTGGAATATGGCCATCATCGCCCTTTGATAGGTAGCCCCAGCATTCTTTAGCCCAAATGGCATGACTACATAACAGTATGTTCCCCAGGGCGTGGTGAAGGATGTTTTCTCTTGATCCTCAGGAGCTAGACGAATTTGGTTATAGCCTGAGTATCCATCCATGAATGAGAGGGTTTCATACCCAGTAGTGTTATCAATTAGCACATCAATGTGAGGAAGCAGGAAGTCATCTTTTGGACATGCCTTATTTAAGTCCCAAAAGTCAATACATATTCTAACTTTTCCGTTCTTCTTCATGACCGGGACTATATTTGCCACCCAGTTCAGATAAAGCACTACCCTGATGAATCTAGCCTTGTGGAGTTTATCTACTTCATCCTTCATCTTCAGGGCCATGAGTGGGTGGAACCTTCTAAGTTTCTTTTTTATGGCCTTTCCCCTTCTTTCAACACGAGTCGGTGCTCCACTAATGAGGGGTCTAGGTTGGGCATGTCCTCACACGACCAGGCAAAGGTATCCTTGTACTCCCTTAGAATTTGCACCAGTTCCTCTTCTTCATCAGGATGGAGATTCGCTTAAATAATCACTATCATGGGATCTTCGTCTGTTCCAAGATTGACTTCCTTAGTAGGTTCATCCACTGCCGTTGTAGGTTCATCGAATCTTCTTACGCCACTCGCATACATCTCGGCAGTGTCATCTACTTCGCTATCCTCTTCATCGATTGGGTCCTCATCATTCATGATCTCATAGACGCCAAACATATCGTCTATGAACACCCCATCTTGCTCAATTTCTTCTTCTAACACCAACGCGTCCTTTGTGAACTCTTTCATTAGCAACAATTCTTGACATCCCTGGGCTAACTCTTGAAGGTATCTTCAGGGAATAGCCTTGCCCCGTTGCTTCCTAGGGCGACATCTGGACTTGGCGGGCGCTGGGTTGACCTGACTCTCTACCCTAGACTCTCCTAGACTAAGACTAGACTCATCTAACCAAACACCCCATCCTAACTGGCTAGACGACTCTACAGGACTAGGGGAGGACATGGTGTCCTTGAAGAGGATGGCTCCTAATGAAGGAGTGAGAGGGGAAGCCCCATCTGAGGGGTGCCCCTGATCAGAAGGGTGAAGGAGGTATGTCGGCTCCTCGACCTCAATATGCATTTGAAGATTGGCATTTTTTTTTGGAGATCAGGATCAGTGGAGAGCATGGAACACGAGAGAGTGATCTCGTGATCGCTCGGATCAGATTGCAAAGAAGAGAGGACTGCAGGTGGGAGATCAGGAGTGAGGATGCTGCACGCAGCTATCAGGAGTTGGGGAGACAACCGAATGAGTAAGGGAGGGGATGAAGGAATGAGGCTAGGGAGGAGAGAACGCAGGAGTGATGGATGAATGGCCAAGCACGTACCCCTCTAGAGCTCGTCTACAGTCTTCCCTTCCTAGTAGGGGATGTCTGGCTCTCCCACGTCAGCGGTGTCGCTCATCAACTGCCTCTTGGATGTGATGGACATGGGAGGATCTACCACTTTGGCTGCAGCTGGCGGCCATGTTCTTTCTTCCTCCCAGAACAGACGGCTGAGGGCTATTGTGATGTCTTCTATATCAAACCAACGGTACCATTCAGCCTCTGGGTCCCCTGTCTTTCTTCTCTTTCCGGGGCGGAGTGCTTCCAGGGCCCTGTATGTGAGCATGGGGGCCATATGCCGAGAGAAATTTTTGCCATGTATGTCGTGATGTGACAGCTCTGCCTCGACCACCACCGTATTATACCAAGGTTGGGTTGGGCCTCTGACGAAGTGACACCAGAGTGTCCATGTGAGTGGTTCATGGTCGGCCTTGAGAGTGGAGGTGTTGGATAACCACGGCTTGGATTTCTCTCTATAACCTAGTCCCCATTGGCTTTTCATTAGATCTCTCTGCGTGAAGACATACTGTAAGCTTCGGTGATATGTGAAAACCTCGAACATCTCTCCATACAAGTAGTGCCTCCACAACCTCAAGGCGAACACGACCGTTGCAAGCTCCAGGTTGTGCGTCGGGTAGTGCTGCTCATGCTTCTTCAGCTGACGAGAAGCATAAGCAACTACTCAACTGTGCTGCATCAGCACAGCACCCAAACCAATCCCTGACACATCTGTGTAGACAACAAAGCCGCCGCTACCAGAAGGCACCACAAGGATCAGAGCTGAAGTCAGTCGGCTCTTCAGCTCCTAAAAACTGCGCTCACACTCTGCTGTCCACACAAACTGGGTCTCCCGCCTGGTCAACCAGGTCAAAGGCTCTACAACTCTGGTGAAGTCCTGCACGAACCTTCTGTAGTAGCCTGCCAGCCCTAGAAAACTGTGAACCTCTGCAACTGTAGTGGGCTGGTCCTAAGAAACTACGGCCTCAACCTTGGCGGGGTCAACCGCCACACCTGCACCAGAAACAACGTGACCCAGGAAGTGCACCTCCTTTAGCCAAAATTCACACTCGCTGAATTTGGCGTAAAGTTGGTGACTCCCCAAAGCCTGCAACACCAACCTCAAGTGAACCTCATGCTCCTCTGTTGTTGCTGAGTACACCAGGATGTCGTCGATGAACACCATCACGAACCTATCCAAATACTCTCGAAACACGTTGTGCATCAGCTCCATGAACGCTGCAGGTGCATTCGTGAGCCCAAAAGGCATCACAACACACTCGAAGTGGCCGTAGCGGGTATGAAAAGCTGATCTGGCGATGTCTGACTCATGGATCCGCAACTAGTAGTATCCCGACCTCAAGTCGATCTTCGAGAACATTGAAGCTGACTGAAACTGGTCGAACAAGTCATCGATCCTGAACAAAGGGTACTTGTTCTTCACGGTCACCTAATTCAGCTGCCGATAATCAATACACATCCTGAGGCTGCCATCTTTCTTTCTCACAAACAAAACAGGCGCTCCCCACGGCGAACGGCTAGGACGAATGAAGCCCAACGCAAGCAACTCCTCTAGTTGGTGCTTCAACTCCAGCAGCTCCGCCGGTGCCATTCGGTGCAGTGCCTTGGATGCAGGCATCGTCCCCGGAAGCAACTCAATGGAGAAATCTACCTCCCGCTTTAGCGGCAAGCCAGGTAGATCCTCCGGAAACACGTCAGAAAACTCGCAGACAACAGGCACATCTGAAACAGATATCTCACCAGAATCCGAGACACACACAGAAGCCAAGAAAGCAACACCACCGTCTCGGATAATACACCGAGCTCTACAAAAAGAGACGGTCGGTGGGTAGACCAGGTACCTCGGAAGCAAAGCACAGTTGCTCCAGGTATCTCGAACCTCACGGTCTTCAGCTGACAATCTACCAGTGCAGAGTGTGCCTCTAACAAGTCCATGCCAAGGATGGCATCAAAGTCATGGAGCTGTAAGGCAAACAGTCTGGCTGGTAGCTGGTGGCCCTGTACCTCGACGGTGACACCCTCTAAGTAACCCAGGGTACGCACAAAGTCACCTGTCGGCAGCTCAACAGCTAGGTCACAGGTCCACTCTGAAGCAAACTCAGACAAAGAAGCAAAGAACTCCTCAGAAGCAAAACAATGCGTGGCACCCGGATCAATCAAAACTCTAGCAGCCCTACCAAGGATGGGAACCGTACCGACGACTAGATTAGAGGCCTCTGCCTCCTCTCTGGTGATGTTCATCACCCGACCGCGTCCACGTCCTCGCTGAGGCTGCTTCTGTTGGCACTGCTGTGGCTGCTGGAACTGACCCTGGTGCTGCTGCTGGCGCTGCTGTGGCTGGGGTGGACGGTACTGAGTCTGAGGTGTCTGCTGTTGCTGCTGCTGCAGCCTGAACAGACACTCATGAATGTAGTGCCCCTGCTGCCCACAGTGGTAACAACTTGTGCCCTGTTGACTCTGCTCTGCTCCCTGCTGCACAGACTACTCCACTGGCTGCTGCTCTGGCTGACGTCGATGCTGCTGCGGCTGCTTGTACTGATGTCTGCCTCCACGAGTGAACAACTTCTTCAACTTCGAGGTCAGGCCAACACCGCCTGTCCCTGAAGAAGAAGTAGAGGAAACACTCCCTCGACTGCCCGAGGGGTGCTGGTATGGAGAAGACCTCCCTGAGCCTCCACTCTGCTGTGGCTGAAACTGACACTCCCACTCCAAGGTAGTAGCTCTCGCCACTGCCACCGCTAAGGAGTCACAGAGGTGACCAGCCATGGCCCACCTCAAGTTCGAGCATAGTCCGCTAATGAACTGCTCGGTACAAGCCTGCTCACTAGCTACCACGTGAGGGACGTGTCGAAGTAGCTGCACAAACCTCTGGTGGTACTGTGCCACGGTCAAGTCTCCCTGCACCAACTCGTGGAACTGGTCCCTCCTCTCACGGCAAGCGTAGTCGGGGAAGAACTCGCCGTGAAAGGCCACTAGGAACTCCGCCCAAGTGATCTGGTCCAGCCTCCGGCCCTGAAAACTGGTCTGCCTCACTGCCCTCCACCACTCGTGGGCTGACCCCTTCAGCTGATACACTGCTAACCTGACCTGATCTAGCTCTGCATAGTCCATGGTCTCGAAGGTGCACTCGAGCTCATGGACCCAACTCTCTGGCCTGTCTGGATCACGATCACCAAAAAAAGTCGGAGGCCAAAGATGAAGAAACCTCTCCAGAAGCGTCGTGCGGTCCTCAGGTATTGTCGCTGCTACTGGAGTCTGCTGCCGTACCACTGGGGGTACCTCTGGCTGAACCGGTGCTGCCTGTGGGGTCGGTGGCGGTTGCTCCTCTACTGCCATCTCTGTGAACTATTGACCTCCTGCCGGCATCTTCTGGTATGACTGGTACTGAGGGTACTCGGGGTACTGCTGGCACTACGGGTACTGCCAAGGACTCTGGCACATCGCTCTCCACCACTGCTCTATGACGGCCGGTGGGGGCAGGGGCGGAAACCACTACTGTTGTTGCTGCGACCCTCCCTGCTGCAACGGAACGCCCTGTGGCAACGGGTCCCCAGGCTACTCGAACTGCTGGGGCTGAGCATCAATCGACACGTGCTCGGCTGCAACCGACCCGTCCGACTCGAACTCCTGACGATCCACCAGCTCACGAGCCTGCCTGCGAGTGTGTGGAGGCATGTTCTGCAACACAGACAAAACATCAAGTTAACAGATAAACTTCAGTGGCTAGCAGTGTTACTTGTACTTCCTAAGGGACTTTATGTCATTACTTATTTCCATTACAAGTCTTGATAGACCCCTTGCACCGATACCACTGTAACGACCCCGATGCCTGGACCCTCGGCTCCCACCAAGAATCTGAATGTCAGCACAGCCACTCACGGGTCTGAAGACTCGAAAGGGCTAACGGATCGATCTAAAAAGATATGTAATAGAGATAAATAACAACAACGAACTAAAATGTACAATAAGTGAAGGGAAAACAGTCCAACACTAATGTAACTGTCTAGTACAGTTCCAAAGTAAATAAAGTACAAGTGCTGAAATAAAAGGAAAGAACACGTCCCTTAGGGGCATACCCCGAGGGTGAAGTACAACTATTGGGGGAACACTGCTCACTAGAGACGCCGACTACTGCGGGCTCATCTCCTCAGTCCGCCGTGGAGGGAGCTGCTGTGAAGTCTCACCTACAAAACAGGGAGTGAGCTTCACGAAGAAGCCCAGTAGGGACTACCAATTACCCACTGGTTCTAACAGTAGAATAGAACTAAGTGCAGTAATTAAATAAACTAGTAAAGTTTATTCTACTAAATAGAGTCAAGTGTGGAAGCATGAAAGAGACTACACGGTCGTCGGTCTAGGCTACACGTCAAGACCAAAAAACCCGTGTAAAACACGACACCAAAGGAAACCCAAAGTTGTGCTCAGAGACAGTAGAGACTGCCTGGACAAACACACTAGCTACAGAATGCTACACTAGTCAGCCGGTCAGGTGTGCCACGCGCCTTACCCTCGACTAACGGTCCATGTCTAGCACCTCCCGTCGGAGTGAGATGCGGAACTAAAGTAAACACAATGCCGTAGTCTGGCCGAACTACGGTCCCACGCCTGACCCCTCTAAATGGTTCCGGAACCACGTAGAGTGAGGCAGTGAGAAAGGACTAGCTAGTCCGCACCGAAAGAGTGCCACAACAACCTCGGCGACCTAGACCCAGTTAAGAGAGCTCTACAAACGACTCTACGCCGTTGTCCCCACCGTTTTTCCCTCCACTCCAAGTCTGTGACTCAAGCACGCCCACCACCCGGAGAACTCCCTCTAACAGACACATGGGGATGGGGGTTCCAGGTAATGGTAACAACCTGTCTCGTGGACAAGCCCTCAAGTGCCTAGCACCGGGCGAAGAGAGACTAGAGTAGCACAGGTGCACTAGGAACAGCACAGGTGCCAAGAAAACGGAGTCGCAGTGGAAGCAAAACATCAAAACCTGCTGACAGTTGCTCTCGGTCAGAGAGGCGACGTATCGGCATGTCGCGACAGTTCTACATGTCGCGAAAAGAATCCAGAAGGCGACCCTTGAGCCTGTCGCGATAGGAATGCGATGGCTAAGGGTGCCGCAACAAGCCTGAGCCTTCTAAACGTGACACGTACCCCATCATGATCTCATCGCGACGAAGACGGTGGTCGCGACCCGACGAGACCCCAAACTCCTGAACGTCGCCACGTACCCGTCGCGATTGCTAGACGTGACGGGTGCTAGGACGCGTTCAGAGAGAACGCGACACAACGATACGTCGCGACCACAGCTGAGTGCCCAAACAGAGCACCTCACACACCCCAAAAGCCACAAAATGGTACAACATGGGGTGGGGAAGCCAGAAGACGATGATAACATGTCAATTATCATGCAAACCACCCAAAGAAACCCCATGCATGCATGAATAGTCAAAGAACACTCATTCCCCTTACATGCAAACATGATACCCTCCACATGCACAACCCAAAACAAGCATGGATTCATCCAAACCAACATCAAGAATTCATCACACATGAATCATGGAACGAAAGCACATCCTAATCAAGGATTCTATGCTTGGAAGTGGGGTTGGAACCTAGCATGTAGAACTAGATGGAGGGTTTGAAGTCCCTACCTCCAAATGAAGAACCACCCTAGAGGGGCTTTCTCGTAGGCTAGCACCCCTCCACCTCCGAGCTCTAACGCTCCAAGAGTTGCCGCCTACGAGCCGAGCACGACCTCCTTCTTGAGCCGATGGGGAAAACACACCATGATGCATGCCACAGAGAAAAGGAGGAAGGAAGAACACAGTGAGAGTGAGAAGGAAAGCACAAACTGAACTCCCAAACCTCACAAACAGGTCACACCCACTTACTAACATACAATCCACACAAGGCATACACTCAAACCCTCTCCAAGACTCCACGGAGCAACCAAGCACAGGATCGTCGGAGAGGAAGGAACACAGCAAAAGGCCAAATGGGGGGTTCTGCTCTCAGGCTGAAACACTTAAACACAGACGTTAAGACGATCTGAACGTCTGCGACCTGATGGTCAAAGTCAACATGTAACGACCCTCTTCATACCGGTACGATTATACCAATCCCCATCGGTATAAAGGGCGTCGTCATAGTGGGACATTTACCCAACACTGGTCGATAGGTTGATATGTACCTGGATAGCAATAGAGTACAGCGGAATAAAATAAACAACTCAACTCTTAATCCGTCACCAACACACATTCCATAATCTAAATAGCGAGATAGAAGGACAATGTCCACATTAATACAAAATAAAGAGAGAGTTACAATGTCCAAAATATTGTCCATACAACAGTCCTTTTTGTGCAAAAGAAAAGTACAACTGGTAACAGCTCCACCAAATAGTCTTCTAATGATGATCCTCGCCACGCTACCTTCTAGTGCACGATATCTGTCAACCTGTACGCCGAAGCAAGAGTGAGTCCAAAGACTCAGCAAGCGACACTACTCATGATATACACATACAAGTCTTAGTGGTTTCTACATGCACTTTTACAATTAACAACACATAGCATGCTAGTCAATTCAAGTTTTCTACCTATCATGAAAGTTCTACAATTTTATACACAACTCATGCTTTCAGATTTGTAAAATGAAATTCACCTATCACATGATCTCTATTCCATTTGCTCAAGAACTTTAGTCTTTTAAAGAGCTAAAACATGAAAGCTATCGACATGAACAATTTACACACATGAAAGGGGACACAACTAGCATGGATTTCACCTAGTTTTAAACACATACACGAACCTTTTCACATGCTTTAGATTGCTGATTTTATATGATTCAATGACTATAAATCTACACATGAGGGCTACAATAATACATAAAACACATCATGTGAATCAAGTAATCAAGCTATCTTGCACTCATTTTCACTAATTATCCCTAACATGGATTCTAGGCATTTGTGCACACATAAGCATGATAATGACAACATGAGTTTACTGATTTCACATGGTTTCCAATAACACATTCTCACATTCTCGGTTTCACATGATTTCATACTTACTCATTCACATTGTTCACTTTTACACCTTTGACACGTACACATGTTCACACTTATACAATTTACTCATTTCCACATCATTTTCTCTTTCACTTTCACTTATCACATATCATATCGATTGCACTTACCACGTGCGTCTTGGGCACTTACCACGTGCCATATTCACATATTTCACGTTTTACTCATTTTTCATTACTTAAACAATTTGCCATGACACATAGTCCTAACCACCAGTAGAGGACACTAACAATATCTCATAGCTCGTGCTCATTCCTTAGCACAGCTCTCAACACAACTCATAACACAACACATGACACAACACTTACACAACTCATACACATACTCACCACCTAGGCAATACAGCGGTGAATCTTGGTAACTGCGCAGACCGGAGAAGCCCTCTCCACCCTATCCAGTGGTACTTGTCCACCTCGGGGTTTTCCCAATGCCTTTGGGACAAACTTATATCACATGGAGCCTTCTATAGGGACTTTTCTATATACGGCTCCCGATGCCTCTAAGGTAGCAGTGTCACATAGGCACAACTTTTACACTTTTACACATTACCGCTTTACACATGGTTTTACACATAACTCTTCTCATTTCATTCACTTTCTCACTCACATAAACATTCATGTTCTTCCCTAACATGGTACTACAGGATTTCAAGAATTTAACACATAGTAAACACACTAATCATGTTGGTTTTAGACCATAACTAATCACATTGCGATCATATGCATGAATTATCACATTTCACATGAAAATATATAACTTTTTATTTACTGGTCCAAATGACCTGAATTTTTAACCACATGCTGTTTTCGGGTTCAAGATGAGACCCTCAATTTTTCAGATTTTTCTGAGCTAAATAGGATTTACAGAAAATCAAACACCTAATTAGCATATTATTCACAACTTAAGCTAACATGGGTCTAACACGTTTTGCAATTTATCCACTTACTGTTTTGCACAGAGACTACTAATATGCATGATTTTAGAATACAAAATCACCCTAATTCATACATCTATACATCAATTACCACAAACCATTTTGCATGTTTTTATTTTACCGAACCGAACTTATTTACAATTTCTCAAGCATGGATAAACTACTAAATTTTCAAACACATATGCTGACCCACTATTCTTCATGATCAAACCGAAACCAAGGCATCAACACAAAACCCTAATCATAAATCATGAATTTTACAAGATTGTCTACAAGTCATGCTCACAATTTAAAAGATGCTAATAACCCACATTCACCATCACACTACATTTCTTCACACACCACAATGCACAATATACATAGCTTATAGGAATACCATATATCCTCATCACGGAAATCATAACGAAATTAACGTACAAGAGGGGTAGAACAGCTCACTGTTCTGTCTAGAAGAACTAGACGGCGGTCTCTGGCCACTGACTCAGAGTCAGCGGCATGATCGATGGACGCCAAGGATGAACTGGGCGTCCAGGGACCCTGCCGTTTACTCAGGTCTGTGCAGAAACACAGACCCGAGCTCTAAATCTTGGGTGAATTGGAGGGTCTAGGACTCGAGGAAAATTCCATAAAAAATGTCAAAACCACCTAGACTCATACGGGGACACCATAGATAGGTCACTTGCCTTTCTAAAATTCCTCCAAGGGATCTAGGGCTCGGGGAAGACCTCCTTGGGCAGTCCCAAGAAGTTGCAGGATGGCCTCCAAGATCACCCTCCTCCGGGTTCTTGGATGAGCTCCACAGCAAGGGGATGATGGGTAGGCCTTCTCCTTTGCTCCAACTTCCTTCTTGTCGCAGTAGATGGCCGGATCAACCTCCAGGGGGGTCGGATTTGAGGGTTCTAGAATGGGGTTTTCTCACAGAATGCTCTAGGGTTTTTCTTTCTTCTCCTCTCTCTTGCAAGGGTGAAAATGAGAAGTGGGGAGAGGCCAATTCGGGTTCAGGATGTAGGAGAGTCCCTCACCCACTCACCATGCCGATTAGACAGCCTTAGATCCGTTGGGGAACATCCCCCAATGGGTGGCCATGCCTTGTTTCAGAAGACAGCAGCTCTGCTGCGCATGCAGGTCAGAGAGGTTGACGTCCACATCGCTGGACGCCTGGGTCAGGATTGGCATCCAGGTCTGGACGTTGACTCCACCTCGGCGGCCAAATGTTGACGCCAAGGTGGCCTTTGGCCAGAACCTTAATTTATGCAGAAACTATGCATGTAATGCATGTATTCATGCATTATGTATATAGTAGGGTATACATACTATCACCATTCATCGCATAAATTATTTACATTTAATATAACCATATGCACATTAATTATACTAATTAATATGTACATAAATATCTATATTCACAAGCATACATAAACATACTAAGATAAAATGTACGTAGACACCCACCTGTACGTACGTGATATTTTACACATGTATGACTCAACACACGGCAATTTAAATGACGAGAATTATGAGGGCTTCGCAAATCATTAGGAGGTGATATGATTTATGCTAGCTAGGAATAATCCATTCGATAAAATAGTCTCCGCATACACACACTTGGTTTGACATATATATATATAGTATACACACACTGGTATAGCATACTTATGTACATTATGCTTGAAATAGATGGATACAACATGCGCACCGGTAATTAGATTAACTTACACAACTTTACCTAACATTGCTTAAGCACTATATGCATAGGATTTCTTAATATATACTATATGCATAATTCAACCAATTGACTATTCTCACCTAATCATCATAAAGATATATGCATGTTATTCATGAGGAGTATAGAATCCCAATATGACCACTAATTACACCTACTATGCTTGAACTCTTTACGTACATGAAATGCACGAAGTACAATGTACACATTAACCAAACCATGCAATAACAACGTTTACAACCAAATATACATATGCATACGCAATTACACCAAGGTGTTATGCATGTAGAATTAGGTATACAATCGTCACACGCATAAGATAACGTACATATACATATCTACTTCCTATATTCTCATACAAAATTCCATGAAATAGGTAGTATAGGATATTCTTCAATATTTAGATAGCACACGCATAGTACTATTCAAGTATCCTAAGTCAAAGATTCTTGGTATTCATAATACACTTCTAATTAGCTAATTGTTCACTTCCACATTAATCATCACATACACCTATGTATACATATATAGATATTCGCACATGCTCATATTCAAGGGAAGGATAAAACTTATAGTAGGCACAATGAACTACGCATGCTAAGCACACAACAACCGAACACCCAACACACCATTCATATACATACAGATATATAAAGAGAGTAAAAATCCATGGTCTTACACAACATGTGGCATGCATGTAACGCTGACATCTGATCAGGACGGGCCAGTATGTCACGTTCATGCATGCAAGCCGACACGTGTCTTCACCGTCTAGACAGCAAAATGACAAAAGGAGAGTCTGCTGTCGGAGTCCTGTTGCGATAGGGGCGGCCAGCGCATTCCAAACCAGAACGCGACGGTCAGCTACGTCGCCTTCATAACGCGACGGATTGACCCGTCACGACCTCAGTCGGGAGAGCTAAACCACAAGGAAAACGGGATGTTACACATATCGTGGCTGGACAAATTTCATAAAGACGCCCCAAACCCTGGTGAGATGCAGACCCGGGGGAACAAGGAGTTCCGGCAGATGATCATCTCGGTGCTTGCTCCGGCGCTCTGTTGGTGCCCTAGAACCTTCACCGGCTTCGGCCGAGGTTGGACGCTGACGTGTTGTCACTCCCCAATGCGGAATATCGGAGCGCGAAGGCAGTTGCAAGAAAAAGGTATAGAGCATATACTAGACATCAAACCATTGCACATTGAATGATACTAAAACAAATCTTTCTCATTAATAACTTTTCCAATGTCTAGTTACAACCACTAATATCAGAGCCATTCTATAAGGCCCAATTACATTTCATTAAAAGGAAATAACTAACTACAACTCTAAGATAACATAATGACTCGAGGGTACTCCTGGCTTCACTCTTGGTCATTCCCCTCCTCCTGAGTGTATGTGTCATCCTCGGTCTCACCTGAGAACACAACATCAAATAGCGTAGGGTGAGCGATAACGCCCAGTAGGACTTAAATCTCAGGCTCAAGCAGGCTTTAAATACTTAACGCATTTAATGGCAGAGTATCTAAAGATAGCAGGTACAAGAGAGCTAAAATATAGCAAGAGATAGAACAATAGCACGAGATCGAGTATAGTTTCCAAAAATAGCACAAGTATCGAGTATAGCACGAATAGCAGGATGGCCATAGCACAACTAGCACAAGTATAATAATAGCACGACGGGTATAGCACTTGTTTGTCATTCTAGACAACGAGAGAGTATAGCACGTTTTGTGTTTTGATTGTCATATAGATAGTTGAGATAGATAGCACTTGAGTGTAATGCCAAACACTCTGATCATTTAACTACCATGGGCACTAGCACTTTTGGGCGCACATCCCAGGACCAGATCGGGCCCTTTATATATTGCCAGGCATTGGTTATATTGTTTATCTTTAGACAATCAGTCAATGGCCAGTATAGAGTACCAAGAAATAGATAAGAGCACAAGATGAATAGATGAGCTAGTAGAGTGAACGTGAATAGGTGAGCGAGTAGAGTATAGATGAGAGCTAGTGGACATTGCACGTAACACGTCGAGTAAACAGGCGATAGTAACAGTTGCACAACACGCGCACGTCATATTGGCAGTCAGGTGGAACTCACGATCTTCCCGCTGGCCATGTTATGCACAAGTCCAGAGGTCCGACATGATTCAAGGTCAGAGCGAATCTTCTAATAGCCATTTGGATCATATCGATCCCTAAAGGTGTAATGGGTGTTAGGGTACAACCGGCTCGTCGACCATGTGGGAATCCATGATCAGAGGAGACTTACGGAGACCTTGTGCAAGGGTTCACTAGTCCGGCGAAAGGAATATCCGACGGAGAGTTCACCACAAGCCAAGTAAAGTGTGTATATAAAACAGGTGCTCGACGTTCTAGAGGAATTCTAAGACAGTGGAGCGTCGATATCGGAATATAAAGAACGCAAGAAACGAATACAAGTCCTTTAAAAATAGGGCAATTAATATACTTTATTGCAATGATTTTCCAGATACTAATGAGATATTTTTGCAAGATTTCAGCCATAAATGGATGGTTCATGTGCGTGCATGTGTAAGAGAAATCATAGATAGAAATAAGTCATGAACATGTATTTTAAATCATTCAATATAGCATCCTTTTTAAGTAGGGTTTTTACTGGGGGTATAACGGTAAGAAGGCGTAAGGATTATTTAGAAAGAGACAAAATATTTTTCATGGGTTTTTCTCAAATTCTTATGAAGGCGACATAGGGCTGTAAGGATGGCGACATGGGCCAGGCAGAACGCGACAGGGTCTTGCACAGGTCGCGACAGGGCATGCAAATCGGGTACTGAGAACGCGACGGCTCACCTGTCGCCTTCTTGGTCGCGACAGGGAGGCTGTCGCAATCAAGCCCCAGAAAGCGACATGTCGAGGCGTCGCCTTCTGGTTGTCTGCGCCTGACTCTGACAGGAGTCAGACCAGACATTGGATTGCGGACCAGAACATTTAAATTTCGATACAGGGTCATTTAGAAAATCATAACTAATTATATAGTCAACGAAAAATCATGAAACCAGTTGCAAATTAAACTAGACATGTAAGAGTACTTCCAGTAAATCGGAATTAGAGAGAGAGCATGGTTTGAACATGATTTGAGAACGAACAAGGACGAGTAACATAGAACATGACATAGAGAGCAAGACTAATTTAATTCGAGCAACATGCTCAATGAAATTTAGGCTTTTTAGGGGCAAATGATCCCTAACAACATGAAGTATCTACAGTAAAACTTTCGTAGCATGGGATCAAATATTCATAGAGATTTGAATTAAACATGACACCTCGGGGTTATCATGTTTGCAGTTCTTCAAAAATTAAGAACAAAAGATAGGATGGATGGAAAAATATGAAACTTGGGGGTTTCATTCAAGAGGGTAGGAAGAACCTACATAAAAAGTTTAATGGTTTATACTTGTGAGAATGCCTACCTTTGGATTTATTTGTCTTCTAGGGTTGAAACTCCCAAAAACGAGGAAGAAGCTTCAAGAACACCTTCTTCCCACGAGATCCTCTCCTCCTTGACCTCTTCCCCACGTCCAGAAACCTTTGGCAACGAGCTAGGGTCGGCCAAGAGGGTTTATGAGGTGTATTTATGCATGCATGAATTCCTATTCCTATTTCTACTCTAATTCCTCTAAATTTCGAGATTTCCTAACTCCAACCTTCCTTCCTTGCTTTCCAATCCTATTTAGACTTGGATGAGATCTAAATTCGTGCTAAACCATATAGGGTAGGTTTAGGAATCCTATTATGACTCAAACTAGCTATTTAATGTATTAAATAACCCTTTTCTATTTAAGTAATATTCTAGTACGAATTTAGGGTATTTTCCTATTATTCTCCCTTTTATAATTTCTTATTTGACCCACAAATTTCTAATGGGTCCATTTAATAAAGCCCATTACTTGTTTTCATTTAATGGGTTTCGTTTAATTCCTTTTTGTGCGAATCTTCTATTATTTAATTTTCTTTTATTGATTTTTTTTTCAAATAATTTGATTTTTAATTATTATAAAAATCCAGGTTGCTACACGTGTGGCACGAAGCTTGCTCCTGGGAGCCATGGGAGATGGAATGCACAGAGAGGAGATGATCCCGGGAGAGGAGGAAGAAGAAAGCAAGAGCAGAAGGAGGTTTGGAGAGGGCGGTTCTAGAGAGAAGGGTGTTGGGGTTGAAATAGGGAAGGAACCACCTTTTGGAGGAATGTGAGGGGGTCAAGAGTCGTGGTTTTCCCTTTAGGTCTATTTAGGAAGTGTTTGAAATAGATGGGACCCACAAATTCCGGTCAAAATTGGAACCGGTCGGGCTTCTGAATGGCCCAGAATTCTGTCTGTCGACAGGCGCATGGCAGCTGTCGACAGATGCTGTCCAGAAAAGTGCCAGAACAGGATTTTGACAAAAATGAATGGGGAATGAGTGTTCAAATGGCATTTTAAGGTTGAGAACTGGTATATACCCATTACAAAGTGTCATACACACTAGTGTTAAGACATTTAAATGGTCTACAATAGTCAAGAGATAATACTCTGGGAGTTTTAAGTTGAAGCATTTAGAAGACACCATTCAAAAGCATATGAATATAAGATAACCCCTTTGAATAAAACCATTGTAGAAAAACATATTCCAGTGTGGGTGATGCTCAGTTGGTAAGTGAAGGTAATGTTTACATGAGCAATTAACAATAAACAACAAGTTGCCCTTGATTTAAAAACATGGAGGCTTCACTCTATTTCTAGCATTGAACTATTTTGTCAAGTTGATGTGGGAAAAGTGGTAATCAGGTTCACTTTCACCTTTGACGTGAAGGTAGACATTTGTGATGCCCGTACCCCCAATTACTAAGTGTAAGTGACCACCATACCATTGTGCAGAGATAATACAAAGACTTTTTGACGTAAAGATAGACATTTGTGATGCCCATGTAGCAACCTGAATTTTTTTAAGAAAAATAAAAATTTAAATAAGAATTAAAACCTAGCTAAAGGGATATTTAAATGAAAAGAGCATTAAATAAAATCCATTAAATGGAAAAGAGTAATGGGCTTTGCTTAATGGACCATCTAGAATTTTTGGGTCAAAATATGAATTTACAAAGGGAGAATAATAAGAAAATACCCTAAATTTGGAGTTTAATTATATCATAATTGCAAAGGGGTTCTTGGACGTGAAGTAGAGGCCAAGGAGGAGGAGAAATCGAGGAGAGGAAGATCCATCAAGCTTTCCTTCGTTCTTGGAGTTCTAAGCCCTAGAAGACAAATCGAGTCAAAGGTAGGCATTCTCACAAGCAAAACCAAATCAAATCCGTCTATAGGTAGTTCCAATCACCAGGAACAAAAGCCCTCTTGTTTCATAATTTTTCATCGAGCCAATCTTTTGTTCTTGATTTTTAAAGTTCTGCATCCATGATAACCCGAGTCATCATGTTTAAATCAGATCTCCATTTACACTTGTTCCCATGCCACGAAAATTTTACTGTAGATACTACTCATTGTTAGGGATCTTTTGCCCCTAAAAGCCCTAATTTTTATCAAGCATGTTGCTCGAATTAAATCATTCATCTCTGCTGTACCTGGAATCAGGTTACTTCTTGTTCAACTTGTTAGAACTATGTCGATACCATGATTACTTTCCAATTCCTAATTACTGGAAGTACACTTGCATGTCTAGATTAATTTAAAACTGGTTTCATGATTTTTCATAGTGTATACAATTAGTTATGATTTTCTGAACTACCCTATGCCAAAAAGGTAAGTTTTTGGACCGCAATCCAAGACAGATCAGAGCTCTGTCAGACTCAGTCCACGGACCTGAGAACACGACGGCCCTACAGGTCACGTTCTCAAGCCCGTCGCGACGCCTTTCTTGTCGCAATCTGAACGCAATAGGACACCCCGTCGCGTTCTGGCCGCCTGAGCAGACAGCCCTGTCGCGACCCTTGCAAGCCCTGTCGCTACCTGCCCTACCCCTGTCGCCATCCTTACAACCCTATGTCGCCTTCACAGGTTTTTGATGAAAACCCATAAAAATTATTTATGTCGCTTTCTAAATAATTCTTACGCCTTTTTATAGTTATACCCCAGTAAAAACTTGTTTTAAAAATGGAGCTATATTGAATGATTTAAAATACATATTCACGACTTATTTCTATCTATGATTTCTCTTACACATGCACACACATGAACCATCCATATATGGCTGAAATCTGGCATAAAATATCTCATAATGTATCTGGTAATTTATTGCAATTAAGTATATTTATTGCCCTATTTTAAAGAACTTATATTCGTTCCTTGCGTGGTTTATATACCGATATCGACGCTCTACTGTTCTAGAATTCCTCTAGAACGTCGAGCACTGTTTTATATACACACTTTACTTGGCTTGTGGTGAACTCTCCGTCGGATATTCCTTTCGTCGGACTAGTGAACCCTTGCACAAGGCCTCCATAAGTCTTCTTTGATCATGGATTCCCACATGGTCGACGAGCCGGTTGTACCCTAACACCCATTACATCTTTAGGGATCGATATGATCCAAACGGCTATTAGAAGTTCGCTCTTACCTTGAATCACGTCGGACCTCTGGACTTGTGCATAACATGGCCAGCGGGAAGATCGTGAATTCCACCTGACTGCCAATACGACGTGCGCGTGTTGTGCAACTGTTACTATCGCATGTTTACTCGTCGCAATGCCCACTAGCTCTCATATGTACTCCACTCGCTCGTCTATTCACGTTCACTCTACTATCTAGTCTATTCATCTAGTGCTCTCATCTACTTCTTGGTCCTCTATATTGGCCATTGACTGATTGTCTAAAGATAAACAATATAACCAATGCCTGGCAATATATAAAGGGCCCGATCTGGTCCTGGGATGTGCGCCCGAAAGTGCTAGTGCCCATGGGAGTTAAATGATCATAGTGTTTGGCATTACACTCAAGTGCTATCTATCTCGACTATCTATATAACAATCAAAACACAAAACGTGCTATACTCTCTCGATGTCTAGAATGACAAACAAGTGCTATACTCGTCGTGCTATTACCATACTTGTGCTAGTTGTGCTATGGCCATCCTGCTATTCGTGCTATACTCGATGCTTGTGCTATTTTTGGAAACTATACTCGATCTCGTGCTATTGTACTATCCTGTTACATGTGTGCTATCTCTTGCTATATTTTGACTCTCTTGTACCTGCTATCTTTAGATACTCTGCCATTAAATGCGTTAATTATTTAAAGCCTGCTTGAGCCTGAGATTTAAGTCCTACTGGGCGTTATCGCTCACCATACGTTATTGGATGTTGTGTTCTCAGGTGAGACCGAGGATGACACATACACTCACGAGGAAGGGAATGATCAAGACTGAATCCAGGAGTACCCTCGAGTCACTATGTCATTTTAGAGTTGTAGTTAGTTATTTCCATTTATTACAATGTAATTGGGCCCTATAGAATGGCTCTGATATTAGTGGTTGTAACTAGACATTTGGGAAATTATTAATGAGAAAGATTTGCTTTAGTATTATTCAATGTGCAATGGTTTGATGTCTAGTACTCGCTCTATACCCTTTTCCTGCAACTGCCTTCGCGCTCTGATATTCCGCATCGGGGCGTGACAGCCCATGTCCCCGGTTACTCAGTGATGCTCATCATTGCTCTGCCTTTGCCCCATTTCATATATATATTGTTTGAATTTTCATGAAATTAGAAATAGGTAGCTTTTCTCCCTTTTTTTTTAATTGAAGGATCAAGTGCAAAAGGTTATTTAAGGTCAAAAGCCAATGAAAAACATTAAGTTCAAGAACCTTCTTACTTATCAATCCATTTCATAAAAATGATTGTCCACAAAGGAGTTATTCAAGTGAGTTATGTTAAGGCCATTAGATTTGTTCAATGTGTTCTAGATGATACAACCTAGACTCATGCACAGAATATTATTTCAAAATCATTGTGAATTATTCAATGTCTTTGGTACTATGTGAGTATGAAAGGTTGTAATTAAGTATTAAGGCCCAATTCTCCCCTTGCATAAAGATAATGAACATACTCATGGAAATTTTGAGAAATCAAGAAGAATGCACTGAAACAAGGTCATATGTCGACAGCTGAAAGGGGGCTGTCGACAGCTACTGTGAAATAGCATGAATGTGGTGCTGAAAGGGGGGATTTGTCGACAACTGGTGTTCTGGCTGTCGACAGCTACAGAAAAGAACAGTATGGAGGCTTGGAATTGAGAGACAAATGAATCAAATGGTTGAGATATGATTACAACATGATTATGAAAGTGTCCTTCAAGCATTTCACTCGAACAACCTTGACTTACTCCCCCATAATGTGTGCACATGTGTAAGGCAAAATTCAAGCAATTCAAGCAGTTGTATACACATACATGCCAAAGTTGTGCACAAAGAAGAAACATCTATGAGCAAGTGAGTACCAAAATTTCATTCTTTTAAAGAGATAAATGTGCAAAATGAAGTTGTTTTAAACTTATGACCTTTATATACTAGGAGACTATGGATACTTGGCGGAGGATGTTTCCTCACGCATAATGATAGTTTCCGAACAAGTCTGACTTGTTCTTCCACATTTCACCACTTGATATGCCACATAGTCACTACACAAAAAGATCATTTATTCTTGAATTTAGCTTTAGTTTCATTGAATTTTGCATGAGCCCATTTCTCTTCTCAGTGGTGTAAACCTACCTTCTGACAATGGTTTAGTGAAGATATCAGCCAATTGTTTGATTGATGCTAAGAAGATTGTGATTAAGACCCTCAACGAAAAGCACATTGTCTATTGAGTTAGAGGCATACTTACCTACCTTACCTGTGCCAATTATTTGGCCCTTATTGTTACCTCTAAACACAACTTGACCTCCATCTTTTTCCACCAGCAAATAGAATTTTTCTTTATCGCCTGTCATGTGCCTCGAGCAGCCACTGTCCAAGTACCATTTGTTTTGATTTTGGGCTGCTAGGCATTCCTGCATAGATGGATCAGATAAGAGGTTTTGGTACCCAAATTACTTTGGGTGCAAATTTTCATTCATGCCAAAAAGTAAATGCTTTGGAATCCACACTTGTTTGCATTTCAACTTGTTCAAATTATTCCAGCATTATGTTTCAGTATGGCCAAGTTTTTTACAATAGTTGCATGATGGAGTTTTACTTTTAGCATTTCTTTTGCTATTGTGTTGAGCTTGTGATTGCTTTTGACCTTTTTGTTGCTTGGTTGGCTTTCCTTTTTCAGCATATTTTGAGGCTTGTCGACAGTTCCCTTTGAATCTGTCGACAGATGCCTTAGCTTGTTGAACATTTGACATCTTTTGTTAATTTTTCACTTCATTGCTTTTAGCTTGAACTTGTTTACTTGTACTTGGACTGCAATCAACAAATGATGTGATCACTCTTTCTTCAAGTTTCTTTTGATTTTCATTTTGAAATCTAAGCCCATGCCTTGTTATGTTTGTCTTAACTCCCAAAACAGCATCAAGATTTTGCTTTCCTTTTACAAATCATGACAGATCATCATTTTGTCCTTTTAGTTCCTTTTGAACCTCTTCAATCTTTTTCTTAATCTCCTGGTTTTCATTTTGAAGGGTTTCTGCAAGTGTATTTAGGACTTGTTTTTCTTTTTCATTTTCTTGGAGTTTTTTTTCATGCAATCAATTTCAACACATTGACTTTCCTTTTCAATTTTCAGTAATTCTATTTCTTTGGTTAGGATTCCAACTTGTTCATCATTGTTAGTGCTATCAACAAGTGAGGTGATTTTCTTTTTCAGTGCTTTATTTTCAGATTTATACTGATAAAAATTTTCAAACAGTAAGGTATATGCCTCTTCCCATTCATCAACAGTGTAATTTTCAAAGGAAGAGTTTACCTCATTGGAGTCTTCACTCCTTGCCATTAAGCACTGGATCTCTTCATCATATGAACTTTATTGAGCCTTCTCATCTTCATCTTCATCACTCCAAGTTGCCATCATGGCCTTGGCTTTCTTATATGAAGATTTGTCATTTTTCAACTTCTTCTTGAGCTCTGGGCATTCACCTCTCATGTGCCCCTGTTTCTTGCACTCATAGCAAACAATCATGTCAAAGTTTTTGTTTGAGAAATCTCTTTTTGGAAGAGTTTTGAAGTTACCTAATCCTTTCCTTTTGAACTTGAAGAATTTTTTGAACTGTCTAGTGAGCATTGCCATTTCATCATTCTCACTTTCACTAGATGTATCAGTTTCCTCATTTTCTTGTTGAACCTCTTTTTTGGAGCTTGAAGAACCTTTGTTAGAGGCTTTTCAAGTAATGGACTTTCTGGGATTAACCTCTGTTTCTTTTCTTTTTAGATTTATCTCATAAGTCATTAGGGATCCTATCAATTCATCCAATTTCATTGTTGATAGGTCTTTAGAGTCCTCAATGACAGTGGCCTTAGTATGCCAAGAGGATGGAAGAGACCTAAGTATCTTCCTTACTAAGTCACTCTCACTATACTCTTTCTTCAGACCTTTCAAACCATTAATAATGATCATGAATCTAGCAAACATGTCTGAAATAGTTTCTTCATTTTTCATTTTGAACATTTCATATTCAGAGACAAACATGCTAGCTTTAGTTTCCCTTACCTCTGACGTACCTTCATATATTATCTCCAACTTGTCCCACATTTCTTTTGCTGACTTGCATGTGGAGACCCTTGAGTATTCCTTCGGATGCACGGCGCATTGCATCATGTTCAACGCGCTCCAATTCAAGGTTCCTCTGTAGATCTGTTCTCTTGTCCATGTGTCTTTGTCAGCAGGCAACTCATATGGACCCTTGCTAACGATCTTCCACAGCTTATAGTCTTGAGCTCTCAGAAAGACCTGCATATGATTTTTCCAATATGTGTAGTCAGTGCCATCAAAGAAGGGAGGCCTAGACACTGAGTGTCCTTCAGCCATAAATCCCTTGTTAGTTTCCATTAAATAGAATCTCTCTTGATCGTGAGATCAAGCTATTAAAGCTGTAAAAGTGGAGAAATCTAGCTTTGATACCAATTGAAAGGTGCGCAGAATCACCTAAAGCAGTAATCTAGAAGGGGGGTTGAATAGATTACTACCGATTAAAACCAATTTACCCTTCTTTTCGATGTTAACACTGACTTGATGAAAACTTAAACAGATGTGAATTAAATTCGAGCTTTAACGTACGTGTAGAATGTGATTTGGAAATTAGCAGTCTAACAAGTGTGTGAACAAATAATCATGCCTACCATACATCTAACGTAAGAACGTACAAACCATAGGACACGATGATTTAAGGTGGTTCGGAGTACACAACGCGTGTATCCTACATCCACCATCCACACACACACACACGAAAAACTGCTTATGAAGCAAGTTTAACCCTACAACACACATGCATGGTGTTTGAGGCAAACACACACTCAGAATAGCCACACACACGTGGATCAAGCACAAGGAATGCTCAAACCACTACCACACACACAGAGTAATGAAAAGTAGAAAGAAAGAAGAGTTCAGAGTTGAAGATCAAATCCAAAGATGAACTCCTCGATGTGGTCGTCCAGAAGAACTTCAAGCTTCACATTGATGACGATCAGATGATGAAGATGAAGCTTGACTTGAGGACGAACCGTCTTTAACTCCTCACACGAAATGGATCTTCCTGGAACAAACAGGAGAGTTGAAGCAGAGCAGAGTAGAGCAGAGCAGAGCAGGGAAAGCCTTCTTCTTGATCTTTGCTTAGGGTTTTGGTGTGGAGGCTTCTTTCTGCGAAAATAACTTCATATAATATATATATAGTGGTGTTCATGTTTGGGGAGTCGTGTCATAAGGGAACACCCTAATACAGATCACATGCCGATCACATGTTGCAACTAATCCTGCGGCTGTCGACAGGTACACTATGGCTGTCGATAGGTACTGCTGGAAACTGGCTTCCAAAACCATGTTGGTCACTGGAATCCTGGGCTGTCGACAGGCGACCTCTGGCTGTCAACAGGAAAGACTGATCTGTCGACAGGTGCACTTTGTCTGTCGACAACTACTGCTTTTTATTTGCTTCCAGAAGCTTGTTTGTTATTGTCTTGTCTATCTGTCGACAAATGGCTTCTTGGCTATCGATAGGTGAACACTTGATGTGTATTTCCAGTCTTTTGCACTTGGAGTTTGTTGCTTGTCTTGTGTGTTCATTCACTCCTACATGAAAGACATTCCAAGTGAGATATCATGAATGCATAGATGGTTATAAAGTCATTTTCATTTGATCATATCTTTCATGTCTTGATCATGTTTGCAACATCAATTATGTCAATCATCAAAAACATTTAAGCACAATCATCATCATACACATTGTAACCCAACATCCTGCTCCCCCTCAGCATGAGCAACAGTCTCTAGTGTTTCTTCTATAGTTGGTACAGTGACTGTAGAGGGGACCACCACTTCATCTTGTTGCCCAACAGGCTCAATATGTGCTAGTTCAATATCCTCAATCCTCCTCTCTGATGCAGGAGGTTCTTCAACCCTGACTTCTGCCTCTTCCTCTGCCTCTTGAACTAGTGGAATTTCTGGGGCTTCACCAATGATGGCTTCTCCTTCTACCACCGAGGTCTTGGTCCAAACATTTCCCACTAGAGAGAAACCACTTTTCTTCAAATTCCTGGACCGAATAGGCTGGCCCATCTTCTCCATTACTTCTCCCTTCAGATCAATGCCATAATGCTTGAAAATCCTAGTCAGCAAATGGGCATATGGATGTGATATAGCCAATTAATTCTTTTTATCCCATATCATCTCTGCAGCAAACTTCATCCTCTCAATTATAACTTGAGCCATATTGATATCCTGATTCTGGATGGCCCAAAACATCATGTCTGAATCGCCTTTTGGGCAGGTTGAGAATGTTGCGCTCCTTGGCACTAAGACCTGGCAGACTATGAAGTGAAGAATTCTGTTGAAGGCATTCAGCTGGTTGATATCAATCTTTCCATCTTTCAATCTGTACTCTGTTCCGATGATTCCTAACCCCTTAGCATGAATATCAACAGTGTCTACCCCACTGCGACTGACTGTAGATATACCAAATAACCTCTCCAAAAGATCATAGGTAATATGAATGGATGTACCTTTTACTGAGGAGGAGAGGGACCCATCTTCTTCCGTCTTCAAGTAGGTATAGAATGCCTTTGCTAGGTCTAGATAACTTGGTTCAGAACAGTGACCATCTTCGTCCATTTCTTCCTCTAAATGGCTTCCACAATACTGTGCATACCATGCTCCTTTAAGTCTGCAATATTCGCTGCCTTGTTTCCGCAAAGCTTGATCCTGACAGTTGCATACCGTTCCTGTTGCTCCGCCGTGAGGAAGGCAACGTTGTAACCACCTACGCTGCCAGAACTCCCTAAAGTGGCCATGGAATCGAACAGGAGAAGTTTCTGAAGAATCGTGGGGAAGAAAGGAACAGAAGCCCTCAAGAAATTTGAGCGGGAACAGAGAGGTTCTTCGAAACCACACTGCGGAGATTCTGGAATCGATAAGGGTTTTCACTCCAGGCAAGTCGAAAGAGATAATAGAGAGAGGAAATCGATGGGGCATGGATTTCAGATTTTACAGCAAGCCATAAAGTCGCTTTTAGAAAAAGCAGAGTAATAAATGCAGATAACGACAAAAGAGGAAAGATAGCGCAAATAATAAAGAATTAAACTAAAACGCCATAGCAATTTATGACACATGCAATAACGGATTTGCTTAATTTTAGTGGGAAGGATAAATATTATTCTGAGATTTTATTATTTCAGTTATGTACAGATATATCTATTACAAATTACACATGCCTAATTCCCTTCTAAGAGACGTAAATCTCTCTTCAGGTAAGGCTTTTGTAAAGATATCTGCTAACTGATTTAATGTAACGGACCACGCCGTTCAAACCCGTTAACCCAATAACGAGCCTGACAAGACTCCGTCTCCCACGATCGGGCTGAAACCTCACAAGGGATATCAACCACTTATGTTCGTGAAAATATAAAAGAAACACACTAAACACATATAAGATACATTGCTCACACATGTCCACATGAAATGTACATACTAAATTCCATACATAGTCATTATACAAGATACAACAGCCCGGGATAAACCCCCAAGGCTCCACAAGAAAGAACTTTACTCTGATGGTGGCGAGGGCCCGACTCCATTATGCGCTGACCGAAACTACAGGAGGGATGTGAATCCTCCTGCTCTCCCTCACCTGGAAGAAAAAGGAGTGAGCCTCACAAGCCATTGGCTCAGTAGGGTAACTCCCCTAAAGCCGAGAAACACAATTTATATCAAAGCTATAAATCATGTAACAGTTGTAACCATATAAATATGGTACTACAGTTGCAAGTAAATAAACGGCAACACACGTAAGAGTGTACAAGCTAAAGAAAGGGTACGCCGAACACGAGTCACGAGAACTAGTTCACGACACCAGCCACCGACTCGGACAAACTACACAAGTACACCTCTCAGCCTCGCAGCCAGGGACGAAAGGTCCAGTTACCGCTCCACCTCAACAAGACAAGAACCGTGGAGACTAACCACACCACACCTGCAAGCTACACCACTGCAGGATCAAGCCTGACATCTTTAGGGGCTCCAGCTGAGAACCCTAAAGTGAGGCACTGGAACAGGACTAACTGAGGACCAGTATGTCTACCAGTGTCCGTCCCTCAACCAAGAGCGCGCTACAAATGGCCGCACACCCACAAACACGAGTTGTTGTCCTCTGTCGTCTTTCCTTCAGCCGGACGTACAACTCAAACACAAGAGTGAGGGTGTCCAGGAAGACGACACAAACCTTGACGATACTCCCGTACCGGGACAAGCCCTAAGCACCCGGTGCTAGGGTAACCGACTAGAGAGGTAACTACGACACCCAACTTGCTATGCACACAATTCCACACAAGACACCTCAATATTAATCACGACTTGGGTCAACACAACCCATACAGACCCTACGTTGTGTTGGTAGCACAGCCCAAGCAAGGTGGGACAGAAACCAGACAAACTGGCCAAAGCACACCAGAGCTCGGGTGGCCACTTTCTTAAACGCATCCAACACAGACGCCACCATTCCACATCAAGAACGCGTCGGATATATAGGACACTATTCAACTCTGAATCACGTCGGCCACAAGCGACGTGTTCACATGAATCCGTCCACTGTACTGGATGCCTTTCAGAGTTCAGGAACACACCCTGAAACCCATTCCGAAAATCACACCACCCAGTCCCACAAACATGTTAAGCTGGAAATAACCATGCAGATGAGTTCCTACTCATGCTTGCTACCATGCACATGCAATTCCCACAAGAAGAACCCCAATTCTTGATCCGCACAAACCATACAACACGCAAACAGGATAGAAAACAAGGTAAAGTTCCCCTACCTATGAAGAAGACATAATTCCGATGCTACCAAAGGATTCCTTGCGCTCTGAAGCTCGTCCTCGCATCGGAACTACACTAATCAGACTCTGAAACCACCAAAATCGCCCAAACTCCCTTCAGAGCCGCAGCAGCATCTCCCCAGGCTGAGCAGTGCAATTGCACTATTCGGCCAAGAGAAGATACACTAAACAAGACATAATCAAATCGTGTCGCATATACCCGACGCGTTAAGAAATGCGTCCAACGTTGCCAACGCGATTAAAACCTGTGACGTCCTGCATGCACCACGCGGCGCGCATGCAGTGACGGCCACGTACAGTGGTGCGAAATCACGTCCTTTCAAGTGAACGCATCTAAGATCCTAATCGTGTTGAGGAAACCAGATGCGTTCTCCTATGAGAATCACGTCGTCTGTATGCGACGCGTTCTCAAGGAGCCCGACAGAGGCCGAATTGGGCTGGGATGCCCAACCCTCCTGCCTCCCACCTGACCAAGAAAACCTGTAAAAATCCACAAAGACCTCCATGGTCTAACAATGGGCCACACGCTAGCCTCCAAACCCGGTAAACCTCGATCCTAACGTACCGGTTATTACATTACTATCACCTAAAAAGAATTTCGTCCTCGAAATTAAAAGAATAAACATAAACACAGTTCAAAACACATACAACTATCACCTAAAAAGAAAGCAATACTTACTCAAACAAATACGGATATGTCTTGAACATCTCTTCAGCCAACTCTCAAGTATCTTCACCACCTTGCCTATTCTCCCACCGAATTTTCACTAACTCGATGTTTTTATTCCTTAACCTTTGTGTTCGCCTGCCTGTGATCATCACTGGATATTCTGGCATGGTGATATCCGGCTTCAAATAATCCCGCTGATAACTAACAACTTGAGAAGGATCTCGGATATACTTTCTCAACATTGAGACGTGAAACACATCATGAGCATCCGTGAAGTCTGCTGGAAGCTCCAACCTGTAAGCCGTTTCACCGATCCTTTCCAAAATCCGGAAAGGACCCACAAACCTAGGGCTCAATTTGCCCTTCTTGCTGAACCTTAGAACACCTTTAGTCGGGGAAACTCTCAAAAACACATATTCTCCAACCTCAAACTGCAAGGGCCTACACCGGACATCCGCGTAGCTCTTTTGTCTACTTTGTGCCGTTCGGAGTTTCTCCTTAATGAACTTGACCAATTCTGTACATTATTGCACCAATTCCGGTCTCATTACCTGCCTTTCACCCACTTCATGCCAATCCAACAGTGTTCTACAAGGTCTTCCATAAAGTGCCTCATATGGTGCCATACCGATGCTTGTATGATAACTATTGTTGTAGGCAAATTCAACCATACCAAGGTGTTGTTTCCATCCACCTCCCCAAGCCAAACAACACGCCTGAAGCATATCCTCAATGGTTTGGATTGTTCTCTCCATTTTTCCATCAGTTTGGGGATGGCATGTGGAACTATACCTCAATTGCATGCCCACAACCCTCTGCAAACTCCTCCAAAAACTAGATGTAAACCGGAGATCCCGATCTGAAACAATAGTAACCGGTATCCCATGCAATGGCACAATCCTTTCAACATATAATTTCGCCAACCGATCTACTGCCCATGACATGCTAATCGGTAACAACCTACACACTTTAGTTAACCGATCAACAAAAACCCAAATACCATTATGACTCGATGCTGTCCTGGGCAAACCTGCAACAAAGTTCATTGAAATATCATCCCACTTCCATTGTGGTATTGGTAGTGGTTGCAATAAACCACCTGGCCTTTGATGTTCCTCCTTAACTTGTTGATACACCGCGCATCTTGCTATAAACTCTGCTATCTCCTTCTTCATGTTTGGCCACCAAAAATATTTCTTCAAATCCTGGTACATTTTAGTGCTTCCGGGATGTATGGTGTACCTGGACCGATGTGCTTCCTCCAACACTTTCTGTTTTACACCAGCTTCACTTGGGACATACAACCTGTGCCTAAACCTCACAACACAATCATCATCAATTGTAACATCCTCCATCTTCACAATGTCAGCCAAATATTCATCTTCTTTTTGAGCTTCTATAACTTGCCAATACAAAGATGGTTCCATGGTACTACTAGCCAACACAGCTCTTCGTCGGTTGCTTGGTACAAACAAAGAACCTTCTGCCACCTCCTCATACAATTTCCATTCTTTCATCATGATGTGACTCATAACCACCTTCCTGCTTAAAGCATCTGCTACTACATTTGCCTTACCTGGGTGATATGTCAAACTGAAATCATAATCTTTGAGATATTCCATCCACCTGCGCTGTCTCAAATTTAAATCCTTCTGAGAGAAGATATACTTCAAACTTTTATGATCCGTGAATATCTCAAACCTTTCCCCATACAAATAATGCTGCCAAATCTTTAATGCAAAGACAACTGCCGCCAACTTTAAATCATGGGTAGGATAATTTTCTTCATGACGCTTCAATTGTCTAGATGCATATGCCACCACCTTCCCATGTTGCATAAGTATTGCCCCAAGTCCTCTCCTGGATGCATCCGTATATATCACAAAACCACCTCGACCCGCCGATATCTCCAATATTGGGGCTGAAGTGAGCCGCTTCTTCAAACTCCATGAAACTACGCATGCAATCGGATGACCATTCAAATGGCACTCCTTTTCTAGTAAGCTGTGCCAATGGTGCTGCAATTTTAGAAAAATTCTGAATAAACCGCCTATAATACCTAACCATCCCAAGAAAACTCTGGATTTCCAACACTGTCTTTGGCTCCTCCCATTTCATAATAGCCTCTGTAGCACCCCAGAAAATTTAATTACATAAAAATTCAAATAAATGAAAATAAATAATTTCCATAATATCAGAGTATTAAAACATACGTACCATTATCGTATGTGCAAGAACACATCAAAAACTTTTGTAAAAATTATAAATCAACCCAACACATTATTCCTAAGTGTTCCACGAAGAAATTCGTGCAATGAAAAATCCGATTGACCAAGTGTACGTCACATTGTGACAAGTTATCCAAATAAGGAAACTAGGTCGAAAAACCGTAAACACGGAAATACGACACGATCATAAATTAAATAAAAATGTTGGAGAGACTTCCAACATTATATATTGATGACCCATTATCATAATTGGGCCAATGGACAACATTTGGCCCAAAAATCAAATGAAGCAAGAAAATACATGGAAATTCGTAACCATAAATAAGCTGAAATTAGAAAGAGGCAATTATGCTAGAATTGGGATGCAATCATGCACTCTTGGCAACTCATATTCGTGCCTAGCCACCCATGGAGGTTGCTTGATGGCCAAGACTCTCCAATGGAGGAAGAGATCTTCAAAATATGGAAAGACACAAGCTAAAATTGCAACTCTCCTTTCCTTGTTGCATTATGACTTCCAAAAGCCATAGATGCTTAAATACTCTCTCCAAAACCCTTGGGGATGAGTTTCACAACTTGTTGGGGTCATGTGGAGGAGCAGATGGCGGGTGGGGAGTAGAGCACAGAGCACACCAAGCCCTTCTTCTTCCCCATCGAGTCTGCTTCAGGCCTACACAAACCGTCCACTTGGAGTCGACCAAAGGTAGGTCAAACCTAAATCCCATCATGCAAGGCTTATACCCCTGGAAATAGGGTCAAGTCTACTTCCTAAACCAACTAGAATGCACAATTTTCACGCAGTATACTCGGAGTATTAGGCGTTCTTCAACCAGTGGTCGGAGCAAGGGTTTTCTAAAGAATGAAATTTCCTCAATGCAAAAGGTAGGTTTTCTTGGGCCAAACTTTAACAAATCTTATACCAATATGTAAATCATCAAGTCTACTTTCATTCCAAATTGGTTTCGTCAAATTCCAATGAGTACATCTTGAGTTATAGTCGTTTTGCCATAGTCGCGCATGATAGGGACTTTTTACGTTCATGTTGATTTATCGTGCATCCCGAGGTCATTTAAAATTATTTAAAAATAATAGTTCTCTTCTAATCCATGTTCCCTACAACTTTCATGTTGATACTTTTGTCCCAAGAGCCCTAGTTTAGAAGATATAAGCGTTGCATGGACCGAGCATCAGTTTCCTGCATGTTTCGGCATTTTCGGTCTGATCCCTGAACCGCGTGCGGTTCAGGCGACGCGTTTCAAGCGTCTGGAATCGCGTTGCTCGTGGCCGATGCGATTCAGTGAATCGTGACCATCTGGTACAATGCGACTCTCACGCTGACCAGTTAACGGCGCACGTGGGTCTTCACGCCGCCTGGGAGTCGGAGCCTGTCTGAACCACGGCGGTATGCCCCGAAGCATTTCAGGTGATTTTCCCGCCTAAGATTTTATTAAATGATTTTCCTTGAATGCGTCTGGATCCCCCGACACGATTCAAGCATGAACGCGACCACCAAGGTGGACGTAATTTGAGTCTTCACTATTTCGCTTATTTTCACTGTGCACTGCGTTTTAAAGTGCGTCCATTGTGTAGGACGCATATTTATAGGCTTACCCGAGAACTGTTTAACATGGTGTTAAGTGTAGGATTTGCATGGCATGGTTCTAATCAACTCATGAGGTCTGTTTAATAGCTTAAAAGTGTTTAACCCATTTAAAAGCTATAATTACACGAACGTTATTCTAATTACTTTCTTAATGGTGTGAGCATTCATGTAACTTGTGATTCACTCTTCCTACTGTTCTACCATGTTTAAATGATAATTGTTATATTAAAATCTTGCAAACCATGATTAGTTAAAGTGCATAGTTTTATTCCCATGTTATCATGATAAGTGCTTCCCGCGAGTTTGAAACCAGTGGATTGTTGATTGTAATGCGTACATCACTACACACTTGCACATCTAGGGATCCTTTTCTTGGGGATTTGGAAGCTCTCTATCGGTCATTCTGTATCAGTAGACAAGCGACCTTTTCTCTAAGACCTCCATAAATCTTCATACTCCGTGGATTCCCTTATGGAGACCGAGTTGGTTGTACCGTTGAAGTTCCTTGGAGATAGCGTGCAATTCCTTTCTTATCTTGTTCTCGTGAGTGTGATTTACAATCTAGACTCAATCCATTAATGTAAAGATTGAACGAAAGTACAAATTGTGTCGTTATGCTGCCGAATTTATCTCTCGACCATTGTTATCATGGAATCATGTTCACACTAATTACTACTTGCTCTCATCATCATCATGAACATGACATTACACATGCTTACATATTGAAACTCTTATTGTCCTTTATTAATGACTGTGGGTATCTACATTTAAAATTGAAATGAGATGCTGACTGGGCACGGCGAGTGTCCAAGGGCTCCAGTCTAGCCCCAATGATGGAGAGTCATAAATATACTGTTAACCATGGGGTATAATGATTACTAGCGTTGCATCTGAGCTGGGAGTACTTGTGTGTTGAATGTTAGATACAATAACCATATACACGTGTCCTAGTGTGCATTTCAAGGTGGATCTTTCCTTGGTGTGCATTAGTGTCTCGTGCCTGATTAGTGTTACATAATCATGCTCGTGCTCATGCTTGCTTGCTTGCGTGATATGGCCATCCTGCATTTATTGTAAATATTTAAAGTGATATCTTGCATGCTTGTTACATGCCTCACTATTGATACCATCTTGCTATCGTTCTAGATCTTACTCCGTCATGATCACTCTATCTAGCTTGTTTCATGTTTTAATGAGTTTTATTCATACATGCATATTATGACAATCATCGTGCTTACCTAGTTCTAAATTGCTAATCACTTATATCATTGCCCGCACATTGAGATATAAATCCTACTGGGCTAGTTTGCTCATTCCCTACTTTTAACCATTCTAAGTGATTATGACATTCAAGATGAGGAGCAAGTCGAGGATGGGATTGCGTCCGAGTGATGAGCATTCCAACAATGAGTCTAGTTATAGTAGTTTGTTTTGAGTGTTAGTTTCATGTAGTAGGAAGTGAGGTATTATGTAATTTGTTTTTATTGAGTCTTAGTCATGTATTAGTTTCCATTTGGAATACAATGAGTTGAGATTTGAATACAGGATTAGTTGAGTTCAATATTTGGGCCCTATTCTGATGTTGTGTTGATACGCAATTAGTGCTTGCTAGCTAGAGGCTTATTTTCCGACTGCCCACGTCTCGGGATATCAACTCGAATTATCTGAATTAATTATCCACTGCGTAATTCTCAGGACGTGACAGTTAAGTGGTATCAGAGCCTATGAAACCAAATAGGATGTATGTCTCAGGATTAAGAGATACCTATGGAACCTAGGTCATGGAAATTAAGCATAGTACCTGGTGAGAAAGGGGTAGAGACTGGGAATATGTTAGAATGAACAAAACACTCCTTACCCATTGACTCTTATAATGTATCAAGAGACATTAATTGGTTTCCATCCTTTTCTCAGAAACCTCATAACTCTTACACTCAACTGTAATGGCTCGCAATCAATGCCAAGCTATGCAAGAAACCATAGCTGGGTTGACCCAGGCCTTACAGAATGTGGTTCAGGCTGGAAATTAGGCTGCTGCTGTTAGAAACGAAGCCGGTGCTGCACCGTAACTTTAGGAGTTTGAACCCTCCTCGTTTTTATGGATCACCTGACCCAGTTGAGGCAGAGAATTGGCAAGAGGAAATAGAAAGAATTTTTCAGGTAATGCAATGCACTAACAGGGAGAAGGTGGTACTGGCCACTTTTCAATTCACGAAGGATGCCCGAGCATGGTGGAAGGCCACATCGGCCCATTAACCTAATGTTGCTGAACTGGAGTGGGCTGGATTCTTGGAGATATTTTGGAGAAAATATTTCTCGAAAATAGTTAAGGAAAAGAAGGCGGCAAAATTTGCCGCACTGAAGCAGAAAGGAATGTCTGTGGCTGAGTATGAGGCTCAGTTCGCGCGTCTGGCTGTGTATGCCCCACATCTGGTGGGCACGGAGAGATTGAAGGCTAATCGGTTCATGGATGGGCTCAGTCCCATGTTCATCGAGAAGCTCGGACCTCACAACATTCAAACTTACACTGAGATAGTCCAAAGAGCCCAGCTAGTAGAGGACACCATGGCAAAGGTAGAAGGTATGAGGGGCAAGGACAACTCAAGGCCAGTCTTTGTCAAGAAGGGAGTACCTAATATTGCTCCAACTTTCCATAACAGCAACAACAACAATAACAACAACAAGAGGTCGAATGCTGGAAGAGACAATGCTGTAGACAAGAAGGTCAAGGTAGAAGGAAGGCAGTTTGCTGAGAACTGCAAGTTCTACGATAAACCAGAGCACCGAGCTGAAGAATGCTGGAAGAAGCTCGGTGCATGCTTAAGATGTGGTGGTCGTGACCACTGTATTCCTGACTGTCCAATGTTGAAGGACCAATCAGGCAAGACCCAGAGTGTACCACAGCGTCAGGGACGCCTTAATGCTGTCATAGAAGCAAACCTACCCGAGGAAGGGGGTATGGTGGAAGGTACCATTTCCATACACTCTCAACCTGCTTTTGTGCTTATTGATACTGGAGCTGCATATTCATTTATTTCCACCACATTTGCTGCAACTCTACCTGTTAAACCTGTACCTCTAAAATCCAAGATCACTGTAGCATCTCCCCTTGGCTCAGAATCTAAACTCACCTACTACTTGCAAAAATGTGAAACTATAATTGGAGGACACAATCTCCCTGCCGACCTCATCTGTTTAGACATGAAGGGTTATGATGCCATTTTGGGTGTCGATTGGCTAATTGAATATGATGCCGATGTAAACTGTCACCATAGAAGGGTCACCTTTAAAAGTCCAAATCTTCCAACATTTTTGCTACTTGGCACCCATTATCATAAACACCCTATCTTGATATCCTCTTTAAAGGCTTCCAAGCTGATCGACCAGGGTTGTGACGCTTTCCTAATTTCAGTCGTGGCGACTGAAAAGAAGAAACCAACCCTAGAAAACATTCCCATAGCCAGAGACTATCCTGATGTATTCCTAGAGGAATTACCTGGTATACCACCTGAGCGGGAGGTAAACTTCACGATCGAGTTACTCCCTGGGGCAACCCCTATTTCCAAAGCTCCATATCGCATGTCCCCTGTTGAATTGCAGGAGTTAAAAAGGCAGATCCAAGAACTACTAGATCAAGGTTTTATCAGGCCCAGCACATCCCCGTGGGGAGCACCAGTACTATTTTTCAGGAAGAAGGACGGGACAATGAGGCTATGCATTGATTACCGTCAGTTAAACCAGTTGACAATAAAGAATAAGTATCCATTGCCCCGCATCGATGAACTGTTCGATCAGATCTCTGGTGCACAATATTTCTCCAAGATAGATCTAAGATCAGGCTACCATCAACTGAGGATAAAGGAAGAGGATATACACAAGTCTGCATTCCGGAGTAGATATAGTCACTATGAGTTTGTGGTCATGCCGTTCGGGTTGACAAATACTCCAGTGGCTTTCATGCAACTTATGAATGATATTTATAGGCCATACTTAGACCAATTCGTGGTAGTGTTCATTGATGACATCCTTATTTACTCCAAGTCCAAAGAAGAATATGAGGAACACTTGAAGGTTGCTCTGCAAGTGCTTAGAGATAATCAACTCTATGCAAAACTTAGTAAGTGTGAGTTCTGGATGGAGGAAGTGTCTTTCCTTGGCCACATCATATCCAAGGAGGGAATTTCTGTAGACCCATCTAAGGTGGAAGCAGTAAAGAACTGGACAAGGCCGACAACTGTGTCGGAGATCAGGAGCTTTCTGGGTTTAGCCGGATATTATCGTCGCTTTATTAAAGATTTCTCAAAGATAGTTGTACCATTGACCAGACTTACCAGGAAGGAGAATCCATTTGCATGGACTGATGAATGTGAAGAAAGTTTCAGGACTTTAAAAGAGCACCTTACCTCAGCACCTATACTGACACTGCCAGTTGCTAGGGGTAGCTTTGAAGTGTACACAGATGCATCCGGAATCAGCCTAGGTTGTGTGCTGATGCAAAATGGGAAAGTCATATGCTATGCGTCCCGACAATTGAAGAAGCATGAGGATAATTATCCTGTTCATGATCTAGAGCTAGCGGCTGTAGTCTTCGCCTTGAAGATATGGCGTCATTATCTATATGGTGAGTTCATTGTGTTTTCTGACCATAAAAGCTTGAAGTATCTGTTTTCTTAGCAGGACTTAAACATGAGACAACAGAGGTGGTTGGAGTATCTCAAAGACTTCGACTTCACTATCCAATATCATCCAGGTAAAGCAAATGCTGTGGAAGATGATCTAAGTAGAAAGCCAATGATCACATTATCAAGTCTAATGGTGGGCGAATGGAGATTATTAGAAGATTTTGCTAAGTTAAATATTGATGCTGACATCAAGAAGAAGGGATGCCTTATTGCTAGTGCGAGAGCACAACCTACACTACTGGAGGATATTATAGCACTCCAAGACAATGACCCTGTGCTTGTGGAGATTAAGGCTAATCCAGATCAGAGGCCGGATTTCTCTTTAACTGAAGAAGGAAGACTATTATTCCGAGATCGAGTATGTGTACCTGACCATGCGGAGACAAAGAAGACGATTATGGATGAGGCTCACAAGACCAGATATACCATTCATCTTGGAACTACCAAAATGTATCAGGATTTGAAAAGAAACTTTTGGTGGCCAAACATGAAGAGGGAGGTGGCGGAATATGTCGCCCGATACTTAACATGTCAAAAGATCAAGGTGGAACACTTGTGACCTGCAGGTAAGCTTAAACCCCTAGAAATCCCGGTATGGAAATGGGAAGGTATAGGGATGGACTTTATTTTCGGACTACCTAAATCTAGAGGTGGATTCGATGGTATCTGGGTTATAGTCAACCGCTTAACTAAGTCGGCTCACTTTTTGCCAGTGAAGAACAAGTGGTCAGTAGATGTTCTAGCTGCATTGTATGTGAAGGAAATAGTCAGACTACATGGAGTACCGGTGTCTATCGTGTCTGATAGAGACCCTAGGTTTACAACCCACGTTTGGAAAGGACTGCACTATTCCTTGGGATCTAAACTAAACTTTAGCACGACTTTCCATCTGTAGACTGATGGTCAGACGGAAAGAACCAATCAGGTGATTGAAGATATGCTTAGAGCCTGTGTCCTAGATTTTGGAGGTAGTTGGCATGAACACTTACCTCTTGTGGAGTTCGCCTATAATAATAGCTACCAAGCTAGTATTCAAATGGCACCATTCGAAGTACTTTATGGCAGGAGTTGCCAATCTCCAATATGCTGGTATGAAGTTGGTGAAAAACAAATGCTAGGACCTGAGATGATCAGGGAAACCATAGAAAAAGTGAAGCTTATTAAGGAAAGAATGACAGTGGCACAACAAAGACAAATGGCATATGCAGATAATAGAAGAAGAGACCTGGAGTTTTAGGTTGGTGATCATGTATTCTTGAAAGTGTCACCAGGATGTGGGATCAGGTGGTTTGGCATTAAAGGCAAGTTGTCAACAAGGTTCGTCGGGCCTTTCAAAATCCTCGAGAGAGTCGGCAAAGTTGCATACCATCTGGCATTACTACCACAAATGGATGGAATACACAATGTGTTCCATACATCCATGTTGAAGAAGTATGTACGAGATCCGTATCATGTTATAGAATATGAACTTCTAGAGTTCAACAAAGACTGAACTTATCAAGAAAGGCCAATTAAGATCGTGGACTGAGAACTACATCAACTAAGGAACAAGGTCATCCCACTAGTAAGAGTGAGATGGAATCACTGCAGAGAAGAGGATGAGACATGGGAAACTGAGGAAGCTATGCACAAAAGATATCCGGAGCTATTCGCAAGTAAGTACACCTCGCTTGTACAATAAATTTCTAACCATGAATTTGGGGACCAAATTCTCTTAAGTGAGGGAGGGTGTAGCACCGCGGAAAATTTAATTACATAAAAATTCAAATAAATGGAAATAAATAATTTTCATAATATCGGAGTATTAAAACATACGTACCATTATCGTATGTGCAAGAACACATCAAACAATTCCGTAAAAATTATAAATCAACCCCACACATTATTCTTAAGTGTTCTACGAAGAAATTCATGCAATGAAAATTCTGATTGACCAAGTGTACATCACATTGTGACAAGTTATCCAAATAAGGAAACTAGGTCGGAAAACCGTGAACACAAAAATATGATGTGATCATAAATTAAATAAAAATGTTGGAGAGACTTCCAACATTATATATTGATGACACATTATCATAATTGGGTCAATGGATAACATTTGGCCCAAAAATCAAATGAAGCAAGAAAATGCATGGAAATTCGTAACCATAAATAAGCTGAAATTAGAAAGAGGCAACTAGGGTAGAATTGGGATGCAATCACGCACTCTTGGCAACCTAAATTCGTGCCTAGCCACCCATGGAGGTTGCTTGATGGCCAAGACATTCCAATGGAGGAAGAGATCTTCAAAATATGGAAAGACACAAGCTAAAACCGCAACTCTCCTTTCCTTGTTGCATTATGACTTCCAAAAGCCATAGATGCTTAAATACTCTCTCCAAAACCCTTGGGGACGAGTTTCAGAACTTTTTGGGGTCGTGTGGAGGAGCTCTTGGCGACTGGAGAGCAGAGGACCGAGCACACCAAGCCCTTCTTCTTCCCCATCGCGTCTGCCTCAGGCCTGCACAAACTGTCCACTTGGAGTCGACCAAAGGTAGGTCAAACCTAAATCCCATCATGCAAGGCTTATACCCCTGGAAAGAGGGTCAAGTATACTTCCTAACCCAACTGGAATGCACAATTTTCATGCAGTATACTCGGAGTATTAGGCGTTCTTCAACTAGTGGTCGGAGCAAGGGTTTTCTAAAGAATGAAACTTCCTCAACCCAAAAGGTAGGTTTTCTCGAGCCAAACTTTAACAAATCTTATACCAATGTGTATACATCAAGTTTAGTTTCATTCCCAATTGGTTTCGTCGAATTCCAATAAGTACATCTTGAGTTATAGTCGTTTTGCCATAGTCACGTATGATAGGGACTTTTTATGTTCATGTTGATTTATTGCACATCCCGAGGTCATTTAAAATTATTTAAAATTCATAGTTCTCTTCTACTCCATGTTCCCTACAACTTTCATGTTGAGACTTTTGTCCCAAGATCCCTGGTTTAGAAGATATAAGTGTTGCATGAACCGAGCACCAGTTTCCTGCAAGTTTCGGCGTTTTCGGTCTGATCCCTGAACCGCGTCCGGTTCAAGCGACGCTTTCTCATGGCCGACACAATTCAGTGAATCACAACCGTCTGGTGCGACATGATTCTCGCGCTGACCAGTCAACGACGCACGTGGGTCTTCGCGCCGCCTGGGAGTCGGAGCCTGTCTGAACTACGACGGTATGCCCCGACGCGTTTCAGGCAGTTTTCCCGCCCAAGGTTTTATTAAATGATTTTCCTTGAACGTGTCTGGATCCCCCAACGTGATTCAAGCATGAACACAACCACCAAGGTGGACGCGATTTTGAGTCTTCACTATTTTGCTTGTTTTCACTGTGCACTTCGTTTTGAAGTGCGTCCACTGTGTAGGACACGTATTTACAGGCTTACCCGAGAACTGTTTAACATGGTGTTAAGTGTAGGATTTGCATGGCATGGTTCTAATCATATCATGAGGTCTGTTTAATGGCTTAAAAGTGTTTAACCCATTTAAAAGCTATAATTACTTGAACGTTATTCTAATTGCTTTCTTAATGGTGTGACCATTCATGTAACTTGTGATTCACTCTTCCTACTGTTCTACCATGTTTAAATGATAATTGTTATCTTAAAATCTTGCAAACCATGATTAGTTAAAGTGCATAGTTTTATTCCCATGTTATCATGTTAAGTGCTTCCCGCGAGTTTGAAAATGGTGGATTGTGGATTGAGATGCATATATCACTACACACTTGCACATCTAGGCAGCCCTTTCTTGGGGATTTGGAAGCTCTCTATCGGTCATTCCGTATCGGTAGACAAGCGACCTTTTCTCTAAGACCTCTGTAAATCTCCGTACTCCGTGGATTCCCTCATGGAGACCGAGTTGGTTGTACCGTTAAAGTTCCCTGGAGATAGCGTGCACTTCCTTTCTCACCTTGTTCTCTTGAGTGTGATTTACAATCTAGACTCAAGCCATTAATGTAAAGATTGAACTAAAGTACAAATTGTGCCATTATGCTGCCAAATTTATCTCTCGACCATTGTTATCATGGAATCATATTCACACTAATTACTACTTGCTCTCATCATCATCATGAACATGACATTACACATGCTTACATATTGAAACTCTTATTGGCCGTTATTAATGACTGTGGGTATCTACATTTAAAATTGAAATGAGATGTTGATCGGGCACGGCGAGTGTCCAAGGGCTCCAGTCTAGCCCCAATGACGAAGAGTCATAAATATACTATTAACCATGGGGTATAATGATTACTGGCATTGCATCTGCGCTAGGAGTACTTGCGTGTTCAATGCTAGATACAATAACCACATACACGTGTCCTAGTGTGCATTTCAAGGTGGATCTTTCCTTGGTGTGCATTAGTGTCTCGTGTCTGATTAGTGTTACATGATCGTGCTCGTGCATGTTTGCTTGCGTGATATGGCCATCCTACATTTATTGCAAATATTTAAAGTGATATCTTGCGTGCTTGTTACATGCCTCACTATTGATACCATCTTGCTATCGTTCTAGATCTTACTCCATCATGATCACTCTATCTAGCTTGTTTCATGTTTTAATGAGTTTTATTCGTACATGCATATCATGACAATCATCGTGCTTACCTAGTTCTAAATTGCTAATCACTTATATCATTGTCCGCACATTGAGATATAAATCCTACTGGGCTAGTTTTCTCATTCACTACTTTTAACCATTCTAGGTGATTATGACATTCAAGAGGAGGAGCAAGTCGAGGATGGGAATGCGTTCGAGTGATGAGAGTTCCAACAATGAATCTAGTTATAGTAGTTTGTTTTGAGTGTTAGTTTCATGTAGTAGGAAGTGAGGTATTATGTAATTTGTTTTTATTGAGTCTTAGTCTTGTATTAGTTTCCATTTAGAATAAAATGAGTTGAGATTTGAATACAAGATTAGTTGAGTTCAATATTTGGGCCATATTCTGATGTTGTGTTGATACGCAATTAGTGCTTGCTAGCTAGAGGCTTATTTGCCGACTGCCCACATCTCGGGATATCGACTTGAATTATCCGAATTAATTATCCTCTGCATAATTCTCGGGATGTGACAGCCTCCACTTTTACTGGATCTACAGCAACACCCTCACCTAAAATAATATGCCCCAAAAACTGAATCTTCTTAAGCCAAAACTCACACTTACTATATTTTGCATAAAGTTGATGCTCCCTCAATGTTTGCAATGTAATTCTCAAATGATCTGCATGCTCCTCTTTTGAGGCTGAATATACTAAAATGTCATCAATAAACACCACAATAAACCGGTTTAAATAAGGATGAAAGATCCGGTTCATCAAGTTCATAAATGTCGTTGGTGCATTGGTTAGCCCAAATGGCATAACCACAAACTCATAATGCCCATACCTTATTCTAAATGTCGTCTTGTCTATGTCCTCCTCCCGGATCCTCAATTGATGGTACCCCGATCTCAAATCTATCTTGGAGAACACCTTTGCTGATTGCAGTTGATCAAATAAATCATCAATGCGTGGAAGTTGATACCTATTCTTTATGGTGACTTGATTCAACTGGCGATAATCTATACACATTCTCATGCTACCATCTTTCTTCTTTACAAACAAGATCGGCGCTCCCCAAGGTGAATGACTCGACCGAATGAATCCCTTCTCAAGTAACTCTTGCAATTGCTTCTTTAACTCCTTCAATTCTGCAGGTGCCATCCTGTATGGTGCTTTAAAAATGGGCATACTACCCGGCTGCAACTTAATTGTGAAATCCACCTCTCTATGCAGTGCTAACCCCGGTAACTCCTCCAGAAACACATCCACAAATTCCCTAACAATAGGTACTACATCCACTGCCTTTTCTGCCTCAACCAAACTAACAGATGCCAAATAGGCTACACATTCTGCATTAATCAATTTCCTAGCCTTTAGGGCAGAGATAATGAATTTAGGGGTGTAGAATGGCAAACCTTGGAACTCGAATAAATCTCCTCTTGGATAGCTGAACCTCACTTTCTTTTTCCTACAATCAACAACTGCCCCATATGCTTCCAACCAATCCATACCCAATATCATATCATACTCCTTTAACTGCAAAGCATATAATCTAGTTGGCAACTGATTACCATGTATCATAATAGGTACCTTATCCAAATAACAGGTGGCAAGCATAAAATCTCCCGACGGTACTTCCACCACAAGCTCACACTGCCTCTCCTCAAAAGGATGCACCAAAACATCAAGAAAATCTTCAGAAATGAAAGAGTGAGATGCACCCGGATCAATCAATGTTCTTGCTGAAAATTCAAAGAATGGTATAATACCTTCAATCAGATTTGATGCTTCCGCCTGGGCCCTAATAATCGCCATTACTAGTCCTTGTCCTCCGCCCCTCTGGTAAGGTGCGGCTCTCCCTTGCCCTGCTGAAGGTTGTTGTTGTTGATGCTGCTGTTGTTGTTGTGGTGCCCCTCTACCATAATTAACTCTCTTGGGATATGGACAATTTCTCGCCATATGCCCCGGTTGATCACAATTAT
Source organism: Colocasia esculenta (assembly GCA_014218235.1). Taxonomy (NCBI): domain Eukaryota; kingdom Viridiplantae; phylum Streptophyta; class Magnoliopsida; order Alismatales; family Araceae; genus Colocasia; species Colocasia esculenta. The sequence continues at coordinate 100,276,713 of CM024757.1, forward strand.
AACATTGGAATTCCCCGGGCTGCCTTGTCGTGCTTTGTTGAGACTCCTCCATCTCCGGCTTATAACCGCGCCCTTGCTGAAATTCTTTCTGTTTGCCACCTCCTCGACCTCTAAATATCTTTTTCAACTTATTGCCCCATTTGCCAAAGCCCGAAGAAGACGATCCTCCCGAAGGTGCCTTTCCCTTGCTAACACCCGCGGACTGTTGTGGAAGTCGGAAACTACCACCACTTGATCTCAATCTGCTAGACTGCCTAGCTTGTATGGTTCTTTCAAGTATTTCTGCTCTTTGGGCTACCTCTTCCACTGTATCACACATCAAGGGAATAACCACATCTTGCAACTCTGGTCTAAATCCCCAGATGAAGTACTCAATCATCATTGCATTGTTGGTTACTACATACGGAGCATACCTACTCAAGGCCATGAATCTCATTTGGTATTCCAACACCAACAAGTTCCCTTTCTGAAGTGTTCTAAATTTCTCCCTTTTGTTTGCTGAACTTGTACCGGAAAGAAAGTGTTATTGAATACCTCAAGAAACTCGAACCAAGTAATTGTTTCTTCAGCTCTACCGGTGAACACAGTCTTCATCTTAAGTCTCCACCATTCTTGTGCAAATCCCCTCAACTGATAGGTTGCCAAGATAACCATATCCTCTTGGGGACACCTCATTGTAACAAACACCCTTTCAATTTCATGAATCCAATGCTCAGCTGTTTCCGGACTTGGACCTCCCGAATATGTTGGTGGTTGCAAACGCAAGAACCTTTCCACCATCATCGTGGACTCCTCCACACTTGCTGGCCGCACTGGTACCACTGGAGGTAAAGGTGCTGCAGGGGGTGCCTCTACTCCATAGGGTGGTACTAATGGTGCCGGCATGATCTCCTCCGTCACCGGTGGTGCTACTACTACGGGCTGACCCGGTAATTGCTGATCCAACCTTGTCCGAATGTGAGTAATACTCTCCCACATTCTTTCTATCATCTGGTGAGTAGACTTCTCAGAATCATCACCTCCTCCTCCCCAATCTCTTCTATCAGCCATTATAAACCTGCACATACACATTCCATCCACACAACACACAAGTATACCATTATAAAAATAAGGCCAACTACCAGTAGAAGACCATGATAAGGAACAACTGTGTACATTTCCCGTTCTTTCATATTTACACGGACCTTGCTCTGATACCAACTGTAACGGACCATGTCGTTCAAACCTGTTAACCTAATAACGAGCCTGACACGACTCCATCTCCGCGATCGGGCTGAAGTCTCGCAAGGGATATCAACCACATATGTCCGTGAAAATATAAAAGAAACACACTAAACACATATAAGATACATTGCTCAAACGTGTCCATATGAAATGTACATACTAAGTTCCATACATAGTCATTATACAAGATACAACAGCCCAGGATAAACCTCCAAGGCTCCACAAGTAAGAACTTTACTCTGTTGGTGGCGAGGGCCCGACTCCACTACGGCGCTGACTGGAACTACAGGAGGTACGTGAATCCTCCTACTCTCCCTCAACTAGAAGAAAAAGGGGTGAGCCTCACAAGTCATTGGCTCAACAGGGTAACTCCCCCAAAGCCGAGAAACACAATTTATATCAAAGCTATAAATCATGTAACAGTTGTAACCATCTAAACATGGTACTACAGTTGCAAGTAAATAAACGACAACACATGTAAGAGTGTACAAGCTAAAGAAAGGGTACGCCGAACACGAGTCACGAGAACTGGTTCGCGACACCAGCCACCGACTCGGACAAACTACACAAGTACACCTCTCAGCCTCGCAGCCATGGAGGAAAGGTCCAGCTGCCGCTCCACCTCAACAAGACAAGAACCTTGGAGACTAACCACACCACACCTGCAAGCTACACCGCTGCAAGACCAAGCCTGACACCTTTAGGGGCTCCGGTCGAGAACCCTAAAGTGAGGCACTGGAACAGAACTAGCTGAGGACCAGTATGTCTACCAGTGTCCGTCCCTCAACCAAGAGCGTGCTACAAATGGCTGCACACCCACAAACACGAGCTGTTGTTCCCTGTCGTCTTTCCCTCAGCCAGACGTACAACTCAAACACAGGAGTGAGGGTGCCCAGGAAGACGACACAAACCTCGACGATACTCCCGTACCGGGACAAGCCCTAAGCACCCGGTGTTAGGGTAACTGACTAGAGAGGTAACTACGGAAGGCGTGACACCCAACTTGCTATGCACACAATTCCACGCAAGACACCTCGATATTAATCACGACTTGGCTCAACACAACCCATACAGACCCTACATTGCGTTAGTAGCACAGCCCAAGCAACGTGGGACAGAAACCAGACAAACTGGCCACAGCACACCAGAGCTCGGGTGGCCACTTTCTTAAATGCGTCCAACACAGACGCCTCCCAGATCAAGAATGCGTCAGATATACAGGATGCCATTCAACTCTGAATCGCGTCAGCTACAAGCGACGCGTTCACATGAACGCTTCCACTGTATTGGACGCCTTTCAGAGTTCATGAACACACCCTAAATGCTCATTCCGGAAATCACACCATCCACTCCCCCAAACATGTTAAGCTGAAAGTAACGGTGCAAATGAGTTCCTACTCATGCTTTCTACCATGCACATGCAATTCCCATAAGAAGAACCCCAATTCTTGATCCACACAAACCATACAACTTGCAAACAGGACAGAAAACAAGGTAGAGTTCCCCTACCTATGAAGAAGACACAATTTCAATGCCACCAAGGATTCCTCGTGCTCCGAGGCTCGTCCTCGCACCGGAATACACTAATCGAACTCCAGAACCACCAAAATCGCCCAAGCTTCTTTTGAGAGCCGCAGTAGCATCTCCCCAAGATGAGCAGTGCAATTGCACTATTCGGCCAGGGGAAGATACACTAAACAAGACATAATCAAATCGTGTCGCATATTCTCGACACGTTAAGAACGCGTCTGACGTTGCCGACGCGACTAAAACCTGCGACATCCTACATGCGCCACGCGGCACGCATGCAGCGATGGCCACGTAACGACAGTGCGAAATCACGTCCTTTCAAGTGAATGCGTCTAAGATCCTAATCACGTCGAGTAAACTAGACACGTTCTCCTATGAGAATCGCATCGTCTGTATGTGACGCGTTCTCAAGGAGCCGACAGAGGCCGAATTGGGCTGGGATGCCCAACCCTCCTGCCTCCAATGTAATAATCGGTACGTTTGGATCGAGGTTTACCGGGTTTGGAGGTCAGTGTGTGGCCCATTGTTAGACCATGGAGGTCTATGTGGCGTTCAAACCCGTTAACCAATAACGAGCCTGACACGACTCCATCTCTCATGATCGGGCCGAAGCCTCGCAAGCGATATCAACCACATATGTCTGTAAAATATAAAAGAACCACACTAAACACATATAAGATACATTACTCACACGTGTCCATATGAAATGTACATACTAGTTCCATACATAGTCATTATACAAGATACAACAACCGGGATAAACCTCCAAGGCTCTACAAGTAAGAACTTTACTCTGCTGGTGGTGAGGGCCCGACTCCACTACGGCGCTGACCGGAACTACAGAAGGGACGTGAATCCTCCTGCTCTCCCTCACCTGGAAGAACAAGGGTTGAGCCTCACAAGTCATTGGCTCAGTAGGGTAACTCCCCCAAAGCTGAGAAACATAATTTATTTCAAAGCTGCAAATCATGTAACAGTTGTAACCATCTAAACATGGTACTACAGTTGCAAGTAAATAAACGGCAACACACGTAAGAGTGTACAAGCTAAAGAAAGGGTACGCCGAACACGAGTCACAAGAACTGGTTCACGACACCAGCCACTGACTCAGACAAACTACACAAGTACACCTCTCAGCCTCACAGCCACAGACGAAGGGTCCAGCTGCCGCTCCACCTCAACAAGACGAGAACCGTGGAGACTAACCACACCACACCTGCAAGCTACACCACTGCAGGACCAAGCCTGACACCTTTAGGGGCTCCGACCGAGAACCCAAAAGTGAGGCACTGGAACAGGACTAGCTGAGGACCAGTACATCTATCGGTGTCCGTCCTCAACCAAGAGCGCGCTACAAACGGCCGCACACCCACAAACACGAGCCGTTGTCCCCTGTCGTCTTTCCTCAGCCGGACGTACAACTCAAACACAGGAGTGAGGGTGTCCAGAAAGATGACATAAACCTCGACGTACTCCATACCGAGACAAGCCCTAAGCACCTGGTGCTAGGGTAACCGACTAGAGAGGTAACTACGGAAGGCGTGACACCCAACTTGCTATACACACAATTCCACGCAAGACACCTCGATATAATCACGACTTGGGTCAACACAACCCATACAAACCCTACGTTGCGTTGGTAACTGTAACACCCCGGAATTTGGTAATTATAAAATTAGAAATAAATCGAAAATGATAAATTCAATATTTGTGAAATAGCAAAAATGCACGTGCCACTATCGTACATACAAAAAACCCATTAGAAAATTTCATAAAACCATAGTTCAACTCTAAATAATGCTCCCTAATGACCCATGAATAAATTCGTGCAAAGAAAAATCGGATGATCCAAGTTAAGGCATTTTGCGACTGAGTATCATAATCAAAGAATAAGTCAGAAAATCATTATCACACA